>CM054181.1:130201859-130519359 GCA_028829895.1 Sinotaia quadrata
CACACAGACAAAGAGAATTTGCTGCATACCAGAGCTTGGTTGAGGTAAGCTCGTATAAGGGAGATAACTCGTCGAACAACCATTTAATCATTTACATGCTTCCGTACCTTGAATGCTTAGTGTTCTAACGCTACAGAAGAGACACACAGAGCATCTACAGTTTTTAGTGTTATTTGTTTGTTAGTGTGTTTAAACCTCTATGCGTAGCATCAGGTGACGTCACTATCTCAAGCTCTTTCCTATGGCATTAAATAATTAACATCTAATTATGTCATATGCGTTAGTTATTCCGGGTATGTTATTATTTATTATTATATATTATAATGTTAGTATCAGTTTAGTATTAGTAACTCCTATGAAATGTAACCATAGGGAATTTAGCGAAAATGAACAGTCACATGCACAAGTGCCCGCACATACACGCACACCTATATATAACCAGTCGTTTATCATTTTTTTTGTATATGTGTATATACATACAAGTATATATGTAAAAATATCGTGTGTGGACATATAAGTATATATTATATGAGTGTGTTTCTTTCACACAGTAGCATGCATATGTTTTTATTTTGCAGTGCGAAAGTCCTGTACGAAGAGGGGGGTTAATAGCACTGGTGGCTTGGAATCAGAGCTGAAGAAAAGATGCACAGAGCGTCATAAATCGAACGTACGTATTATACACAATGGACTGTGATGAAAATTAAATGCATCTTTGAAAGACTTGGATACACTGCCTTTAATACGTTATTGAATATTACTTTTAGGACAGATTATAATTTTATAATTGGGAAACCAGATCTTATTTCTTAATGATATGAAATGAATCTATCTATCTATCTATCTGTCTATCTATCTATCTATCTATCTATCTACCTACCTACCTACCTACCTACCTACCTATCTATCTATCTATCTATCTCTATATCTGCCTGTCTGTCTGTCTGCCTGCCTGCCTGCCTGCATGTCTATCTGTCTTGATATCACGACCTGAAACATGTAACTGCTTCATAATTTATTTATGTTTTCTTACAACTAAAGAAGAAGTCTTATGGAATCCAAGATAAATGTTTACATTCCTTATTTTTCTTTCTCCAAGCGCTGCTATCTACCCGGCCCTGGGGCCGTCCATTAGCTTCTCGCGGTGATTGCATCAAAGCCTATTTATTATTTATGCAAACTAACCGAGATAATATATGTCAACCTTTAATAATTATCTTAATAGACAGACCTATGATCACAAGATTCGTTCGTTTGCGCATGCGTCGAATCGATCTAGACGGAAGCTGTCTCGCGAATTAGTGCCGTATAGAGATTTCCCATAGACGGCCACAAGTGCCGTATAGAGATTTCCCATAGACGGCCACAAGTGCTGTATAGAGATTTCCCATAGACGGCCACAAGTGCCGTATAGAGATTTCCCATAGACGGCCACAAGTGCCGTATAGAGATTTCCCATAGACGGCCACAAGTGCTGTATAGAGATTTCCCATAGACGGCCACAAGTGCCGTATAGAGATTTCCCATAGACGGCCACAAGTGCCGTATAGAGATTTCCCATAGACGGCCACAAGTGCCGTAACGCTTGCCTTGCCTGACGCCTAAGCTATTAATGCGCTGAAGTAACTTGCCGCCTTGCAGTGCCGCCATCTTGCGGCTCACTACTATCACGACTCATAGTACAGTCGCTGTTTTCTTGTATACACATCTTACGGTTCACTACTACCACGACTCATAGTACAGTCGCTGTTTTCTTGTATACACACAGCGAAGTCCACTTTTCCTTAGTAATCTTTACATACAGCCATGTATTTATTAATGGACACACGGTTATCGCTGATTTATTGCTTTACATTTACTAGTGGATACTTCTATTTATTACTGATTTATTGCGGTATATGTACTAGTGGACACTCGTGTTTATCACTGATTTATTGCTGTATATTTACTAGTAGACACTCGTATTTATCACTTATTTATTGCGGTATATGTACTAGTGGACACTCGTGTTTATCACTGATTTATTGCTGTATATTTACTAGTAGACAAATTATTAATCACTGATTTGTTGTTATATATGTACTAATAGACACTGGCATTTATCACTGAATTATTGCTGTATATTTACTAGCAGACAAATATTTATCACCGAATTATTGCTGTATATTTACTAGCAAACAAATATTTAACACCACTTGTTGCCGTATTACCAATAATGGACACACATATATGTCACTGGCCATTCATAGTGCTCACTCATATGTATTATTGATTTGCTACGTTATTTTCACTTGAAGTCAAAACCCCTATCTTTACCAACTCTCTTAAACTTTTGGATAAATTAGAGACTAATTTTAAATTATTCTTATTTGATCATGTTTGATTTATTCAGTTTTATTTTTTATATTCACACTGTGAGTGTGTCAGGGAAGGGACACAGATCGTAAATCCATATCAGTATGTAAAGATTATTTGTTTCGATAATACGAATTACCGGACGTGTGGTAATACGTACACAACAGCAGTTAATAATTAATTAATAAGATTATTAATTAATAAATGGATATCTATCTTTCAGCATCCCCCTAACTACCATGTCCATGCACTCGACTACAACCTCGTATCCTGCTGTTACAGGAGTAGGTTACCAGTGTGTTACATGAACGTACTCAATACTCCTTGAGGAGATAGGTCGTTAAATTTATTCGCAGTATACGTGAAATGAAGCGTGACCATTTCTGACCGCCCGGATCACGTCTTGAACATTCATAACCCAGCATTGCACTTCTGCACGAACAAAATAATAATGTTGAGGGACGATTTTTTTTGAAAATCCCATTTTCAGAGATCTTATCTCCTATTTTCAGCCACTACTAACATTGCAGCAGCTGCTGCTAGTGCTATTATTACTACTGCTATTATCACACACCAATAGCAATGATAATAATAAAAATATTTTTCTAAGAAACAAAGACAATTCAATCAATTTATATAACCGACACAGAAGTCTACGAAAATGTCCCCTGCCATGCAAACACCTTAATATAAAACCTTTCGCGTCTTTCTAAATGCACACTTGATTGCTGTATTATTAGAATAATGCAGTTCACGTTATTGTCTCCCTTTAATATTTAGTAACTTAGTCCAAGTGTTCAAAGACATTAACTTTAGTGATTTCTCATTTTAATGTTTATTAACTTAGTCCAAGTATTCAAAGACATTAACGTAAGTGTCTCTTACTTTAATGTTTACTAACTTAGTCCAAGTATTCAAAGACATTAACTTTAGTGATTTCTCATTTTAATGTTTATTAACTTAGTCCAAGTATTCAGAAACACTATCATTTCCTGTTTCAAGTAAAGTATATGGGTGTTTTAAAATTATCTCAATTTCACAAGTATCTGATGTATGAAAGTAAGAACTTTATTTTTCTTCATTCCTCAAGTTCAGGGCCATCTGAACCAAGGACGTTTGCATGTTTCTGTAGAAATATCAAGTTAGTTATCAAAGAGTCGCAACAGATACAGCCACAGAAACAAGAGAACCAATGACTAAAGGGAGGGAATCAAAACAAAATGAAAGGGACTAATATAATACAGACAGAAAATAAACAAGGGAGAGAAGCACAAAAGAAGGGAGGATAGAACACAGAAAATAGACAAGGGAGATAAGCACAAAAGAAGTAAACAAGTGAGAAAATAATATAAACATACGGTATACACATATCAAAACGTTGAGCAGCAAAACGCATGGGAATCAATTTGACAAACAAGATGAAGAGACAGAAACATGAATTATACAAATTAATTAAAATAAACGAGAGATGTAGCCAGGCACTAAGGACTAACAATCATTTTTTAGTTTTAAATAGAAGAAATAGAAAGAAAAAATGAGATAAGGAAGATATACAAGACGTATAGGACAGTCAATCGAATAGACTGAGAGGAACAGGAAAGACAGATAAGGAAGAAATTTAACAAAAAAACAACAAACAGGCAATGCAGCAATAAAGAGGATAAACAGAGAGGATCAGGAAAGAGAAGATGGCCATAAAAAAAAATCAAAGGGAAAAACATGAGATGAAGGAGAAGAAAGAAATTGTGTCAAGAGACTAATGAAAACCTAACTGAGCGAATGAAATAGAAAGTAAAGTAACTGAAGGATTCATAAAGCAAATCTAAACGAATGAAACATAAAGCAAGATAAATAAGCGAAACAAAGCAAGCAACACGAAAGAAACAAAGCAAGCTAAACGAAAGAAACAAAGCAAGCAACACAAAAGAAACAAAGCAAGCTAAACGAAAGAAACAAAGCAAGCAAAAAGAAAGAAACATAAAGCAAGCAAAACGAAAGAAACATAAAGCAAGCAAAACGAAAGAAACAAAGCAAGCAAAAAGAAAGAAACATAAAGCAAGCAACACGAAAGAAACATAAAGCAAGCAACACGAAAGAAACAAAGCAAGCTAAACGAAAGAAACAAAGCAAGCAAAAAGAAAGAAACATAAAGCAAGCAAAACGAAAGAAACATAAAGCAAGCAAAACGAAAGAAACATAAAGCAAGCAAAACGAAAGAAACATAAAGCAAGCTAGCGAAAACAGCAGCATAGCCCGAAATGCAGCAGACAGACATTTTGGCGAAATCCAAATGATCAGAAGAAACTGGGGATGTAAAGAGATAGACAGGCGAGATAACGTCAAATGATCAAGATGTAAAGTGTGAAACAGGAGAGAGGGATAGTATAGTAACACATTTTAGAGATTTCAGCTAAAAGAAGAAATAGGCTACAACCATAAAACCTTGCGAGACAAACTGATAAACAATCATGATATCTAATAAACACGACAGACCTCTTGTTCACCGAGACTGCTTGATGAACAAGGGAAACAACCTGATAAATACGAGAAATACCCTGATGACCAGAGAAGACAGGAATAATGAGACACCATAAGCAATTCAGGAGAGAGAGAGAGAGAGAGAGAGAGAGAGAGAGAGAGAGAGAGAGAGAGAGAGAGAGAGAGAGAGAGAGAGAGAGAGAGAGACAGACAGACAAGAGGAACGGAAAAATAAAAGCTATAAAAGTAGGAAAGACAGAGAGAAACACAGAAACAGCAAGATAAAGAGATAAAACGGTGCCTGAAAAGAAAAGCCAGCAAAACACAAACTAGAGATGTCAACTAATGAAAGTAGAGCGAATAACTAGGAAATTCAGCGAGGTTGACATGGCAGATGTAAAGATAAACGGGCGAGAAACAAGCAAAAGAAAGCAAGAGAAAAACCGCAAAAGATACATAGAAAAACAATAGAGACAGAAAAATAAATGACACGAAGATAGGCACAGGGGAGACAAACACGTGAGGAAGAGTGCAATTACTAAAGTGAATATTGGAAGCGCAGATGCATAAGTAGTCACACATCTGACCAAGTGAACAGAACAAACATTTCAGAGAAAACCAAACAACAGAGAAAATCACAGAGAAAACGAGAAAACCACAAAGGATAGACAAAGAAATACAAGAGAGATAAAGAAATATAAGAGAGATAAAGAAATATAAGAGAGACAAAGAAATATAAGAGAGACAAAGAAATATAAGAGAGACAAAGAAATACAAGAGAGACAAAGAAATATAAGAGAGACAAAGAAATACAAGAGAGACAAAGAAACACGAAGGTTAGACAGATTTCAACAAGAGAGAGAGAGAATCTCATGGAAGAAACAGAGAGAGAAAATGAAAGATACAAGAAAACTAAAAAACGACAGAGATAACGAAAGGACACAATAAAAGCAGAGACAAAGAAAACCACAGAGAGATGAATAAAAACAGGAAAGAGAAAATAATGCGGGACACAGAAAACCAAAAGAGATATAGAGAAAATGAGACAATTACATGAGAGACAAAACTAAACAAAAGGCGAAATAGAGAAAAGGGGAAGAGAACAGAGAACAAAGAAAAACAGAAGAAACACAAGTAATTTACCAAAAGTAAATACAACGAAAAATGTTAACAAGGAAATTCTGATCAATCATCAGAATAAATATATAACAGAGAGAAATTCGAGAAAACAGAAAACAGTAGAGAACTAAATAAAGCAGGAAAGAAAAGAAAATAACACCGAAGTGGACAAAGAGAAGCACAAGAATGAAAGGTTCCTCGCGAAGAGATTCAAGGCTCAATCGGAGAGACAAATAGTTAAAAGAAGTGTTTCATTCAAGCAGAAAAAAGGAAGTCTGAAAACTAAATACTCCAAAATTATCGCCCTTTATAACTTTCACTAAACTGGACGCTGAAAGTGATTACAAACGAACGCACTCAGACGTCAAAACTCGGCAAGTAAATTTATTCGTGCATTTCCGCCAAAGCTGACGTCATTTAAACCAGTGTAATATTTTTTTCTGTCAGCACGAAGGTTAGCTCGGAAATCACTTTACTGTGCAAGGCACCAAATGCATTAGTGCCAGCTGAGGTTTTCTGGGTTAAAATTCCCCTCTTGGAGTTGGCGCTAGTCAAAACACGACCTGACATTTAATTGTACGAAACTTTCTCATTAAGTGGGGGATGTGTTCAAAATTATGTTCTCTGCTCTACTAGTCCGGCACTTTTCAAGACACAGTAATGAAGGGCGGCCGCGTTTCTTTATCTGGCTCAGTTATTTCAATGGCCACATGCGCAATCCGTACAAAATGTTTCAGCTCTGCTCAGGTTTGCATGCGATTAACTTAACAACTCGCGACGCCAAGGGCATCAGGAAAACAAATGTCATCACACACACACACACACACACACACACTGTTACTCCAACATAAGGTTTTAATATGTGTGCAAGGTTAATAAATATAACAATAAATTTATTAATAATTATTTAATAAATCAACAATCAAATATACAATATATGAGTATAAATCAAAAGAGCGTTTATATTACATCACTTCACAACAATGTTTGATTAAATGTTAGACACTCATTCAGTTTATTCATGCATAGATATCAGCAGTTTAATTAACATATATATAATCAAGTTCATGGACGAAGTTTCATCATACGAATGAGAGTGGAGCCCAGAGTAAAAAAATCACAAATATAATGTACAACATGGTCAAATTAGTGAACATAAAAATCATGGTTCAATTACATAAAGCATTCTCCAATTCAAAACATAGATCAATAGCAACATGTACGAAATATTTACAAGCCCATTCTTTCTTTATCGGTCAGTTAACTTACTATAGGCTAATGATCACCTTCATGACCGGACTCAAGTTATTTCAAAATCAAAGTGATTAGAATATATACATTTCTTCCACAAAATAATTTTTAGTCCATCCCAAATGGGTGAAATTGTTATGAACAGGTGTGAGACTATTAGTCAGAAAAATCGACTACACCACTAAAATACTTTTGCAAAACAAAACGAAAAAAAATATATCCTAGACAGGTCTTAATGGAATACACCCAGACATGCATAAAATAATTTAGTAATTACTTTAAATCATATTTACAACTCAGTTTGCCGGTTTGGTGGAAGTCATTAAAGTCTCCACTCCTAAAATTTCGCGCAGTCAACGCAACATTTTATTTCAGCAGACGATACCACTTTTCAGGAACGGAAATTACGAAACGAGGATCACAGGAAATGTTTGCACCTCTTTGCAAGCAAATGGATAAAATTTGGCAAAATCAGTACTCAGAACTAGCAAATGGATAAAATTTGGCAAAATCAGTACTCAGAACTAGCAAATGGATAAAATTTGGCAAAATCAGTACTCAGAACTAGCAAATGGATAAAATTTGGCAAAATCAGTACTCAGAACTATCAAATGGATAAAATTTGGCAAAATTAGTACTCAGAACTAGCAAAAGGATAAAATTTGGCAAAATCAGTACTCAGAACTAGCAAAAGGATAAAATTTGGCAAAATTAGTACTCAGAACTAGCAAAAGGATAAAATTTGGCAAAATCAGTACTCAGAACTAGCAAATGGATAAAATTTGGCAAAATCAGTACTTAGAACTAGCAAATGGATAAAATTTGGCAAAATCAGTACTCAGAACTAGCAAAAGGATAAAATTTGGCAAAATCAGTACTCAGAACTAGCAAAAGACAGAAGCCCGCTATTAGATCGATGGGTTAACTCCCATAGATTTCATTGGCACGGGTGCCTGATTAGGTACTGCACAAAAGACTACGATATCCATTAATTCTTAGACAAAGGGAGGGAACCCAGTTAAGCTAAAATGTAAGACTACTGAATAAGAATCATTCTATAAGCAAATAAAAGTGATATATATATTTACCGATTTCATTAAATACAATTTATTTAATTTAATTAATGATAATAAAAGCTCCAGAAAGTCAAGATAAAATAGAGAAACAATAGAAGCAACAAAAGTTTAAGGAAAAGTTGTAAAGGACAAAATGTCGAAGGTACCCATGTTAGCAATCTTGACGGCGTGGTAATAATAAGATTAGCAATATTAATGATAAATTTTCTTAAAAATAAAGAAAAACAAAATAAAAGAAAATAATGTTACATTTTCACCTCAACCAAAATTAAAATAAATACATTCATTAAAACAAAATTCCAACAAACCCATTACCAGGCCTAGCGTATCGTTAGCCCTAATTCAGGACCTATCCACACCATGGCATCCTGCCCTACTCTGACGCGAAATCGGCATAAGCCGGAAGTCCTCCAATTTAAACCGAAGAAGCAGAGCAATCGCGAATATAATCTAAAATATTTTAATATAAAGCATTTAGGTCGTACTCTAGATTCACATAATTATTACAACGTTGGAGTAGAATATTTTCTCTTTTTTTATGTATTCTATAATACGGTGCTAGTGGTGATTTTCAGTCATACAGACTGAGTGGTGATTTTTAGTAATACAGATCTAGCGGTGATTTTGTCATACAGATCTAGCGGTGATCTTCAGTCATACAGACTGAGTAGTGAATTTGAGTAAATCAGATCTAGCGGTGATTTTCAGTCATACAGACTGAGTAGTGAATTTTAGTAAATCAGATCTTACGGTGATTTTCATTCATACAGACTGAGTAGTGAATTTTAGTAAATCAGATCTTACGGTGATTTTCAGTCATACAGACTGAGTAGTGAATTTTAGTAAATCAGATCTAGCGGTGATTTTCAGTCATACAGACTGAGTAGTGAATTTTAGTAAATCAGATCTTACCGTGATTTTCAGTCATACAGATTGAGCGGTGATTTTCAATAATATAGAGTAGCTATGATTTTAACGAAGAAATATGTAGCCGTGAATATAAGTAATAAATTACCAGCTGTGATTTTCAGTAATGCAAATATAACGGTGATTTTGAGAAAGATTTAGCAGCGACTTTCAGTAATGCAGAGCTAGCTATGATTATAACCAACAAAGAGGTAGCTGTGAATTTAATAAATCACTAGCTGTGATTTTTAGTCATAAAATGATAGCTGTGATTTTCACTAAATGAGCTAGTGGTGCTTGTAAATAATATAGAATTAAAATAATGTTTAGAGTACAGAGAAAGCAATGATGTTAAGTAATACAGAGACAGCTTTGATGTTAAGTAATATGGAGGCAACTGTGATTTTAAATAACACGGATCTAATTGTAACTTATATTAAATTAGAAACAGCCATGATTTTTAATAATACTGCGCTAGCTGTGACTTTGAGTAGTACAGAGCAAGCTGTGATTTTGAATAGAATACTATAAGTAAGCTGTGACTATGAGTAGTTTAGAGCTAAATGTGATTTTGAAATGTTTGAACTGGCTGTAACTTTGAGTAGTACAGAGCAAGCTGTGACTTTGAATCAAATACTAAAGAGCAAGCTGTGACTTTGAGTAGTATAGAGCAAGCTGTGACTTTGAAATATTTGCTATAGAATTAACTGTGAATTAGAATAGTATACTATAGAGCTAGCTGTTGCTTTAATTAGTATAAAACTGGCTGTGACTTTAATTAGTATAAAACTGGCTGTGACTTTAATTAGTATAAAACTGGTTGTGATTTTGATTAGTATAGAACAAGCTCTGGTACTAGTTGGGCAATGATGCGGAATAAAGCAGAAGCCAATAAAGCAAAACTTTTTGAGATGACGTTACAAAACTTCAGGAAGAAAGCAGGAAAGAATGAAGAAAGAAACAAGCGCAAATAAACAATGGGCGTGAAGGGCCGGGAACGATAACCTAGCTCATTGATTAGAACGACCAGTTTTAAAACTGGCTGACTGATTTATATTGCGCCGATTTCGCGTACAGACAAAAGGGAGGGGATGGGGAAGGGAGCTCTCGGAGCTAGGTTGGCGAAATACCATCTTTGTGTTTTCGTTGCTGCTGAGTAATCTTTTTCCTGAGTTATTTGTGTTTTTCCTTCCTTAGCTGTTCTGGACAGGGCCTCAGTGTCCGTAAACCATAGGTCTTACAGAGCTCAGGCGACACGCCCGGGATGTTTAACCCCTGTCGTTTTTCACTGTTTTTGTTTGTTGCTCTCTTCCCTCTTCTCTTTTCTGGGGTATCTTGGCAGCTGGTGGTGGAGGGGATAAGCACTGGGTCTCCAACATTAAAAAAAAATATCATGGCAAAAATGGGGTTTGAGGTAATACCACTGGTTTGAGTAATAGTTGTTCCACTGTTATGTGGCGCTGGCTGCCTAAATTTCGCGCCCTTGGGGTAGGGAGACTGGTTTAGGTTGTTGCCTCTGGCGTAATTCGTGATTTTGCTGATGTAGTGGTTGTTGTTGTTGGTTTCGTACATGTAATAGTGATGGGCGCAGCCTTTTCTTTTAAACTGATTAATTACCGCTGTCTGCCATTCATATGTAAATTAGGGCGTTAGGTTCATATCAGATTGGTGAAGGGTGAGATAGGCAATTGTACAGGAGCTGTCAGGTATATGTTCCCCCCCCCCTCCCTGTCCCAAAGTTTCCATCTCTCCTGTTGTTCTTTCCTCATCTGAGTGTACTGTGTCTATGATTCTCTGTTACCTTAGTGGAGGATTTGTCGTAACTAATGAGTTCATTTGTTTTCTACTTGGTACGCGTTGTGCTGTTTGGCGATTTGGTGTTTTGTTTTTCCATTGGATGTATCTGGTTTCCGATATCTGTTGCTTAGACTTCCATTTCCATTGTTGTAGTTGAATACTTTAAACTGTAGACAAGAATTAGTGATTTAACATTTAGCAATTCACTTCGCACATTAAACTTCAGGATGATAAACTTATCGGTCCATTCCACAGTTTAAGATTTAAATATTTTACAGTAGATGTCCACTCCACTGTGTTTAAGACTTCAGGATTTTACATTTATCGGTCCACTCCATACTGTTTAAGATTTAAATATTTTACACTTGGCGGTCCACTCCATAGCTTTTTTTAAGACTTCAGGATTTTACACTTATCGGTCCACTCCATACTGTTTAAGATTTAAATATTTTACTCTAGGCGGTCCACTCCATAGCTTTTTTTAAGACTTCAGGATTTTACACTTATCGGTCCACTCCATACTGTTTAAGATTTAAATATTTTACTCTAGGCGGTCCACTCCATAGCTTTTTTTAAGACTTCAGGATTTTACACTTATCGGTCCACTCCATACTGTTTAAGATTTAAATATTTTACTCTAGGCGGTCCACTCCATAGCTTTTTTTAAGACTTCAGGATTTTACACTTATCGGTCCACTCCATACTGTTTAAGATTTAAATATTTTACTCTAGGCGGTCCACTCCACGCTCCACTCTGTTCAGGTTTTACAACGGTAATTTTGTGCGGAATTAAAATAAAGAATACAGCTAAAAGGATTTTTTATTACAAATATATACAACGTTAATTTTGGACGGAATTAAAATAAAGAATTCAGCTAAAAAGGAGAATACCCAAATAAAGGAAATGACGTTGTGGTACACACACACACACACACACACACACACACACACACACACACACACACACACACACACACACACACAATCATTAAAGCCACTCTTTGGATTAAAGAGCACGCGCATGTTTAGCATATGTCAAATGAACCGTGACGTGTCTTGTCTACAAGCATACTACGGCTATTCCCAAACATTTTCTGCTCCAACTCAGGTAAGGATTTTTTTCAACGGAATTACACTCGTATTTTGTTCAAATATATAGGGGAAGGAACCTGGCACTCGTCCTGTATAGACTCTCTCTATTATCGCAAAAATCATCACCAATTTCTCTTTCACACGTATCAAAGGAGAATTGTATACAACATTTTATAATAAATCATCACCAATTTCTCTTTCACACGTATCAAAGGAGAATTGTATACAACATTTTATAATAAATCATCACCAACTTCTCTTTCACACGTATCAAAGGAGAATTGTATACAACATTTTATAATAAATCATCACCAACTTTTCTTTCACACATATCAAAGGAGAATTGTATACAACATTTTATAATAAAAGTGTATCCACAAGCTTTCCTTCTTTGACAGAAGCTATGGTTATGATCGCACGTTTTCGGCTGTGTTCAAGAGGAGTCTTACCAACATTCCTTTCGATTGCACATATCTTTTGACGTCATGCAAATCACTTTGTGGATAATTACTGTAATATGGAAGGAATTAGCCAGCAAAATAAAATAAAGAAAAGAAAAATCAATAAAGTAAGCAAAAAGACAGAGTGAGTATGGGGGGGAAGAAGGAGGGTGGAAGTGGAAATGTAGGTGAAAAGTAGTTGAAAGTGGCGCGCGCGCAAAAAGAAAAAAAAACGAAAAAAAAACAACAAAGAAACTTTTACGGATAACTGAACGGGACAAACATTAAAGTGGAAACAACCTGTGCCGAACAGATACACGAAGAAACACGAGTCGAGTCTTTACAGGTTTCTCTCTTTCATGAAAATAAAAATGCTGTGGGTTTGGAAATACAGCATGTGTTTTCTGTAGATAATTGCAACAGCTACGATACCAAAAAGACTAAAAAAAAATGCATTGCTAATATTGCTGATTTCTATTGGGTTAAGATAACCAAGTGCCAGTGAACGATGTGAAGCCTTTGGTACTCGGCCCGGAACCGAATGAAATAACTTTCCAACAGCGCGTGAACCTTCATCTGTTTATTCTTTCCCCTTCAGGAATTTTTTCTCTTACTGAAATAGGGTAAGTTCCATTCGCATATCTGCAACATTTATTTTCATCCTGAAATATTAAAAATTGTATTTGAATTTTAACACACAAAAAATATTATTATTATTTACATTACAATATATCAAAAACGAAAATGAACACGTTTTATTCTTTTAAGGTTTCTGCAACTATACGTTAGTACATCCGAACACACACACACACACACACACACACACACACACACACACACACACCATAGAAACATGCCCACACGCGCGTCTCCAAGAGTTGGCTCTCACCATTCTGTAAAGTGTTTTCTCAACTCCAAATCTTGGAATGCTAGAGCATCGTCCCAACAACGCGGACAGTAAAAATTTGCCTGTCTAAAATTGGGAGCGGCCAGAAAATGAGGAACGATATCATATCTACAGAATTTTGCATAAGGTAGGAGAAGAAAAAACCGTAGAGCTTTACAGCCTTACACTTCATGTGTAGACATTGCCCAGTATGTTGTGGCACTGACGGCATCTCTTTAAATTTATTGTCTTGACGGCAGGATATTTGATTCAGTAATTAAAGCCGGCACATAAATTTAGTAAGTCTGATAAAAAAAAGAAAATATTTGTCCGTCCAAAATGATTCCATTTGAACTGGGTCTGTAGTCTTGTGTTACAGAACTTTCCTTGTCCCATCATCAAGATTTCATGTCTTTGAGGAAAGTTTTCGTTCATATAACGCTCTTTGAAAATACGAGTAGTGGCGAAATAAGAGCAAAGAGATAGTTTCGGTTGAGCTATTCAGCCGTAACGGCTCGGTGAAATCCCTATTAAACACCTAAACAAGGACACACAATCCGTACCCTGCTATTGAAACGGGGAAGGCTTTTTCAGAGGAACAAAGTGAGACTGTGTCCAAACTACACTCATGCGGCAATACGGTTTCTGCCAATCGCTGGAATATTCTACTTTATCGATCTCTATGGTGATCAATCTCTCCTGGATATCAGTGGTCCGGAAATGACGTCAAAGATCTGGAAGTACTATCCGGTGAAAGAAGACGATGCAGTTGACTTCGATGATTTTGGGGGAATAAAATGGTGGTATTGGAAAAGCGTAAGTAGAATTAATTAATTTTTCAAGTTAGTTTTTAGTGTGAGGGTTAAATGTATGTGAGGGGTTAATGTGTGTGAGGGTTACTTTATTTGTATCTATTTCTTGCAATAGTACTTTTGATGCTTCTAGGCGAGTTCCCAGTCTATGTGCCATGACTCACTGTTTACGTACCACTGTTTACGTACCACATTTCACACTTCGCGGCCAGGGTGAATTCCCTTTAAAATATTAAGATTAATTAAGTCTCACATACATAGACTTTCACATACAACAAATTTTAAATGAAATAGGAAAACGGGAATAAACCAGAACAAAATATAAAAATATTCCAGAGGCATTACTGGCTTCAGACAAAGAACCAATCATATTATATTGCTTCCAAAAGTAAATGTTACTGCCTACATGAATGTTGTGCTGAGATTTTAGTTTCGAATACAGATTAATTTGGCTGATTAAAATGTTAAGTTTGTGTTTCTTTCTCCCATAAACTTGTGTAAGAGATAATTGTTACAGGTGCACGACTTATGTCTGAGTCTGAGAATTTATAAAATGTGTAGCGAGCCAGAAATACGCCAGTCAATTGCAAGCATAAGTCATTTGACTGAAGGATTACTTTATTAGTCTCTCTTTCATGTTTGTTTTTGACTTTCGTTGAATTCGCGATATTCAAGTAGGAACAAGGCGGTGAGTATCAGAAACTTGCCAGAAATCACTGCAGAGTGACGGAGTCAGATGGTGTTTTATTCTGTTTTACAAGAAATGTTTCTTTAGAAAAAGTTAGCGATGGTCTGAGGAGTCCAGAAAAACAGGAGTGATTTAAAGAGGGAGAGAGGAGTCCAATCAAAATGTAAGATCGAACGAAAATGAAAGGATGCTAGAGGATGCTAGAGGAAGTGAGAAAAAGACAAACATGCACACACAAACACAAACACACACACACACACGCACGCACACACACGCACACACACACACACACACACACACACAACACAACCCCACACACACACGCGCGCACACACACACACGCACGCAAAGAATGAGAATTATAGAGAACAATATTTTAACAAAACAAGACTGTTTCTTAAGCTTATCGTTAATGTGTATGATATGAATGTGAATATTTAAAGGCGAACGTAACAGACATACGTCAGTCAGAGAGAGAGAGACAGAGACAGAGACAGAGAGAGAGGAGTGGTGGTAGTAGTTAATGACAAAACAAGGGGAAATTTGGTGTATAAGTGTGTAGGTATACGTGCGTGCGTGTTTAATGCTTTTGAGTATTGATATTTCTGTTCTTGATGGTTTAATTTTGTAAGGAATCAAGATGTGTGTGTGTGTGTGGGGGGGGGGGTATGCAGAATGAAATGCTGCAGGGGACAATAGTCCGAAAAAACAATTAATTAGACGTACCCAGTTATTACCTTCATAATATTAGAATCTTCCACCCGTTTTGTCATTACACTAGACATTCGTTATAACGTACCCCACAAACTCGTTTGTTGAAGTTTGACCTTGATGTCTGTGCCTAACAAACTCTCAACAGACTGTCTGTGCCTAACAAACTCTCAACATACTGTCTGTGCCTAACAAACTCTCAACAGACTGTCTGTGCCTAACAAACTCTCAACATACTGTCTGTGCCTAACAAACTCTCAACAGACTGTCTGTGCCTAACAAACTCTCAACATACTGTCTGTGCCTAACAAACTCTCAAAAGGATGTCTGTGCCTAACAAACTCTCAACAGGATGTCTGTGCCTAACAAACTCTCAACAGACTGTCTGTGCCTGACAAACTCTCAACAGACTGCCTACCTTAAATAAGCCAGCGCTGCTCTACACTTTCCCCTCGTCATGCTTTGCAAAGCATTTGGATTAAATTAATAAACTCATTCCCCACACCAACACTTAAGGACATTTTTATGGCGGACCAGCTGTACTCTTTTGAAATTAATTTCATTCCATTAACTTCAACGAGGAGCACGATTGGCGGGTTCAGATCGCAGTAATTCCAGTTTGGTTCAACCAAAACCGTTTAGCTGAATGTGCCGTTCTCTAAGCTCATGTGGCATTTTGACTCACAGTGAGCAGCGTCGTATATTGGTGTACGAACCTTAATAAGTAGACGTGTGATGTGATACTACTATTCTGTACATACCTTAATAAGTAGATGTGTGATGTGATATTACTATTCTGTGCATACCTTAATAAGTAGATGTGTGATGTGATATTACTATTCTGTACTGTCACGGGCCGCCTATGTTGTTGTTGTCTGACTGACTGTCGCTGGCCTCTCTCTCCTTCTCGGTCAAAGGGGTGGGGTCAGGTCAGTTACCGTGACTTGCCGGGATCACATCGAACGATCAGATGTTGATGATCATTCTCACACTCAGACACCACGAATAGTTTTGTGGGGGTTAGGATTAGCTTTATTCTGAGATGTGGGGTAAAATGTGAAAGCCAGCGTGTATGTATGAATGCGGGATGAATGTATTTTGAGGGACGGACAGAATGAACGAACAAACAACCGTAGCACCACACTCACACCACAGAGAGAGAGAGAAACCCAACTCTTGATGAAGAGTTAAAAAAAGAAGAAATTTATTCTAACAACTTGGGGCTAATTCTCTCATACGGTGTTAGTCATTCATTCAAAAAAATACATCCGCTCGGCAACATTCATGGGATAGGGGGAAAAGAAAGAAAGAAAGAAAGAACAATGGATATGATAAATGAAATAAAACTTTAAAATAAAACCTTAAACAGTGATGAACATTTTCTACTATTGCCAATATTACGTGGCACAATATTTTGGGCGTAGCCCGATACAAAAACACACTAGCGGTAATGACCGCAAAAATTTATCTCATCTTTAAAGAATAAATGTCTTAAAAATAGTGGGTGAAAAACCCAACGTCAATGAATGTTAATTTTAAACTCCACAAATATTCATCCAATCTCTAATTACTTGTTAAAATCAAAGTTAAATGTTTATACTCTAACTATCCTACCTAAATGAATGCACCCTGAGAAAAAGTTCTTCTACTTACTAATTTCAAAGAAAGAAAACGCACGTCTGCGTGACGAAAAATAAACGTAGTGGTATTGGCCAATAACTAGGAAATCACGATGATACCGCAGATAATGTACGTAGTACATTCGACGAGTTGAGGTTGTAGAACCGTCAGGCCTCGTTGACTGGCACTTTCGCGTTGATAAACGCCGAAAGTATAACTCTTAACTCCTCGCTGAAGAATAGCGGGCGAAGTTATATTGATGAGTGGTGGTGAATATCTCTCTCCCGACCCAGTCTTGTCCCGTCAGCACTTGGCGCAAAGTCACTGATGGACAACCACTGTCCAGGTTTCGGTCCCAACGTATAATACTGGCATCCGACGCAGGTTACCATAAAAGAGTTGGGTGCGACAAAACACACCTCCAACACTGTATAATACTTGGAAGATATTCTGGTCTTTCTTCCCCGATTAACGAGAATAGAAAAGACGGTCCGGACTCGGTGTAGGCGAACCATATACGACCTCACACCTCTCTGTAGTCCAGAACATACACACACACACACTGATTCAAAATGGTCGGGTGAATCCTTTTATTCTTTCCCTCCCAGAAAAAAAATAACTCATTAGTCATGACCGCTTAGGCTATTGTTCTCGGGTTTTGGTGCATTCATTCTAAGGGTGCATTGACTAAGAAAATAGTTCCTAACTAAATTTATATGTAAGGACTAAAACTGACTAACTAACAACTTCTATCTATTGTTAAAATGACTATCCAACCTTAACATAAAGAAACATACAAATGATTTTAATAATAAAACTAAAATTACAAAATAAGCGTTCACACTCTCTAACACTCTGACAAAGCATGAACATAGTACCACTCGCTCATTAATACATTGAGAAGATGTACACAAAATAAGCCAAAAGCCCTGACAGCAATTGGGAACGAACTTGCTGTCAGCACCATTTAAATAACCTTTCACCCTAACCTGTAGGTGAACTCTTGAGAGCGTGACCCAACGGGGATACGTATGGGCAGGGGGAGACAATTCACAGGGACAAAAATAAATTTTCTGATTACCCCCTCCCATCCCCGTGACACGTCCCCCATAAAATTTGATTGAAACTGTAAGTTGGAAATCAACCAAATATCAGTAAAATTTATTTTTAGGGAGAGAAATTGTTTCCTAAAAAAAATTATCTGCATAAAATTCACGCAAAATAAAATGTCATCGTCAAGTACTGGTAGTACTAACATGTCAAAAATTCACACCTAGTGGAAACAAAAATTAGAACTGTTACTATGAATAAAAATTATCATTGCATGTACTAAAAACACTGCCTATCAATCTCTCTATCTCTATCTCTTTAATCTGTTTCTTTAGTTCCTCTAGATCTTTGGCTAACTGTTTTCCCTTGTCTATTCTTTCCTTCCTGCTTCTAATCCTCTCTACTTCTAAGGTAATCTGTCTTTCTTCTAACTCTTTTCTCCGTCTGTCTTTCTCTAGTTTGTTTGCTAACCGCTTTCTCTCGTCCAGGGTTTCCTCCCTCTTAACCATACATACCACTTCCTGCTCTATATACTGCATTAACTCAAATCCTTTAAGGCCTAGCTCTTCTCCCTTGTTTAAAGCTTCCATCTGTATCTTAAGTCTGTCTTTTTCTTCCTCTTCTAACCTTCTCTTTTCCAACTCGAATCTTCTAAGCTCGTCCTCATACAGCCAAACTATCTCATCTTTTACAAACTGCTCTAATTCTTCTCCATCTAATCCGTCTTCCATTCCCATATCTAGAAGTTCCTCTCTATTTTCTGCTTCTAGCTCTCTGCATCTCACTTCCCTCACAAACTCCTCTATCTCTAGGGTGGTCTCTGCCTCATCCCATGCTCTCAACTTCTCCCTCAAAAATTGTACCAATTCTGCCCCTTTAAGGCCCAACTCATTTCCTGTTGCTATGGCTTCCCTCTGGACTCTACACCTATCAGCCCACTCATCCATGCTGATGTCCTGAGAGTACACACTAACAACGTCCGAAATGTCTTAACTGCATACACGGAAAAAACTCACGGGCCTATCGCGCACAAAAATGTCGAGAAAATGGTGCATGAAAATATGCGCAAAAAGATCACAGTACACAAAAAGCAAGGCAAAAATTAATGTGCACAAAAATCCAGTGTACAAAAATCAATGCACGCAAAAACCTATGCAAATCCGATATGTACAAAAATCCACAGTGCACAAAAAAATCACATCAATACACAAATCTATGTAATGATGGTGATGATAGGAAAGGAAAGAAGAAAAAAAGAATGATGCAATCATACACACAGTTCTTACCCGATCACGTCAGGGTCACCAAATTTGTCACGGGCCGCCTATGTTGTTGTTGTCTGACTGACTGTCGCTGGCCTCTCTCTCCTTCTCGGTCAAAGGGGTGGGGTCAGGTCAGTTACCGTGACTTGCCGGGATCACATCGAACGATCAGATGTTGATGATCATTCTCACACTCAGACACCACGAATAGTTTTGTGGGGGTTAGGATTAGCTTTATTCTGAGATGTGGGGTAAAATGTGAAAGCCAGCGTGTATGTATGAATGCGGGATGAATGTATTTTGAGGGACGGACAGAATGAACGAACAAACAACCGTAGCACCACACTCACACCACAGAGAGAGAGAGAAACCCAACTCTTGATGAAGAGTTAAAAAAAGAAGAAATTTATTCTAACAACTTGGGGCTAATTCTCTCATACGGTGTTAGTCATTCATTCAAAAAAATACATCCGCTCGGCAACATTCATGGGATAGGGGGAAAAGAAAGAAAGAAAGAAAGAACAATGGATATGATAAATGAAATAAAACTTTAAAATAAAACCTTAAACAGTGATGAACATTTTCTACTATTGCCAATATTACGTGGCACAATATTTTGGGCGTAGCCCGATACAAAAACACACTAGCGGTAATGACCGCAAAAATTTATCTCATCTTTAAAGAATAAATGTCTTAAAAATAGTGGGTGAAAAACCCAACGTCAATGAATGTTAATTTTAAACTCCACAAATATTCATCCAATCTCTAATTACTTGTTAAAATCAAAGTTAAATGTTTATACTCTAACTATCCTACCTAAATGAATGCACCCTGAGAAAAAGTTCTTCTACTTACTAATTTCAAAGAAAGAAAACGCACGTCTGCGTGACGAAAAATAAACGTAGTGGTATTGGCCAATAACTAGGAAATCACGATGATACCGCAGATAATGTACGTAGTACATTCGACGAGTTGAGGTTGTAGAACCGTCAGGCCTCGTTGACTGGCACTTTCGCGTTGATAAACGCCGAAAGTATAACTCTTAACTCCTCGCTGAAGAATAGCGGGCGAAGTTATATTGATGAGTGGTGGTGAATATCTCTCTCCCGACCCAGTCTTGTCCCGTCAGCACTTGGCGCAAAGTCACTGATGGACAACCACTGTCCAGGTTTCGGTCCCAACGTATAATACTGGCATCCGACGCAGGTTACCATAAAAGAGTTGGGTGCGACAAAACACACCTCCAACACTGTATAATACTTGGAAGATATTCTGGTCTTTCTTCCCCGATTAACGAGAATAGAAAAGACGGTCCGGACTCGGTGTAGGCGAACCATATACGACCTCACACCTCTCTGTAGTCCAGAACATACACACACACACACTGATTCAAAATGGTCGGGTGAATCCTTTTATTCTTTCCCTCCCAGAAAAAAAATAACTCATTAGTCATGACCGCTTAGGCTATTGTTCTCGGGTTTTGGTGCATTCATTCTAAGGGTGCATTGACTAAGAAAATAGTTCCTAACTAAATTTATATGTAAGGACTAAAACTGACTAACTAACAACTTCTATCTATTGTTAAAATGACTATCCAACCTTAACATAAAGAAACATACAAATGATTTTAATAATAAAACTAAAATTACAAAATAAGCGTTCACACTCTCTAACACTCTGACAAAGCATGAACATAGTACCACTCGCTCATTAATACATTGAGAAGATGTACACAAAATAAGCCAAAAGCCCTGACAGCAATTGGGAACGAACTTGCTGTCAGCACCATTTAAATAACCTTTCACCCTAACCTGTAGGTGAACTCTTGAGAGCGTGACCCAACGGGGATACGTATGGGCAGGGGGAGACAATTCACAGGGACAAAAATAAATTTTCTGATTACCCCCTCCCATCCCCGTGACATGTACATACCTTAATAAGTAGACGTGTGATGTGATATTACTATTCTGTACATACCTTAATAAGTAGATGTGTGATGTGATATTACTATTCTGTACGAACCTTAGTGTGTAGGAGTGTGATGTGATATTGGCATATTGCTGTCACGAAGCTTGGTATCTAGGTTGTGATGTGATAATGATATATTGCTGGCACGAACCTTGGTATCTAGGTGTGTTGTGGAATATTGGTGCAATAATATCACGTAGCTTGCTATCAAAGATTATGAAGAATTAGAGAATTATGAAGAATTAGAGAATTAACAACTATGTATCCTGTCCTTGCCCCTTCACTCGTTGAATGAAAGATGGTACTAGCGGACTTGGTTTATAAGTGATTAGAACTTTTCACAAACTCAGTAAAATAAATTCTCATTATTGTTACTTGTTACAATCAAGCTATACAATCACATCCCAAGAATAACTCATGAATTTCCCTTTCTAACTCTGAAACACATAGTTAATTGCATCACATTCTAATTTCACATGCTGGCTTCATTGCTACTTCACGTAGAATCACTCATTCAAGATGCAAGTAGATTTGATGGACGCATTTTGCACATCCTGGCAATTGTCCCTGTGGTGAAAATAAACAATTGTCTCTGTGGTGAAAATGAACAATTGTCTCTGTGGTGAAAATGAACAATTGTCTCAATGGTGAAAATGAACAATTGTCTATGTGGTGAAATTGAACAATTGTCTCTGTGGTGAAAATGAACAATTGTCTCAGTGGTGAAAATGAACAATTGTCTCTGTGGTGAAAATAAACAATTGTCTCTGTGGTGAAAATGAACAATTGTCTCTGTGGTGAAAATGAACAATTGTCTCTGTGGTGAAAATGAACAAAAGAGACAATTGCTTAATGATCACTAAGAATCGCATGGACCAAAAGTATCCTACTGTTGATAGTATTATAATAACAATAATCTGTAGCGTCAGATATATATTTACAACTGCTAACCACAGACACAGGTACCAATCTCTCTCTCTCTCTCTCTCTCTCTCTCTCTCTCTCTCTCTCTCTCTCTCCCTCCCTCTCTCTCTCTCTCTCTCTCTCACATATATATATATATATAGAGAGAGAGAGAGACGAATAGATACATAGATAGATAAATAGATAGATATTTTATCTTAATTTGTGTTGTTTATTCTATGCTAGTGTGCATCGTACACTATATTTTATTTTTTATTTTGTATTACTGTATACTTATTACACTTATTTTGTATTACTGTATACTTATTACACTTGTTTTGTATTACTGTACACTTATTACACTTATTTTGTATTACTGTATACTTATTACACTTATTTTGTATTACTGTATACTTATTACACTTATTTTGTATTAATGTATACTTTTATACTTATTTTGTATTGTTAGGCGCTGTCAATTAAACCAGTACTGCTCAAGTACTTTTTAAGCCATGTTATTGCTATTTATCTTACTCTCATTATTAGATGAGAACAGTTAGCAATCAAACAAGGAGAAACAATTGAGCAATTTATACGATCAGAAGGGATGGCAACTGTCAAAAAGAAAAATGCAATTTAAGCAAAAGGCCATGCACTTCAGATCTGGAACCTATATTTTGCGAGGTCTTCATAAAAAACAAACAAAGAAAATCTCTCCTGTGTTGACCTGACATTTCAACCTTAAATTATAAACATCTGCTAAAA
Organism: Sinotaia quadrata; assembly: GCA_028829895.1. Taxonomy (NCBI): domain Eukaryota; kingdom Metazoa; phylum Mollusca; class Gastropoda; order Architaenioglossa; family Viviparidae; genus Sinotaia; species Sinotaia quadrata. Next base: position 130,225,039 of record CM054181.1, read on the forward strand.
TCTTTTCACAAGGAAATGAAAACATAGCAATCAGCTTTCGTGATAAAATACAATTAGTGCACCGGATTGAGGATAGCAATTAAATATTATTAGTGTATTTGGGGTTACATGAGTACAAGATTATTATAATGAAGAAAATATTGTTTCCACTAAATTATCATTTAAAAGTACGTATGCATTAAATATACATTAAGGAAATCTTTTTGTTTGTCAGTACTATTCGACAAATTAAATGTCTCTTCATTATTGGTTTATCAAATAAATAAATCAGTCAGAATTGTTTCTCAGACAAAGTGTGTCTGTCAGTGTTAAGGTAATTTCGTGGCATTTAGCGAAACCGGTTGTTCGCATATGATAATGACATCATCGTTTAGTCAAGAACCGGAGAATGCAAATGCGACTGTACATTATTAACATTACTGCACACTTAAGAACAAATATCTCGACACTCTTCATGCGACTGTACATTATTAACATTACTGCACACTTAAGAACAAATAATTTAATTTATCTCGACACGGATCATGCGACTGTAGATTATTAACATCACTGCACACTTAAGAACAAATAATTTATCTCGACACTCTTCATCGGCTGTACGATGATCAATGCAATAAAAATTAACAATGACTGACATGCTAATGTTTAATCACTCTTTACATTTAAAGCATAATTGTATGAGAATTAAATGTACCACTTTAAATATTTTCTCTCTCTCTCTCTCTCTCTCTCTCTCTCTCTCTCTCTCTCTCTCTCTCTCTCTCTCTCTCTCTCTCTCTCTCTCTTTCTTTCTTTCTTTCTTTCTTTCTTTCTTTGCCAGATATACTACTTTATCTTTAGAACATAATTTGTGGAATATGTGATAAAGCAATCCTGTCTGCAATTGCATCATACCTTTATTTCGCTAGCGTTGGACTAGCCAAACCTAAACCAGTAGAGCTCATCAAGGTCTTCAATAGCTTTGAATGTAGCTTTACTCTTAGTGATAAATGTGTTGAGATCGAACTTGGAATACAATTTAAATTTCTGTGTGACAGTTCAGAGCTGGGTATGGCACATAGTGCTGTTTACATTTTCTTGATTTCTCAGTGTCTGTGTTTGTGCATGTTTGTGTTTGGTGTTTGTGTCTATATTTTGTTGATTTTCTGTGTCTGTGCATGTGTTTGTGTTTATGTCTGTGCTTGTGCAAATGATTGTTTATGTCTGTCTGTCTTTGTGTTTCAGCCTGTGCCTGTGTTTGTGTTTATGTCTGTGCTTGTGCAAATGATTGTTTATGTCTGTCTGTCTTTGTGTTTCAGCCTGTGCCTGTGTTTGTGTTTATGTCTGTGCTTGTGCAAATGATTGTTTATGTCTGTCTGTCTTTGTGTTTCAGCCTGTGCCTGTGTTTGTGTTTATGTCTGTCTGTCTTTGTGTTTCAGCCTGTGCCTGTGTTTGTGTTTATGTCTGTGCTTGTGCAAATGATTGTTTATGTCTGTCTGTCTTTGTGTTTCAGCCTGTGCCTGTGTTTGTGTTTATGTCTGTGCTTGTGCAAATGATTGTTTATGTCTGTCTGTCTTTGTGTTTCAGCCTGTGCCTGTGTTTGTGTTTATGTCTGTGCTTGTGCAAATGATTGTTTATGTCTGTCTGTCTTTGTGTTTCAGCCTGTGCCTGTGTTTGTGTTTAAGGTTTCTGGGTTCGTGTCAGTGTGTGTCGGCGTCAGCGTCTGTGTCTGTCTGTATCTGTATCTGCATGTGTGTGTCTGTCTGTATCTGTATCTGTCTGTGTCTGTCTGTATCTGTATCTGCATGTGTGTGTGTGTGTCTGTATCTGTATCTGTCTGTGTCTGTCTGTATCTGTATCTGTGTCTGTCTGTATCTGTCTGTGTATGTGTCCCTATCTGTATCTGTCTGTGTATGTGTCCCTATCTGTATCTGCATGTGTGTGTCTGTCTGTATCTGTATCTGTCTGTGTCTGTCTGTATCTGTATCTGTGTCTGTCTGTATCTGTCTGTGTATGTGTCCCTATCTGTATCTGTCTGCGTATGTGTCCCTATCTGTATCTGCATGTGCGTGTCTGTCTGTATCTGTATCTGTCTGTGTCTGTCTGTATCTGTCTGTGTATGTGTCCCTATCTGTATCTGTCTGTGTATGTGTCCTTATCTGTATCTGTCTGTCTGTGTCTGTCTGCGTCTGCTTGTATCTTTGTCTGTACCTGTACCTGTCTCTGTCTGTTTCTGTGTTTGTGTCTGTCTGCGTCTGTATTTGTACCTTAATAATTATCATATTGTGCAGCGTCGTGCAATGTCAGCAATTTTTGCATTGCATATTATTTCCTTCCTTTCTTGTGTTTACGTGTATTGTCTAGGACGCTACTCTACAGACTGCATGACAGCATTAATTATGACGCTACAAAATAGGCAGCACGACAGATTGTCTATGATCTACAATACACGTTTGCATTTCAGTATTATCTCTAATGCTAAAACACAGACATTATGACAGTATTATCTATGACTTTATCATACAGACATTATGGCAGTATTATCTATGACTCTATCATACAGACATTATGGCAGTATTATCTATGACTCTATCATACAGACATTATGACAGTATTATCTATGACTTTATCATACAGACATTATGGCAGTATTATCTATGACTCTATCATACAGACATTATGACAGTATTATCTATGACTCTATCATACAGACATTATGACAGTATTATCTATGTCGCTATCATACAGACATTATGACAGTATTATCTATGACTCTATCATACAGACATTATGACAGTATTATCTATGACTCTATCATACAGACATTATGACAGTATTATCTATGACGCTATCATACAGACATTATGACATGTCATGCGAAGCAATGAAACGTGGCACCGTCCTCGCTCACCTGTCAGTTGGCGCAAATCAGCCATGACATAAATAATACAATTGCACTGTAATGTTTACATTAGCGCCGTTGTCAGACGCACGCATACAGTCACACAGAAACGTTTGTAACCATCCTTTCACGCGCATCTATCGGAAGAACTCCACGGTAAAAAAAAAATAATAATTAAATATAAATGGGTTTTAAATAGTTGTTCCACAAATGTGAACACATGCAAGTTGTAACTGAAAAATCAACGTGCGCTGAATAAATACGGACGGAAAGAAAATAGTTTAATGATTCGCACTCAACGAAAAGCCATTTGGAAAGTTTTGAACTTCTGCCAAAGGCAGTACCAGTTGACGCCAAAACGGAAGTACTGCGCAACGCAGAAAAGGTGATCAAACTCTGCTTTTAATTAATTTATTTATTTTATTTTTAGGACCATGAACTATAACATACCAATAGGTTGACGAATGTAGGTTTCCGGTGTGTGTGCCATGTGAAACTCTTGTGGGAGGGTGGAGTGTAGTCACCTTAAAATTTAAGTTTAGAGGATGGTTGATTTATATTATACTAATAATCTTGGTGTCCCACCACCCCGTTTTAAAAATAAACATGTAGTGTCATTCTTTATATCATTTAGGAATTTTAATTTTATTTACAACGGTATTGAATAAATGCAGTTATGAAACACTTTTTTCCATTTAAAACCTAACGCATGCACACGCACACATACACACACGCACACACACACACGCACACACACGCACACACACACACGCACACACACATACGCACGCACGCATGCACACACACGCGCACGCACGCATGCACACACACATACACACACACACACACACACACACACACACACACACACACACACAGTTACTAAAATTGTGGAAAAGCTGCTATGTAGTTTTTATGTTTCTCATACGATTGATTGTGTTGGAATGACAACAGCAACATGGAATAGTTCTTACGAAACAAAAAAACATAAAAAAATCTAGCATAATGTAAACATAAGAATATATAGAATAAGCCATTTAACATAATACGACATAATATATAATAAGGATAGAACACATAATAACAGAAAAAACAAATATTAAAAAGAGTTTATACTATACAATTTACAATTTAACACCAATCATATTAGCACTATGCCATAAAATATTCGATCCCGCTAATAGTCTCCCTTTAGGCTGAGAGTGAGCAGTCTAGCGTACAAACCTTACAACAGTTATGAAGTTGTCAGTCTGTTAGTTTTATTGTAAAATGGCACTACCATATTTTATTTGACCTCAGATAGTAGTGAAATTTGCCTGCAGCGTGTTTTGAAAGTCAATCGGCTAGCGTACAGATAGTAATGAAATTTGCCTGAAGCGTATTTTGAAAGCCAATCTACTAGCGCACAAATAGTAGTGAAATTTGCCTGAAGCGTGTTTTGAAAGTCAATCAACTAGCGCAGAGTCTATATCCTCCCCTGATTGTAGGCACCAGTAGGAGGCGCTCAAATAAAAACGGCACGACATCGACAGTGTTCAGTGGACTGATTTATCAAAAGTGAACTCTCCATGACCTTAGGTGCTGTTGCACGCGGCTATGATGATGACGATTTTCAGAAGTAAAAGCATCAATTTAGAGCTCGATGAAGTTACGTATTTCTAAGAAAAAATAAAAATTTGACACCAAAGTAATGATGTTTGCATTTTATAGATTTTATTTCAAATTCTGTGACTGTTTACGTTTCTCTGTTGCGATATTTGTACTGAAGATTTTATGGTGATACTAAAATCTTTTTGTGCACCAGTTCGTTGTGTGTATATCTTACTATTTCGCTCAAACAAAGCAATAAGGAAACAAATCTCTTGACTAAGCTAGCAATGGAAAAAAATACACGTTTAAAAGCAAAGCAAACCAAACCAAACCAAAGTCAAATTTTCGAAATAATTTATTCAAATGTGTCCTCACAAAGAATTAAATTGCAGTGAATTATCGAAAATAAATTAAATTAATAACTGAATGCGATTTCCCCCCTATTTCTTGGTAGCTATACAAATTTTGAGAGTAACTCTGCGAACGAGAATAAGGTGTTGCATTACGTCCCTTAAATCGTTGACGCTATATAGGCATTTAAAGCTGTATAAACATACCGTGTCAGTGTAAACATTGGAGAAAATAATGCAAAACAAGCGTACATAAACCAAAGAATAATAAGTCTCTCGATATAGATTCCCACAAAGTTGGAATACTGGACGAAGCGGGAGATATATGTGATCAGTGGTGCGAGAACTGTAAACTTAGTATGTGATGAGTAAGTTCCCTTGCTTCATCTGATCTGGAATTGCTCGCCAGCTAAAGCCTACTCTGTATTGTTACCTTTCCGTTTTAAATTTTGTGATCGTGATTCAAAAGAAAACCTAATCAAGTGTCAAATTTATTTGTTATTATTATTATTTCTGAACGATTTGTGCTGTCTTGAGGTATTTTTTTGCATTTGTTTGTTTTCTTAATCCAAACTCGTGTTTAATATTTGTCTTTTCTGTTTCTACGTTTAGTTTTGGAATGTTGGTGACTTGTATTGTTTGTTTTAGAGTGCTTTTGACTTGTGTTGTTTGTTTTAGAGTCTTGTTGACTTGTGTTGTTTGTTTGGGAGTCTTGTTGACTTGTGTTGTTTATTTTGGAGTCTTGTTGACTTGTGTTGTTTGTTTTGGAGTCTTGTTGACTTGTTTGTTTTAGAGTCTTGTTGACTTGTTTGTTTTGGAGTGTTGTTGACTTGTGTTGTTTGTTTTAGAGTCTTGTTGACTTGTGTTGTTTGTTTTAGAGTCCTGTTGACTTGTGCTGTTTGTTTTAGTCTTGTTGACTTGTATTGTTTTGGGTTGAGTTTGTAAACTAAAGGTAAGTGGAGTTTTATTTATTTTCATCTGATTAAGTTAGCGGTGTAAATATTCGAACTCAAAGCAAATATCTATCTATCTATCTATTTCAGAAAATAACTGTCCGTTTCTTCGACCGCATATCTGTCTCTTTAACTCCCACTAACCAACTGTTAATTATTCAATTATTCAGTAGTGTTCTCTTCTCAAGTCAAATCTCATTTAATGTTAAGGATGGGAAATCCGATAACTGTCGTAATGTAAATGGGTGTGATCAACATGTGTGATTACCCAAGCGAACATTTCGAGTAGTGTCTGAAAAGCGTAAACACGACAGAAGCAAGAAGAAGAGCTCTTCTGCCACACTGGTATCCAGGCGTCCGTGTTGTGCATATTGAAGGAGTTATCGCCCCTCGTGCACCATCAGTAGTGGGACTGCGAGAAGGGTCCGTGGCGCTTGGACTCACACTTCTATTTAGTTGAATAATATGTTGTAGCCAAATAAGGCAGTTATGTAAGTAAATATTCTATTGAATTAGCTAAGTAATGGAATTTGACTCAATAGTTATATTTTAGCGAAACAAAGCTATTTGACTAAATACTTTCTTTGTTTTTGTGTGGTCAAATACGATCTTAGGTAAGTATTCTTTTTTTTTATTTGCATCCTTTCCACCATACTTCTTGCAGCCAATCAGGACGAAGATTATAATAAGGTATTCCACGAAAATGGCGACCAGAACGTGTCCGCTTCTTTGCAAAAGATTTTCGATGAAATATTGTACTGTTTGCGAAATTTAAAATTGAAGTGTGTTCGTCCAGACATACTAATATTCACACATGCTAAGTTTGTTTGTTAACGTAATGTAGCGGCAAATCCTATATAATATTATTAAATAAATATCTTGCTGTAAGTTTAATGGCTTCTGGAAAGCCTTTGTGTTATTCCATATGTCATGAACTGTGATTGCAAAATCTTCTGCCATCTCTCAAAATTAATAACAGAAGTGTGACTTAAGTGCGAATAGACTTCTGGCTTAAATTTAAATGCGGAATCATAATGTAGTTGTTTTTTTGTTTTTCGAACCAGCCAATGAAAATAGTCCTGTCTTAATTGGCATGATGTGATGCATTCAATTCACTTATTTTTCCGCCAAATTGTTTAGTTAAGGCTTGTGCGAACTTATTTGGCAAATGACTTCAAAGAAAGTATGTAGTCAAATAACTTTACTTGGCAAATGACTTCAAAGAAAGTATGTAGTCAAATAACTTTACTTGGCAAATGACTTCAAAGGAAGTATGTAGTCAAATAACTTGACTTGGCAAATGACTTCAAAGAAAGTATGTAGTCAAATAACTTGACTTGGCAAATGACTTTAAAGGAAGTATGTAGTCAAATAACTTGACTTGGCAAAGAGAAATTTATTTAGATTTGAAAAACACACGTCATTTAGCTAAATTTAACAGATTATGTATTTGAATATTTGTCTTATTTGACTACTTTGTCAAATAAAGGTACTTATGAGCCCAGCCGTCGTGGACAGAAAAGGCAAACTGATATTTCGAAAGCAACGAAACCCTTCGACCTTTAACACTTCCAGTGTCGATCCGTAAAATGGCTTCTTTGGTTACAGATCACAGATCTCCCATTACCATATTGTCCTTGGCAGTACGCGAGAATCACATAACCGGATGTGACGGAACCAGCTCGACTTGCGACCGGAATGGGGTGACAAATATTTACAATCGTTTCGATGGATTGTAAATCCAACCGCGAAGGCAGGATAATAGGCAGGATAATAGGCAGGATAATAGCGATGCTTCTCCAGTCGGTAAAGCCGTGACTTATGGAGGAAAGGTTGCGCACGAAGGGGATGTGTTTGCTTTTCTTCTTTCGCAGCAGCCTGTTGTCCAATGCTGGAAGCTGCTCTCTGGCGGCATGGAGAAAACGACAAAGAGAAGTTCCAGTGAATTTTATGGGTGTGTAGGAATCTGTGCGCTTTCAGGATCAATGGGCCTTTCTCGCAGTAAAATATATCTCATCATCAAACGGACGATGCGAAATGTGGTAGGCGTGTGGCTAGGAGAACCATCTTTACTATTTGATAAGAAATGTGGAAACAATCTAAACGTAATATTTCATTAGTGGTTTAGAGGATTTGTGTTTAGAAGTAACACACACACTCACACACACACACACACACTCTCACACACACTCACACACACTCACACACACACACTCACACACACTCACACACACTCTCTCACACACACACTCACACACACACACATAAAGCTCATCCCCACCCTCCTCTTAAAATAGACTACAAGCAAATACAACTCTAGAACTAACTTTAACAGACATATCCAAGCAACGCTCAACCACGCAATGAATGTACCAGAATTTCACCTAATAATCATCAGTCAAATACAAGCTGACCATTGAGGCAACATATTTTGGCTCCCAGCATTAATAAGTTATAGTCATACTACTAATCCTTATCACTGGTTACTAAAACAGCAAGAAATCATCCTCTGTATATATTAGTGCCGAAGTTATGAGGTTTTGTTCGCATAAATAAAAAATATATCTATGTTCGTATAATCTTAGATATATGCATAGTGCTAAATTTTGCTTTATGATATTAGAATGTATGATGATTATATAAGTAAGAATGTTCTGTTAAAGAACACATGAGGATGAATTCTGAACCCATGTGTATTTTACTGGCAGATTGGCATTTTGTCTTGGACGCTGAATTTCAACGAGTTCTGAGCTGTGTAGCAATGCCAGAGCAGAACGACACACAGGTCACAGACCATTTCAATGGATCACGTGATCATCTGCTATGTGATTCACTCAGACCTTAGACAACACGTCAGGCAAATCTTAAGTAAAGTGGCTATAAAGTCAACAACTGTACAGTGTTCACTGCTGTACTTTGGGGTGACTTTGTACTAATGGATCGTGTCAATAGTAGCATTTAGTCATGATACAAAACATCTACAAGTGCTGATGCAGACTAAGGGCCACTGGTTACATATGCACGCCTGCAACTGTTGCACTGATATGTGAGTGAACCAAGGTCAATTTGACTCATGGCCACCACTCACTAATTAAACCGAGTAGATTTTATACAAGGTATATAAATAGAAGTAGAGACAGACAGAGAACACGACATAACCGAGAAGTAGATTTTATACAATAGGTATATAAATAGACGTAGAGACAGACAGAGAACACGACATAACCGAGAAGTAGATTTTATACAATAGGTATATAAATAGAAGTAGATTTTATACAATAGGTATATAAATAGAAGTAGATTTTATACAATAGGTATATAAATAGAAGTAGATTTTATACAATAGGTATATAAATAGAAGTAGATTTTATACAATAGGTATATAAATAGAAGTAGATTTTATACAATAGGTATATAAATAGAAGTAGATTTTATACAATAGGTATATAAATAGAAGTAGATTTTATACAATAGGTATATAAATAGAAGTAGATTTTATACAATAGGTACATAAATAGAAGTAGATTTTATACAATAGGTACATAAATAGAAGTAGATTTTATACAATAGGTACATAAATAGAAGTAGATTTTATACAATAGGTATATAAATAGACGTAGAGACAGACAGAGAACACGACATAACCGAGAAGTAGATTTTATACAATAGGTATATAAATAGAAGTAGATTTTATACAATAGGTATATAAATAGACGTAGAGACAGACAGAGAACACGACATAACCGAGAAGTAGATTTTATACAATAGGTACATAAATAGATGTAGAGACAGACAGAGAACAAGATGTAATCATGAGACTATCAATGCAAGTTGTGATAAACTACAAACAAAGAATATATCTTTCATTAACATATATGCAATACTTGAACACCTAATAAAATTTTAATAAAAGAAAAGACTAACAAACCTTTTAAAAAAGCAGATATATTATGCCCTAGTTTCTCATCATATGTCACTTTTTTTTGGATTAAAAAGTCTGATTAAAGTCACAATCAGGACTTCAGCTTCATTGGGCTGGCACGAGGTATGTCATGTTGGTAGACCTCCATAGAGCATGACATAAAGGACATCAGAATCAGGCACAACAGGCCCTCATCTTAGATTTCAGAATAAGATAGAAAATGAACCATTAAAGAGACGGAAGGGAAACACTGAACCACAAATAATTGCAGAGCCTAACTATACTGCAATCTAATACATAAATAAATACCATTTTTTTAGCAAATGCCTCTGCAAAACACACTGACGGTTATATTTCACATAATATAACATTACTAGTAAACATATCCATCCACACTCCACAGAGACATCTTTACCTTATCTAGCCAAGGCTCTCCTGTTCCATGTACGTCTTTACCTTATCTAGCCAAGGGTCTCCTGTTCCATGTACGTCTTTACATTATCTAGCCAACGGTCTCCTGTTCCATATCCAACCCATGCTAGGGAGGGACTCAGTCTCAACATTCGTTCAAACAGTTGTTTAGCAAAGAGTGAGGAATAGTATTCCTATTGTGGTTTTATTACTCTTGAAACCACGCCCATCTCTACCCTTACTCACTCCTCATCCAGTCAAATTCAAATCCACACCTTCCAGCATACATTCTGTCGGCACACATGAAATCTATCCAAAATAAGTTCATGATGACGTCAACATAAGAATTGCATAACACTTAAGGCCAAAACCAAGATTCCAGATCTAATGTTTTATCTGACACGCTATTGCTTAGAGGTCAGGGTGCCGTGTTCTACCAGACAATAACGTCCCTACCCTGCAGCTACTACCCACTCGAATTCAATTGAACATAATCAAACTTCGGTCAAAGTTCAATCAAAATACTTTTAGAGTCCACTCAGGATCACTCAGTGTTCCCTTACAAGTTCACTTAGTTCGCATATATGAACGAATAAAATAACTACCACAGTGTCATAGTACTCAAAGGAACTTTCTCTTATGCCATTTCATGGTCTTCTTTATGAACGATATTCATTTATAAACTCTAATTGTAACACTTGAACTATTCTCTACTTGTAACCACATTCTGTCTTATTTTATTTCTTGTTGAATACATTTATTATTGATACCACTCTTATTGGCGTGACTTACTGACTTACTGACTTACTGACTGACTGACTGACTTACTGACACATTATATGTTTGTAGTTTGTCATCTGTATTTAATTAATATACCTGGATGTACGTATTAGGGGCTCGGGGCTATTTTCTAGAACTATCACTCTACTTTTCTATATTATATATCTTCCATCTTTCTAAAACGTGTGGCCAGTCGTCAGGTGTTTTGGGAATTAACTCAAGGTTACGGGTGGCCCGGGATGGAGAATTAACTTCTTACGAACTATATCACACTCGTTATCACTATAACTATAACTATAACTACACTGTAAATAATAAGACTGCCCCGTGCTCACTACAAACCAAATACGTAGATATTTCTTACATGTACACACTTCAAACTGTTTTGTCTGTTACATGTACACACTTCAAACTGTTTTGTCTGTTACATGTACACACTTCAAACTGTTTTGTCTGTTACATGTACACACTTCAAACTGTTTTGTCTGTTACATGTACACACTTCAAATTGTTTTGTCTGTTATATGTACACAAGATTGTTTTGTCTGTTACATGTACACACTTCAAACTGTTTTGTCTGCTACGTGTACACAAGATTGTTTTGTCTGTTACATGTACACACTTCAAATTGTTTTGTCTGTTATATGTACACAAGATTGTTTTGTCTGTTACATGTACACACTTCAAATTGTTTTGTCTGTTATATGTACACACTTCAGATTGTTTTGTCTGTTACATGTACACACTTCAAACTGTTTTGTCTGCTACGTGTACACACTTTAGATTGTTTTGTCTGTTACATGTACACAATTCAAACTGTTTTGTCTGCTACGTGTACATGGTTACATCGTTTTATTTAATTTCTCGTTGCTCTCGGTTCGAATTGTCAGTGTTACAGTAACCCTATGATAGGAGGTATTGATCCCTTCTACATAACCGATCATAAAACCTTGACAGAGAATATGAACTTAAGGCTAATCCAGCTGATTTTATCACCATGGTGGGCGATGTTAAAACAGCACTCTCGCTGATTAGCAAGCAGGGAGGCCTCAAGCTTTACAGCAAGTCTGGAATGTTGGCGGTCAAAAATGCCATGATCAAGGCAATAATATTTATTATTTTTTATATTATTAATTCGTCTTCATTCCTACCTTGCGATTGGTGTAGCACCTTAATCCAAGACTGATACACACTTTGTAAGTCCGATACACGAAGTATACACCTTAATCCAAGACAGATACACACTTTGTAAGTCCGATACACGAAGTATACACTTTCCTCTAAAGCATTCTAAGTTCTAGTACAGAATATATAATCTCTCAAAATTTATTCTGAGTCCAAATGCACATACAATTCGTTCATTTGGTTACCAATTTTACCTATCACCTGTACCTCTGGATACTATTATCGAACCATTTAAGACAGCATGACGTACACTGAGTGAACACTCAATGTTAAGACAGTAGGTTGAATTGGAAAGTCAGCAATCTTCAGGTAAAGTAATGAGAAATTACAAAAGAAGTCACAGTATTATGTACTAGCAAGCATCCACCACCATAATTAGCTGAAGAACATTAAGCCGTCTGGACCGATGGCTGCAACCCGCTGCGTTTTCACATGGATTCCAATGCACATGGCCTAACACTTCCTCTCTGATTGTCATATCTCGTAGAGCATTAAGTGCATTTGAACTCAGAATATATTTTGAGATATTATGTATTAGGACTTAGAATGCTTTATAGGAAAGTGTATACTATGTTCATCGAACTTACAGAGTGTGTTTCTGTCTGATTTAAATGCTATTTTCTTTTGATTTCATGAAGAGTGAATGAAAGGAAAGTATGTTTCTGATCAGAGTCTACAGTAAGCATGCGAGAACTGGAGAGATTTCATTATTAAATTTGTAATGTGTATGCTGATGTATGCTGATTTCTCTGTGTATGGACATTTCTCTGTGTATGCTGATTTATGCTGATTTCTCTGTGTATGCTGCGTGTTTACTGTCTTCTTGCTCTCTATACTCCATGTGTTGCTTCGTTGTATTTTTTTTTTTTTTTTTTTTGGTTTGTCGTTTTGTTCTTATTCTCCTTCAACCTTGGTTGTTGTGGATTTTGAAACAGGTTGTTGTGGATTTTGAAACAGGTTGTTGTGGATTTTGAAAAGGTTGTTTGGGGAATATTTCGTTTGCCACTGCTGGTTATGGTTTGTACAAGGGCGTTTGAATGTTAACGAGCACGTTTGGCTAAAGAGCTGTTTGCCATGCGTGTGAATTACGACCTAGTCGTTGATGACACATCTGTGAACACTGACATTAACCACTCTCATGACTGCAACATATTACGTGTAGATTGTGTGGTTATGCATGGAGCAAGCCTAGAGGGTGATCTTTCGAAGGAGAGTAGGAGGGTGATCTTTCGAAGGAGAGTAGGAGGTTGATCTTTCGAAGGAGAGCGAAAAAAATCACAGCATACCGGTATGCTTTTCTCGTCTGTTCTTTTTCTTTGTTGCTTTAGTTTATTTTTTTCACTTTTCTCACTAAAATAACACAATTCTTTGCTCATTCCAGGTAGAAGATAGAATATCATGGAATTATTCTCTGATGTAATAATTACGTCACATTTGGGGTTATTTTAATGACCCTGTCCCAGCATTAAGACCCAGAGTTATTAATTATGAAATTTGTAATATTTGACTTTAATGCTGACAACAGCCCCGCATCTTAATCCACTCTTCATTCTCTGTACTAAATCACACGCTACACTAATCTACTTGTCGCTATACCAGATAATAGACTACACTAAGGGGGACAATCTAATATCTAGTATAGCGACAAGTAGATTAGTTGACATGCCCTGGAATTCGCATTTATCTTTCCCTTTGATTAAATACAAATTTCACATATCTTTTGACTCCCCCACCCCACCCTCACGCCAATTTCCATTTATGGTCGTTTCAAATGAATTAAACAAAATGTGGGTTTAAGATAACAGAAAAATATTTAATAATGAAACAATCAATGTAAAGAGAAATGTGATGATCAATCCAAGATCATCTATTTAATATTGTCCCAAGATTAATATTTGTTTTTATTCAGATTATTATTGGATGTGGAGGCTTCACGGACAACGTATGTGCTCCCTGAAGAGAAATGAATGGTTTCAATGCCATTGTCCTTCATGCTGCATTTCATCGCCCGTGTCGGCTCTATAACTAGATCGCGTGATGCCCCGTCACTTCACGGCAAAGGGGTACGTCTCAGAGGAAACTCGAGACCCAAGGTTCCAACCCTTGAGCAACAAACTTCAACCATAGTTCCAACCCTTGAGCAACAAACTTCAACCATAGTTCCAACCTTTGAGCAACAAACTTCAACCATAGTTCCAATTCTTGAAAAACTAACTTCAACCATAGTTCCAATTCTTGAAAAACTAACTTCAACCATAGTTCCAACCCTTGAGCAACAAACTTCAACCATAGTTCCAATTCTTGAAAAACTAACTTCAACCATAGTTCCAATTCTTGAAAAACTAACTTCAACCATAGTTCCAATTCTTGAAAAACTAACTTCAACCATAGTTCCAATTCTTGAAAAACTAACTTCAACCATAGTTCCAATTCTTGAAAAACTAACTTCAGCCATAGTTCCGTCCTTGAGCAAAAGCACATAAAGAGATGTTAGGAGTGGATCCCTCTCTACATGTCGTGCTTCGGTGCACGTGCCTTCACGTACTGCTGCACCCGATCTGAAACTCGCTGCCAATTCTCCCCAAGAGAATGACATTCCATTTTGGAAAAATGGATTGGAGATTGTCCAAATATCGAAATCAACTCAGCACTGTCTTCAAGGGAGATGGGAAAAGGTGTGCAAACAACAATTAACCTTTGACAGCATTAAGCCTCCACGGCACGCCCTACTTTCCTTTAGCTGCCGAAAGAGAATGGAAAAACCGCTTATCAACTACAGACAATAGAGTCGTGCCGGACAGTTTTCTATTGCCAGTAACTTCATATTAGTCCTTCAGAAACAGCTTTACAACTGTTATACTTACTAATCTCTAATTCCTCTCTATTTACACAATATGGTGGAAAGTACTTTATAAATGACTGACATTTTTCTGTAATTATTTCAAGAATTATTAACATCTAAATAAAGGTCTGTTATATTGACGTGTCTTAATATGAGTAAAACAAATAAATGATAGGATCACAATTATACATCAGCAGGATAAAATTGAAAAAAATATAATACTGTACTTTTTAACGAGATCAGTTTGTCTGTGGTGTGTGTGTGTGTGTGTGTGTGTGTGTGTGTGTGTGTGTGTGTGTGTGTGTGTGTGTGTGTGTGTGTGTGTGTGTGTGTGTGTGTGTATACACGTTTGAGTGTTTGTGTGTTGGCATTTGTATGTACGCAGTTGATTTAGATGGGAAGAACTCTCACGTCTGATTTAACATCCACAACAGTTCCCACTCGGACCGCATTCTTTGACTACAGTTGAGGCCAGCAAATTAATTGGATTGTCACGTGGTCTGTAGTTGATACGGCACTATTACTCTCCCCTTGGAGAACTAGTCAAAGAATCTTCATTCTGATCAGGAACACGTAAATCCATTAGAGCCTTTCTCTTGTTTCATCGGCCTGAGAGTGCCATTTCAATACCGTTCGTGGGTTGTACTGGTCTGTGGGAGGGTAAAGTTAAATGGTTACGAATACCCGCGTTCACTACACAACGAGAGCAAGTATCGAGTGCGCCTTTTGTGGTATGTTGAGCGAAGAGCGAAACAGGAATAAACCAACAACAGAGGAATATACGGCCTAATTTCTCTGACAAAACCATATTGGACGCATGCTCTCGGAGTGTCTTTTGTTCATTTTTTTTTTTTTTAGTTCAGAGTTACCTGATCATAGACCATTCTTTCCCTTTCTTTTTTCAATGAAATAGGTGGCGCTGGCAATAAATTGTCCCAGGTTAAGGTTACCGAGTGTACTCAACTCAATTTCCTCGTTTTGGTTTGATTCTTGTTCTATAAATAAGTTTGTACTCTTTGTCGGAATTAGGATCTTGAACGCAATTTATAGTTTGGTATTGACACGTTTATTTCCTTCTCAAGTAGGAATGTGCACTTGACATAAATGTAAGTTTATAAAATTATTACTACTTTGTCATTTAAATTCTATCCACTTATTTATTGTTATCAAAATGCAACTTTAAAAAAAAAAGATTGCTTCGTTATGAATTTTTTTTGTTAGGGAGGTAGTTAGCTAATTATTTTACTAATTAGTTAAATGTATTTATAAATAATTATCTGTTACTGCACATTCCGCTTCCGGTGACACGAGTCAAAATAAGGGATGCAAGAACAGACAATTAAAATGTAAACATCAAGTTATTCCAGAATATCTTGACCCGTCTGTAAAGATGTTTAGCAATTTTAAAAACAATAAAGTTCCATTTTGTTCTTATTGACTTCGTGCATCTTTGAGGGAAATCATGTTTATAACGGGATATCACCTTTTAACGGGATATCACCTTTTAACAAGAAAGATAACAAATATTTCACCCAGGGAGGATTTTTTTTTACAGTACTGGTCAGTCTAGACGCCGGTGTTGTAACGTATGAGCACGATTTTTTAAAAATTGCACAGTGAACACATACACATGGGCGTTTTCTTATAGATCTGAAAACAGAAATGAAATGGAACTGAGTAATCGAGAGGTCAAAGAGCTGGAGAATGGTATATAGGGGTCATGGGTTCGAAACTGGATCGGGTGGATTTTTGCACATTTCTTACTTTTATTTCATATGAAACACCTTTGATTATTCACCCAGACGTCAACTGGCAATTAGCATGTCAGTATGTCGGAATGTGAATAGTGTGATTGTATGTGTGAGTGTGTGTGTGTGTGTGTGTGTGTGTGTGTGTGTGTGTGTGTGTGTGTGTGTGTGTGCGTGTGTGTGTTTGCCAGAATGAGCTATTTGAAACAAAAGTAAGTCTATCTTAAGATTACACGCATTTTATAATAATTGTCATAATAGAGTGCTTTATTCAATGTTCAGCTTTGTTCTTTACTCTCATGCTACAGTACCGACTGATTTACATGAAGACCGAATCGGTAACTTACTTACTGATGGCATACAAACAAAATGAATCGGTAACTTACTGATGGCATACAAACAAAATGAATCGGTAACTTACTGATGGCATACAAACAAAATGAATCGGTAACTTACTGATGGCATACAAACAAAATGAATCAGTAACTTACTGATGGCATACAAACAAAATGAATCGGTAAATTTATTGACTGTTAACATGCAAACTAAATAATAATGTGACTTACTGACTTTTGATATGCAAACTGATAAATGCAAAATGATATGAGTTACTGACTGTTGACATACAAACTCAATTATATGAGTTACTGACTGTTGACATACAAACTAAATAAATCGGTGATTTTCGAAGTCGTTCATTCATTTTAGAAGCATATTTGCTGATCAGTGTATATCCACCTGAAATTGTTTGTCTTTTCAATTGAGATCTAAAAGGAGGGCGTCCAGGTAGAGGTATGCGTGTATACGTGCGTGTGTGTGTGTGTGTGTGTGCGTGTGTAATTGTTGATTTATATTTCATCCTTTATAACATTTGTTTGCAAGTGGCATGATGATGTATTATCGTTTGTTTCTCCATTTGTTAACAACTATCTGATTGGTCACATACTGCCCTTTGCGTAAAACCTTGGTTTTTTCTTGGTTTTTTTTTTTTTTTTTTTTGTTGTTATCAACCCACTCACCCACCATCAATTGGTACCAAAATAAGGCTGCTCTTAGTAACCATCTTTGACCCATTAATGTGTTCAAAGTTTCATTTAAAAATAAATCAACGCCATCCTTAGAAGCGACACATTCCGAACGACTGGGGCATCCCCACTTCGTCTCTTACAAAATAAACAAGAAATCAATCATACAGTACATCCATTCCATGTGTTACCAACTTTCTCATCAGTCAAAGAGTACACCCATTTCATGTGTTCCCCTCACCACCAACCCTCTCATCAATCAAACAGTACACCCATTTTATGTGTGCCCTCCACCCCTACCCTTCTCATGGCGTACCGCAACAAAGCTATGCTACTTCTCCCGTCGTGTAAACACTCCGCTGCTCCGTAAGGCAAGAAAGAAACAATGCGTTTCACTTTTCCCTTACCCACCCACCCCTTGTTCAACTTCCCCCCACTCCACTCCCACACTTAACGCGCCAGCTTTTCAATTTTATTCTGTTTAATGACGATTTGTTTTTGAAGTTCTGACGCAAGCTGAAATGTTTGTTTCAGCTTAGCTCTCCCTCTCCCCTTCACCACCCACCCCTTCCCGCCTACATCGATTTTAGTGAACCGACAGGTTTTCTCCATCACTTAAATTGACCATCGTTCACCGTTCTTCAGTGTCGTTTGCAACCGTCCTGTTTGTTAGAAAACAATTCTCCCTTGATTGATTTCCGCTTACAACGGACAGGAAATTATCTCCGTTTGAGAAGAGAATGATCAATTCAGGGTTGATAACTATGCGTCCTAACTGAACGTTTAAACAATGTTGAAGTGATATTCACTAGGGTTCTCCAAATGCCGCACTGCATCAGTAAACATTAGTGAGGCGTCAGTCGGTTGCAAGTCAAGTGTCAAGCTGCCGCTCCCCCCCCCCCCCCATTCCAATTCATCAACTGCTTTTGACAATAAAATTTTGGAAAGTTTAGAAAAACATATGCCAATTGCTTGGCGAGTACAAATCATGTATGTCTTCTGGTCGATCTTATGTGTGAATCTGGTGCGGGAGCCCTGTTCTCGAGCTGGTTTACAAAGTCTGGTGTAAGAGTCTGGTGTACAAGTCTGGTGTAAGAGTCTGGTGTACAAGTCTGGTGTACTATTCTGTCGTCGAGTCAGATTATTGGTGTACACGTGTTGTGTACGAGACGTGATACGTTGTGCAAACAAATCGCACACACACAGACACACACACACACACACACACACACACATTATATAATATAGACCGTATGGAACTGTTGCAGTCGTCTCAGGGACGCCTTGATTGCTATTGGTGATGCGCACGATGATGGTTCGGTTCGTTATTCTGACGTTATTCTGACGTTATTCTGACATTATTCTATTCCACTCTCTCATGTATAATGCATTTGGTCACTATTGGAAATTTTACTTGATCTTCTCAAACGTCTCTTGACCTCCTGTCTGTCTGTCCATCGAGCAATGGTCATTTCTTCAGTATCTTCAATCCAGTCCACTGAAACATGACACAGACCTGGCCCAGCAAGTCATCACTCTGCATTATCCTCAGGTAAATGCTCTTTATCACAAGTATGTAATTTACAAGACCCTACAGGTAAATTTTCTTTATTACATGTACGTAATTTACAAGACCGTATACGTAGATGTTCTTTATTACAGGTACCGCCCTTTATAGTACTCACACAAAGTCACTATCTGCCCTTGCAGACTGACAGTTACAATCTCAGATGTAACATAATGCTTACACCATTAACACAAAGACACACGTGTTTACTGTAGTTGATGAACACTGTCGCACCTTTCTGCACTTTTAACCTTGACCTAGGACTCTTCACACATTGTAAATAGATTAAAACCTTCACCCAGATCCCCTCACACACCGTAAATAGACTGTGAACTTGACCCAGGTCACTTCACACATTGTAAATAGATTTTGGATGCTAAATATGTGCTCAGCTAACATTCTAATCTCCATTGTCCTACATGCACGCTTTTCACAGCTATACTGGTGTCATCAGGATCTCTGTTTACACACACATTGTAATATTGCTACAAGAACATTTTATTTGTAAACGAACAAAACCAGAATACTGGCAGGCTGAAGGTTTGGAATAAATCCTTATTACATCCCTCTGTTCGACCAACACGCTTAACTAGCCCTGATAAATCTTCTGATACCCCCGGGTCATTGACATAACTATACAGGGTTTGACTCTACGGGCAGCATCTCATGCTGTTTCAAAACCAGCTCATAAAGATTGCCTCACTCACCATTAATCAACGTTAGATCTTCAGTGATCATTTAGCTTACACACAGCCCCTATACGTATTGCTAGTTTTCTCTTTGGTCAGCATGACTTTTCAGTTGAAGCTATCCTAGCGAACATACCCTAGTCACGTGGCTTCGACTAACTGTACGCCTAGTTTGCATAAGACTTAATTTGACTTTGGCAGGCGCTTAACCGATATCTCCATCTTGTTAACTTTATAGAGTTCTTCATGACTGCGTAAGTTCCAGCTTCAAGCTCGACCAAGCGAACAAGTCCAGGGTGATCCTTTGTGATCAGATCTTAATTCTTTGAACAGCTCTTAAATCCGAACAAGGCAAAAACCAACGTCTAAAACAGTTTAGAAGGAGAGGAGTAATGATTTTACTCAAAGGAGCACGGTTACAATAACTTCACAGCTCGCACAATCACATAATGCCATTAATTAGTTAATTAATAATTCATAACAATAGGGTGGGATTGTCATAGATGCCTAAGAGTAGTCGACTCTAATGAGTATAGTAATCTATATCTACGAGTTTTGAAATATACTACGTAGAAACCAAACTTGTATGAATGTTATCACATATAAATGTATATTTAAAAGGTATTAAAATCATGTAAGGTTAAAGTTTAAAGGTTAAAGTTTACGATGCTCTTAATTATTTCTCCAAGTGTTAAAAGATAGATAGATAGATAGATAGATAGATAGATAGATAGATAGATAGATAGATAGATAGATAGATAGATAGATAGATAGATAGATGGATGGATAGATGGATGGATGGATAGACAGACAGACAGACAGACAGATAGATAGATAGATAGATAGATAGATAGATAGATAGATAGATGGACGGACGGATGGATGGGTGGATAGACAGATAGACAGACATATAGATAAATAGATAGATAGATAGACAGTATGATAATGAATTTTCTATTATGACAACAGCAGCATATTGCCTATTAAACATCCAGTATTTGATCTGTACCATTTTCTTATAGTTTTAAATGCCCCCATTTCATTCAACAGTCTTTGTTTATTCTATCAAATGTTTACATCTATATAGGCGCTACCGGAGTGTTACTATGCGTATGTCTCAATATGTCTATTCATCTGTCTAGTGCGGAATCAATTAAGTTGTTGTGTGATTTTATGTTTGCCTAAGGTACAGGTGCGAGTGGGGTGAATGTAGGTCATGGAACAAACATCTATAGACTTATTCATTCACCACTCACACACGCACATATATATATATATATATATATATATATATATAGAGAGAGAGAGAGAGAGAGAGAGAGAGAGAGAGAGAGAGAGAGAGAGAGAGAGCGAGAGAGAGAGGGAGAGATAAATGGGGGGTGGTGATGTTACACATCGTGCACACACTTCGAATCATAATCCGTTAGGTGCACCATTCTCCGATAAATTATTGCAAGAATTTTTTCCATCGAACTAATCTTTCTTTAAATGCCAGGAACGAGTATTAATCCCTGTAATCATGGCATCAGTCGCCATTAGCACCTTTCAAACAAAGCTCAGATCAAACCACCCTTTAAAAATTTCTGTGTACATAAACTTTTACAACCTTTCAGATATTTCTTGATCACTATTTTCTATCAACCGCAGAAATTGATTGCTCTATAATGGGCTGATTGGCGTCCTGTTATTTATCACTTAAGCAAGCCAACAGAATGTTTGCAAAGAATTTGTTACATGACTATCATTCTGTTTTGCCAGAGGATGACGTACCACAAAATAAAAATAAGAATGCACTGAAAAATGAAGGACTACCGAGGTTTAATTTCTGATAAACAAATTCAGGCACTGTGAGGGCGTCTCTTGTACTTCATATGTGCTTTTGCAGCTTTCTCATTTTGCACATGGCGCCCACCATCAATTATCTCTACTAGTACCTCAATACATTACTGGGTAGAGTGCAAATAAAGATAAAACATATCAACAATGTAGGGATCGTTATTACCAATATACACCCTGCAGAAAAGGTTAGCCTAACGCCTTGTCATATCTATCTATCTATCTATCTATCTATCTATCTATCACTTAGTCTAGTCGACTGTTGGGGCACCACAGGTGACCTGACAACCAGTTTCCTCCATTCCATTCTGTTCTCTGCTAATCTTACCGTGTCATAGATTAGTTTTAAAACATTCGTTTTTGCAAACATAAAATTAAATTTTAATAATGGCTAAAAAGCAAATAATTTTTAAATATAAAGTTTCCAAATGTATATTATTTATTATTAAAATGCCGATAGATAAATTTATTACACACGGAGTGGATAAATTTCGTTACGTGAATTGAAAAGCAAATAATGACGTTATGTTTTCTATTGTTTAGATTTGCATTCTCAATGCTCCACTAAACCCACACTCGGGTTTTAAGTGCCCAGTCTGCTATAATCCCTCTCATCTCCTCTGCCCACAACTGCAGTTTGCCTGATCGGTCGATTGGCCGTGGTGGATGGGGGGAAAACAACAGCCGAGAATCGGTCTCTTCCCTGTAACCTGCTCTTCCCCGACTGACGCTTTGTTTCTCTTCAGTTCCTTCTCTTTTCGCCATATAAAGCTTTTTATAAGTGGAAGTAGTCCACTGAGTTGTGAGACATTTGCAAAGGATTCATACGATTCTGATAGCAGGATTGTAGTGCTCTCCCTTGGCTGACACAATCTAGTTTCATTTAAATTTTGTTAACGATGTTTTTGATGTAGTTGATGTGGAGCGGTATGAGGAACACTTATTCTAACTTGTTGATGTGGAGCGGTATGAGGAACACTTATTCTAAACTTGTTGATGTGGAGCGGTATGAGGAACACTTATTCTAACTTGTTGATGTGGAGCGGTATGAGGAACACTTATTCTAACTTGGAGACAACTTTACATTCTTCGGGAAAACATGGTTTCGAATTTTCACTTAAGAAGAAAACAAACGGTCAGTGAGACGCATCCATCCGCCTTGTATGCTCATCGAAGAAATAATTCGAGCACAGGGGAGATGATTCACGATGATAAAATGAATAATTAATAAATTTCTATATTATTTAGGATGCTGAAAATACGACGCTATATGGACATTGTAATGTCTAAGCTTTCGTCACTTCTATTATTACCGAAAGGTATGTGCACCTGAAATTTCCAAAATATCCAGGGCAGTTAAAGCCTGCGCCATTTGTAAACAGATAAAGAGAAGACAAGATTAAAGATTATTGTGGTATTTAAGATCGATTCGTGATTGCAGGATTTGGTTCAGGACACAAGCTAAATCCTTTGACAACTGGCTTACTCCATGCGTAGTCCACACAACAAGTTAAAACAAGTTTAACAACTGGTTTAGTCGCACGACAACAAGTTAAAACCTACATGAAATGGTTTAACCACTGGTTTAGTCGCACGACAGCAAGTTAAACTTGCATGAAATTGTTTAATCACACTACAACCATCTAAAATCTTCATGAAATGGTGTGGCAGCTGGTTTAGCCACAAGCTCAAATCGACATGAAATGGCTTGACAACAGGTTTAGTCACACCACAGCAGGAAAAAGAAATACTGGGACTACAGATTGTAAGAACTACCAACGCTTTACCGATGGACGTCTGAATCATATATTTGTTATAGTTTTACTGTTCAGTCGACGTGTTGCTTGGAGTGTATAATTTACACCTGGAGTCGTGATCACTTGTGTTCAGACGTGTGGCTTCACAGACCGGTGTGTATAATTTACACCTGGAGTCGATCACTTGTGTTCAGACGTGTGGCTTCACAGACCGGTGTGTATAATTTACACCTGGAGTCGTGATCACTTGTGTTCAGACGTGTGGCTTCACAGACCGGTGTGTATAATTTACACCTGTGATCGTGTTCACTTGTCGGCTTGCTTTGTATTTCAATACAGAGATAAGGAAACTATTTTTTTTTTTTTTTTACCAATTTGCAAACTATTTATTCTATTATTCATAAAATGATAATCATTGCATTCTTTTAATTTAAGATCTGTACTGTTAATTACAAAGTAGTATAGAGATTTTGTAAAAAATAATTCCTAGAAAAATTACTTTATACTTAAGAACAATTTGCAGAAATCATACTCATAACACATGATATTAGTTTACAAAATAATGCAACTTATTAGTAGATTAGATTCTGAGGAATCTCTATTAGCATTTGCAAAGTAAGACAATCCATTTTAAATATAATATTAGTAATGAACTTTAAGACAACAAAGCCCTTCGACAATTTGATAACTTCCAGCGACAATTCAAACTGTTTGCAAGTGTAAGACAAATGTGTATTTGGTTTGCATATCGAAAACAAATTATTAAAAGAAAGAAGCATGACATTCATATTTATGCTAGAGAAAACAATAAATACACAACTAATGATTTTAAAAAATAAAACTCAGTCTATTAGTAAACAATAAATGCAAAATGTAAACAATTAGAATGTTCACACTGCCTCACTCAACTGTGGTGATATTAATTTCTATGAACAACAAGATGCATGCGTCGTTCACCGCTCTTGGCAATCGAGATGGGAGCGTTCGATTGTTATGGCGAAAACTAGCGCTGCATGCCTAAGAGAGGGGAGCGTTCGATTGTTATGGCGAAAACTAGCGCTGCATGCCTAAGAGAGGGGAGAGTCCGATTGTTATGGCGAAAGCTAGCGTTGCATGCCTAAGATTGACGGAATTCCAGGCAATGTGTGTGGATGTATATTTGATCAGAAAATGGCGAGACTTTGGTTCAAACAGAAGGTAAGGAAAATATAATGTAGATTAATTACTCTCTTCACATTGCTTTTTCTTAATTGGACAACGCTTTTTTGTGAAGCGTATTATAAAGTAAATGGAGAGATTTATGCTAAAACAGAATGTAATAGAAATATAATGTAAATTATTTTATTTATTTTATTTTATTCCTGGGATTCGGCTTTATGTCTGTCTGAAGGGAAATTGTGAGATGTTTGTTAAAGCTAAGGGTTAAAAAATAATTTAATTTATGTCTGAAGGGAAATTGTGAAATGTTTGTTAAAGCTAAGGGTTAAAAAATAATTTAACTTATGTCTGAAGGGAAATTGTGAGATGTTTGTTAAAGCTAAGGGTTAAAAAATAATTTAACTTATCTGCTTTCATTCATCTATCCTCATAAGCAATATAGAAGCACAAACTGGATTCCGAATACTTTCAATGGTGTGTGCAATACTATGATTGAGATTAAACCAACAAAGACATACAAATACGTATTAAATATTAGTAATAGTCTACCTAGTACACTATATTTTAAGATAGATAGATTGATAGATAGATAGATAGATGGATGGATGGATGGATGGATGGATGGATGGATAGATAGATAGATAGATAGATAGATAGATAGATAGATAGATAGATAGATAGATAGATAATTATCTCTAACTGTACATTCTTGGTGCCACATTTCATCTTGTTTATGTCTTTAATTGAATCTTAGATAGGAAGTATTAAAAAGTGTATTGTGCATCTAATCTGAGTTTATATAATAATTTTTGACATTCCCACTAATAAAAATAAAAAATAATATTAACTGGCAATTAAAAGAAAACGGGGTTCTCTTGGCGATGCTCATATGTCATGCAAATATTTCCTGAAAGTAATTTACCACAAAAAGATCTAAACTGAAAACAAATTACTGTCGACTAGATTGGCACTTTCTGGCGCTCTGTGAAGTAGACCACTCACAGGAGCAAATAACTCTTCTTTCCTAAAGAGAGCGAAAAGGTAACATCGCATGTATTTGGCGGGAGCCTGTATAAAACTAGTTAGTTTAGGTCAAGAGTGTTGCGCAGGTTGTCGTTCTTTGATTATGAGGAAAAAGAACATCAGTGCAGACGTATCCAATGTTAATTTTGTTTCTATGCAGCTCTCGACCTCAGGTGTTTTCCTTTCTTCTTTTCAAATCCCAAGTGTTCCACCCCACGCCTATTCTCTTTATACCTCCTTTCTCATTCTTTATAGTTCGTTTATTTTTTTTATTCGTACTTGATAAAATACATAAAATTGAATATATGATTTCTAAAATCAGTATTTATATATAACTAGAGTATATTAAAGTGATTTCGCCAGTACAATCATCTTACACTTTGATGTCAGTTTCTATTGTTCAATTATTTGATGTAAACTTCATTCATTTTGACATTTGAAGTCAGTTTCTATTGTTCAGTTATTTGATGTAAACTTCATTCGTTTTGACATTTGAAGTCAGTTTCTATATTCAGTTATTTGATGTAAACTTCATTCGTTTTGACATTTGAAGTCAGTTTCTATATTCAGTTATTTGATGTAAACTTCATACGTTTTGACATTTGAAGTCAGTTTCTATATTCAGTTATTTGATGTAAACTTCATTCGTTTTGACATTTGAAGTCAGTTTCTATATTCAGTTCTTTAATAAACACGCTCAGCGTGATATCAGTCTCTGTTTTATATTAGATATTGCAGGAGTACATCTATTGTCTTGTTTCTATCCTGTTCAGACACATATGATATCAGTCTGTTTTATATTAGATATTGCAGGAGTACATCTATTGTCTTGTTTCTATCCTGTTCAGGCACATATTATGTCATTTTTTGTCCTGTTCAGTCATTTTGATTCATAGTCTCTATTTTGGATATATTTTCAGTAAATTAATCAAAACTATTAATGATATAAATGCAAAAGATGGATTCTTCAATCCATAACTATTAACCATCTGTATAATTCTAGACAAGCGGGATGCGAATTATTTTAAATATCAGACAATTTAATTATGTGTAGTGTACCACTTGTCCTTGGAAAGATTTCATATGACAGTTTATTTTAAATATCAGACAATTTAATTATGTGTAGTGTACCACTTGTCCTTGGAAAGATTTCATATGACAGTTTATTTTAAATATCAGACAATTTAATTATGTGTAGTGTACCACTTGTCCTTGGAAAGATTTCATATGACAGTTTATTTTAAATATCAGACAATTTAATTATGTGTAGTGTACCACTTGTCCTTGGAAAGATTTCATATGACAGTTTATTTTAAATATCAGACAATTTAATTATGTGTAGTGTACCACTTGTCCTTGGAAAGATTTCATATGACAGTTTATTTTAAATATCAGACAATTTAATTATGTGTAGTGTACCACTTGTCCTTGGAAAGATTTCATATGACAGTTTATTTTAAATATCAGACAATTTAATTATGTGTAGTGTACCACTTGTCCTTGGAAAGATTTCATATGACAGTTGCGTATTTCATGGTGTGTTTTATTGCTGTATTTCGTTTCACAATATAGTTTTATTATGGTATTTAACGTTTTATAGCGCCATTTTATTATGGTATTTAACGTTTTATAGCGCCATTTTATTATGGTATTTAACGTTTTATAGCGCCATTTTATTATGGTATTTAACGTTTTATAGCGCCATTTTATTATGGTATTTAACGTTTTATAGCGCCATTTTATTATGGTATTTAACGTTTTATAGCGCCATTTTATTATGGTATTTAACGTTTTATAGCGCCATTTTATTATGGTATTTAACGTTTTATAGCGCCATTTTATTATGGTATTTAACGTTTTATAGCGCCATTTTATTATGGTATTTAACGTTTTATAGCGCCATTTTATTATGGTATTTAACGTTTTATAGTGCCATTTTATTATGGTATTTGACATTTTGCAATGTTTTTGTTATGGTATTTAAGTTTCACAATGCGTTTTCAATATAGTATTTCATGTTGCACAATACCCTTTTATTCTGGTATTTCATGCTTCTCAGAACGTTTTCATTATGGCATTTAATGTTTCACAATGCTGGATTAAAAATTAAAAAAATGCCATTTCATGTTTCACGATGCGTTTTCATTACGGTCTATCGTGATTTAGAGTACGTTTTTATTACAGGGGGGCTGTCGTGTTTCATGACATGTTCCGTAAGCCGAGAACATCAAGAAGCATATAAATGGCCAGTCGTTATGATTTGAAACTATAAATCATCACCGAACAGCACACTAATCAGCATTACTACCTCCACACCACCATCATATTCATCATCATCATTAATCTTATCTTATTTCTTCTTGTGAAAGAAAGAAAAGCACCACAGCATTTATCATTTGTTTCCGTATTACAGGGACACCACAGCCATTCTTTATACTTTTCATTATTTTCAGACATTTAAATTATTGTGCAAACTTTTATACTTAAAGTAATTTCAAGTCACTCAATGAGCCAATCCAGCTAGGACAGAGCCTCAGCGACTAGCTCTAGGACCGACGGGTTAGATCTAGGACTCGTAGTTAGGACCGACGGTGTTAGATCTAGGACTCGTAGCTAGGACCGACGTGTTAGATCTAGGACTCGTAGTTAGGAATGACGTGTTAGATCTAGGACTCGTAGTTAGGACCGACGTGTTAGATCTAGGACTCGTAGTTAGGACCGACGTGTTCTGAGGAGCGATAGGAAAGCCAGGTGCGCTCCTTTCGAAGAAACCCTATTGGTAATGAACCAGCAACACCCACAGCGTCCCGTCCCGCAAGTTGAAGCTGCAGCAGTTCACAGCAAGCCCAGGGTGAAGCTTGCTGCCGCTTGTCCAGCGCACGTGCACACGAATCCTCGCGCAAACGCCAAGTTTCCCACCAGTGCCTGACTCGCAGTTCTCAAAGACCACTTGCTGACTCAGGCCGTGTGGGTGAAGGGAGATAAATTGAAGGCGTCATCCAGAAAAGACACCTGCATTTGCGCAGGTGAGTTCTAACTGCCACTGCTTGCAGTCAGAGTGCTCTGGATTGGAGATGCGGTAAACAGCGAGTGTCCTTGCAATAAAAAGCAAACAATAGATACAGATTTAACAGGTGTCCTGTAGATTAGAAGACCTTTTCTGAGTAGGTTTGAATTACGCTCCCCTGTTTGCTAAATCTGTAACGGTAGGGACTACTGTCAAACTGTTCCTTGATCTATCTATCTATCTATCTATCTGTCTCTCTCTCTCTCTCTCTCTATCTATCTATTTATCTATCTATCTATCTATCTATCTATCTTCATGGGCATCGAGCTCCGCTAACTTTCAATCTCCGCCCCCCCCCCCCCCAATGCCTCTCTACCTTTTTCTGGTAAATTAATGAGTATTACCCAGTCGACTAACGGTCTCAACATTACACAGATGATTCTGGTATCCCTTAAGTCCGTGTGTACTGCACCGCATGTGTTTAGTTACTCAAATTGTTATTAATGCGTAACACCTGCCCGAATGCAACATGTGTCGAGCAAAGAAAATAAGAATGGAAACATAATTTACCTCAGCTTCTGTCGCGTGAAAAGTACTGCTCTGTAATACAATCTAGTTGAGACAGCATTCACAACGTTACCCACACGTTCCCATCTGGGATTGCTGTCACTTCTCCCCTCCCCCCGATTCTTACACCACCACTACCACCCACCCACCTCTTATTCCCACTCGTGTTTCCTAGTGAGGCAAGTTGGGGCACAGAGGTCTGGCTTTAGGACTTAGGACTTAGGACTTAGGACTTAGGCTCTTGCAACATATGGCCCGAGTTCGTTTCCTGCTTCGAGTTTTAAAAATAAAAAATAAAAAACCTACGAGTGAGTCGTAGACACTTCCTAGTTCAAGGTCGTGGAATTAGCGTCTAGTCGGCGGATGGGACGATAAATCTGGCCACATGTGCTTTAGACCAAGCACATTAAAGATCCAATGGCAGTTCACTTTTTTTAAAAAAAAAAATATTAACAGGTTATTTGCCTGCGCTGGCCAGGTAAACTCGCACTCGGAAAATTCACCACACTCCTCCATACGCCCTTTAGACCAGTTACACCACGATTACTGTCAGAACATGAAGCCCTTCCTCTGACACATATGCAAAACAACCAGCCTTTCCGTTTACCTGTCTGAAGCAAAAGACTAGCGTACTCAAGTGAAGGACTATAGCGTAAAGGGATACATTACACTCAAGTGAAGGACTATAGCGTAAAGGGATACAGTACACTCAAGTGAAGGATTATAGCGTAAAAGGATATAGTACGCTCAAGTGAAGGATTATAGCGTAAAAGGATATAGTACACTCAAGTGAAGGATTATAGCGTAAAGGGATACAGTACACTCAAGTGAAGGATTATAGCGTAAAGGGATACAGTACACTCAAGTGAAGGATTATAGCGTAAAGGGATACAGTACACTCAAGTGAAGGATTATAGCGTAAAAGGATATAGTACACTCAAGTGAAGGATTATAGCGTAAAGGGATACAGTACACTCAAGTGAAGGATTATAGCGTAAAGGGATACAGTACACTCAAGTGAAGGATTATAGCGTAAAAGGATATAGTACACTCAAGTGAAGGATTATAGCGTAAAGGGATATAGTACACTCAAGTGAAGGATTATAGCGTAAAGGGATACAGTACACTCAAGTGAAGGATTATAGCGTAAAGGGATATAGTACACTCAAGTGAAGGATTATAGCGTAAAGGGATATAGTACACTCAAGTGAAGGATTATAGCGTAAAGGGATATAGTACACTCAAGTGAAGGATTATAGCGTAAAGGGATACAGTACACTCAAGTGCAAAAAGGTGCAGTATGCTCAAGGTAAGACTAGAGTGTATTCAGATAAAGCGGTAATTTATACTCAAGATTCTCACTGCATTCAGGGAAACGATTGAAAAGAACACAAAGAGTTAGAGTACTCAAGATTCTCACTGCATTCAGGGAAACGATTGAAAAGAACACAAAGAGTTAGAGTACTCAAGTAAAGACTCACACATCATTCAAGGAAAGAACTCGGCTTACTAGGGTAATCAAGTCTAGAGCTGGTGCTGTCAGGTAAAACATTATTTGCTGAAGAATCAAAAAGCATTCAAGTGCATGGCTTTACAGTACTCATGCCAAGAGTCACACATCATTCCAGTAAATGGTTTTACAATTTACATACAAAGAATCACACTGTGTACAAGTACATGGTTTTACAGTATTCCTATCAAAATCACACTGCATTCAAGCACACGGTTTTACAGTATAAAGAATCACACTACTTTCAAGCAAATGATTTTAGAGAACTCGAGTAAAAATAAATAATAAGAGCATTCAAGCAAATAATTTAAGATAACTCAGTAAAAAAGCTAGAGTACTTAAGTCAAAACATAGTACAGTGAAGTAATGGGTTAGAATACTCAAATAAAGAGTCCACACTGAATTCAAAGAAATAGTTTTACAGTATTCCAGCATAGTGACACTGAATTCAAGCAAACGGTTTAAGACTACTGAAATAAAGAGTCACATGCATTCAAGCCAATTATTTTAGATTGCTCAAGTAAAAAGTTAGATTACTCAAGAGTCACACTGTAACCAAAGGGTCCCTCCGTACCAAAGTGATATTTTTATAGCATTCTGTAACAAAGGGATAACTTGAGTTCAAGCCAAAGAGTACACAGAGTTCTCTATTTTCAAAGGCCACACGGTGCTCCAGCAAATGGTTCCTTGTTGCCAACCATACTCACTTGTTTGTAATTCTCTTTTGAATTATGTCCCCTTATTGAGTAGAGCACTATAGAGTACTTTATGACACTTAACAGACAGAGTGTTAAGTTCTGCTATTTCAATCTGATAGTGTCTCATATTTCCAGACACAAATATCCTCCCACCCACACTCACCCCGTCCCTTGTTCACTGCAACTGAAGCTCTCCCATCGCCTTCTCTCTGCTCAAGATCGCGGATAAGTGGGAGCAGGCAAAGTTTGCAGGCAGCAGCAGATTCTACACTTCTGGGTGCTATTGTCAGGGGCTTGCGGAATGCAAGGAGGAAAGGGTGATAAGGGTAGTGCTTTTCAGCATGTTTGGCAACATCTCGAGGACACACGTGATTAAATTACCGACATTTGCTAAGGTCAGTGTAGGAGTATATCCTAGACGAGTTATCTCTCTTCCCTGCGTGGTTTTGCACCGAACATTCTGATTAAACAAGCAAATAAACAACAACAACAAAAGGTAACAAAAAACAAACAGTTCGAGCAAACACATATGCAAACAAACTAAGAAAGAAACCAAAGCAAATTTGCAGGCAAATAGCAAGAAAACTAATCAAAAGCACACACGTTCGCGAACAATTAAACAAATAAATAAGCTTCAAGAAAGCTTTTATGCAAAACAAAACAAAACAACGAGAAATGAAAACTTAAACTTTCAAATAAACAATTGCAAATAAAGTATTATTAATCCACACACACACACACACACACACACACACAAAATGTCAAAAAAATGTCAAAAAACGGAAATTTTGTAACAAAATGTAACAGGTAATATATTGTGGAGCATTTTACAACAGGTAAAGCAGCTGCATAGTGGAACATTTTACACACACACACACACACGCACACACACACACACACATGTGAGTGTGTGCGGGAAAGAGAGATCAGTTATTACTGATCTTCCTAAATTTAACTGGCGCAATAAGCATTTCTTAAAAGAAAAAAAAAAATAACTTTGTGAATGAATTTGAGTAAAACATTGTTCCCATTGAGATTAATCTCTCTCTCTCTCTCTCTCTCTCTCTCTCTCTCTCTCTCTCTCTCTCTCTCTCTCTCTCTCTCTCTCTCTCTCTCAGCATACGAGTAAGCATTTTACTTTACTCTTAAGCTCTGGAATGCGCATATTAATTATAGGTCAGTGTGTCCACATCTAACATGTACGAACACGTTCACACTCCCCACTATGACGTCACTCAATTCCACCATCTTTTTCTTTCTGCATTTGTATCATTGATGAGATACATCACCCCAAGTGACTTTTCGACGTCACAGAGCACGTGATAAGTGTGTTTATGGTTGTCAGTCAATGCATCGGGTTTTGTTGTTTATTTTTTACTTAGGCATGAAAGTGGTTGTCTGTTAATATGTATTTAACGTCTCTAGTCTGACCCACTCTCTCGCTACTTTATCTGGCTCTGGCTCCCGTCTGCCATTTTCTGTTCGCGTTCCTTCTGTTTACACTTTTTAATTTTCTCTTTGAAGAAACAAATAAATAAAGCATTTTTGTCACCAAAAACATCAGTCACTCTTCATTGTAAATTTTGTTTGTTGATCTTTATATTTTTCCATCCAATGTTTGTTATTTCAGTAACAATTCTACTTTGATCGTTTCTCATTTCTCCCTTTAATTTCTAGCTTCATTTTAAAAAAGAAAAAAGATAATATTACCATTATCCTTTTACCTTACCAGTACTCAATATTGCAATTACTTTTACTCTTTTTATTACTAGCACTGTCATCATTACTAGTGCTCAGAAATCCTGTAATCATTACTAGTATGACATCATTCCTCATTACTAGTGCTCAGAAATCCTGTAATCAGTACTAGTATAACATCATTCCTCGTTGCTAGTGCTCAGAAATCCTGTCATCATTACTAGTATGACATCGTTTAGTGCTCAGAAATCCTGTCATCATTACTAGTGCTCAGAAATCCTGTCATCGTTACTAGTATGACATCATTCATCATTACTAAATATAGATAGATAGATAGATAGATAAGTAGATAGATAGATAGATAGATAGATAGATAGATTAAGGGCAATTAAAGTGTGGAAATCGGCAGTAAGAAGGGTATGTAAAGATTCGCTATAACAAAGACCTTCTAGTCACCTCATCATCACCAATCTACAACTTTTCTGTCAACAACCCTCTGTATTTCATCATCTTCAACTCTCACAACAGTGGCACACCTCCTGCCAGGCAACGAAATCGGCTGAGAGCCGGAAGCTGCCATCATCCTAAGATCATCATCATCAAGACACCTCCAGTATTTGACCCCGTTTCGAATATAAAAGGAAGCAGGCCATCAAATTTTATTCCAATATTACAAATGCATGTGTTTACTCGTTCTCTCAATGTAATATTGAATTTTTAGATGTTAGTTTCAGAATGCGCAAAATAACTGCTGAGGTCTTCGTAACAATATTTCATTGAAATTGATGTGGTGGCTTCGTGCATAGAAAACACACACACACACACACACACACACACACACACACACACACACACACACACACACACACACAATACACACACCACACACACTCAAACACATACACTCACACTCAATACGCATACAAACACTCGCACTCACACATACATACACACGCGCGTACAAAAAAAAAATTGTTTTCCGTTCTGCTTATCGGTTTCCACTGTGCTTTGCACTAGCTATTATGGGTCATCACTAAACTCCTCACACTTACGTCATTTAACACATTTACGTCATAAACGACGTAAGTGTTGACGCTGCTTTCATTGATAGGATCAACTTTTGCGTGAAAACTAGTTTGAGAATAGAATTAAAAGATTTTTCCCTCTGGGGATGAAACAAAGTGATCCAATTATGTGAGTGTAAAGAAAAAAGCCATTGTCCCATTCAGAAATACATTGATTCTGGAATGCATTGTCCCATTGAGAAGTAAGATTCATATCCTTCTTCATTGCTCTCTTATTACCTCTTGAAAGACTGCTTCCACCGATGGCCTTATTGCTGCTCGAGTAAATACCTACGCAATAAAATGAGTTCTTTATTCGATAGTCAGGGACACTACAGGGCAATGTACGTAATAACTATTAATAAATACCTACACAATAAAACGCGCTTTTTATTCGATAGTCAGGGACACTAAAGGGCAATGTATGTAATAACTATTAATAAAACATAGCGTTAATATATGTGGTGCGTGTGTATGTATGTTGCTCTTGTCTTTTTAAACATTGTACCTAGGAACAGGACAAATGCTCAACTGACGAACTTTGTGTTGACGTGATTTTGTGTGATGGATCAAAACGACCGTGCAAAACACAGCTACATTGGTCAACCTGTGTTGACGTGATTTTGTGTGGTGGATCAAAACGACCGTGCAAAACACAGATATAAATTCCTATCTATATTTAGAACTATTTCATAGTATCTCTTCATAGTTAATCCTTAAGTTATTATAAATTAAATATGTTAGAGAAATGCTCAGCAATGCATTGTTGTCAACATTTAAGACCTTCTAACTATTCCATAAATATTTAATAAAGAACATCTTAAATTTAATTTACAATCATCTATATTCAGATATAGATTTAGAAATAGGTTATAAATCTCATATCAATAGCAAATCATATGTATAGAGATAATTACGTTTGCATGACGTTTGCATGGCGTCATCGGTGTGTCTTAGGATAGATTTAAAGCAATTGCATTTTCTTTGCATAATCATCCTCATGTTTTCTCTGACTCTTACTCTTACTTATTATTATTATGGATTGTAATGGCTCTATGAAGTATGGGTTGCAATGACTGGCAAGCCTATGCAGTAAATAATGACTCTATGAAGCATGGATTGTGATGGCTCTGTGAAGCATGGATTGTGAATGCTCTATGAAGAATGGGTTGTGGCGTAATTCGTTATGGTTAATATCTAGGACTGTAGGGAGTGCGATTGAATATTGTTATGTTACTGGTAATAATGACTATGGAGGGCGGGTTGTTCTCAGTTTGTTTCAGTTAACACACATGGATTAGGTTTCGAAATGCTTGTTGTCTATGATCATAATGGTATATTGTGCGTTGCATTTTAATTTCTTTAGTAAATTCAGAGTCGTACCAGCGCAGAGCAAATTCTTTCAAACACACACACACACACACACACATGCACTCATACATATGCACAAGCACTCATCATAGGATAGCACACAACAAATGTAGCTTGAATCGGGTCATTGTGTTCTGATTTTTACAAGACCATGAGAAGGATTGAAGCCAACTACTGTCCATTCTATTCGGACACTTTGGACGTGTCACTGTGTATAACTGACTGAAGACAGTGACGAGCCTCAGTGTATAACTGACTGAAGACAGTGTCGTGTCATTGTGTATAACTGACTGAAGATACCACTGTGTATAACTGACTGAAGACAATGACGTTCCACTATATGTAACTGACCGAAGACAGTGACGAGCCATTCTATATAACTGACTGAAAACACTGACGAGTCATAGTGTATAACTTACTTAAGAAAGAGAAGAGCCACAGTGTATAACTGACTAAAGACAGAGAAGAGCCATAGTGTATAACATACTTAAGACAGAGAAGAGCCACATTGTACACCTTACTTAAGACAGAGAAGAGCCACAGTGTATAACTTACTTAAGAGAGAGAAGAGCCACAGTATATAATTTACTTAAGACAGAGAAGAGCCACAGTGTATAACTTACTTAAGACATAGAAGAGCCACAGTGTATAACTTACTTAAGACAGAGAAGAGCCATAGTGTATAATTTACTTAAGACAGAGAAGAGCCATAGTGTATAACTGACTAAAGACAGTGACGAGAAACACCACTAAATACATTTCCTTCAGTTATTGTTTACGACCAACTCCCTTGCGCATGCAAAAGCGATTTGAAATCACATTATCGACCATTTAATCTGTTATAGTAAAAGAAATATCTTTAAAATTAACTGGTCTGATGTGTGAATCACCAGTAATGTGTTTTTCTGATTGAGTGTGCAACTATGCCCGCACGTACACATACACACAAACACACACACACACATATATATATATATATGCATGTGTGTGTGTGTGTAAATAATGTGTTTATATGTAATGTGTGTGCATATATAAGTAATATGTTTAATTGTACGAAATGTGTTATGTGTAATGTGTAAGTAATGTTTCTGTGAGTAATGTGTGCGTATATATGTGAATGTGTAAGTACTTGTGTATGTGTGAATATGTGTGTGTAACTAATGTGCGTATATATGTGAGTGTGTGTGCGTGTGTGTGTGTGCGTGCGTGTGTGCGCGTACGCCGTGCATTAACTGTTACAAATCGCGATCCGTTGATCAGCCAATCACTGACAGTTTTCAACGTAACTTTTCATTATTTTCATACGTGGAAAAAAAAATTCCTTTTTTTTATATGCCTAAAGTTCCCAAACACCTTTGCTTGGCGCCAGGGGAAATAATCTATGCGGAAAGCCACGAACTAAGAAGGATTTTCTAAAGACTTTGATCGTAAAATGCTGATGCTGCAAGGTCGCAGAATGTGCTAATTACTTCAAGAGCTTCACTCCGTTTGTTCCCAAAATATTTCAAATATTTAAGGTGGTACTCAGTGAATTTAAAAGCAGTTTATTATCAATTTAGATAGACTCTCTTGTGTCACAAGTCTTTAGGAGCACAGTCAACTCTATTGGGTAACTCTGAAGACAGCAACAGAAAAATGATGCTTGTAACAACTATTTACTCTAGAAGATGCTGTTGATTTATGTAACTTTGAAAATACATCAATAGGTGTAACTCTGAAAATACATCAATAGGTGTAATTCGGATGAATTAGTCTCAACAGGTCATGAAAACAGCACTGTCTAGAAAAACTGTGTACTTGAGATTTGTGATCTGGATGAGTGAACTATGGAAATACATCAAGGGAAGTGACTCGGTAGAACAGCTCCCAGATCATCATCACAACATTATTGCCTAGAAGAACTGTTTGCTATAGACACAGGTACTCTTACTTTAGAACACTTTTGGGCGCATATTATTGCCTAGAAGAACTGTTTGCTATAGACAGGTACTCTTACTTTAGAACACTTTTGGGCGCATATTATTGCCTAGAAGAACTGTTTGCTATAGACAGGTACTCTTACTTTAGAACACCTTTGGGCGCACATCGATTCTAGGGCAGTCACTCTCTTGGTTGACTCGTAATACCTCGTCACAACAATGGCGCTACACAGAACTATTTATCTTAGGCAGTTATTCTTGATTTATACAACTATTAAGAAACATCAAATCAAACGTGTTCGTTCGGTTGAATAACATGCCAGACAGCCTCAAGGCAACGTTGTCTAAGAGAAATATTTCTTTGGACCCGTATACGACTGAGAAAGACAGAGTGAAGAAGAGCTTTCACCAAAGCATGCAGTAAAGGTGAAAAACGGAACACCCACTAATTATCCCCTCGTGACAAGCGCTCCTGATTTATACGACCATATAAAATGCGAAAACACTCCTCCCCGAACTTCCTAAAAGTCTTATGAACAGCATTCCAAGCATTCCCAAGATGCTCCTGTGTGTCGAATGTGTACGCACCGACGGCTGTGCTTTTGAAACTGCCACCAGCGCATTACCTGCAGGTAATTAGAAGTCAGCGCAGTTGGATGACCCTGTCAGTTATGTGGCCACCCTCATCGAGAGACATACAACAGTTGAGAACCCGTACTTCTTTAGATGTGTTCTTTTTATGTTTTGCTGTTGTTGAAATGGTAGAAGTGAGCACGCAGACAAGCAAAGTACTGCATGAAGATAGCAACACGCAGACCAGTTAACGACGAGATCTCACAGTCCAGTTAACGACGAGATCTCACAGTCCAGTTAACGACGAGATCTCACAGTCCAGTCAACGACGAGATCTCACAGTCCAGTTAACGACGAGATCTCGCAGACGAGTTAACGACGAGATTTCCCTGTGTGTCTTACAGGCATCAGGAAGTAAAAACTAAATAATAATAATAAGAAAAATTATGGAGATGAGTATACTACTACTGATATAATTAATGACGTCATAATGTGGCACTTAATCTTAAACATAAAATTCACACATTTTTAGTTGGAGCAGTCAGTGACATGAGACAATGCTATTCTTGCTGATGTAAAAAAAAAAAATGTTTATTGGGAATTCTCTTGACAATGATCATTGGGTCTTTTTTACTTCAGCACAAAAGCAGTACTTGTCTATTAAATATATATTTTAATATTTTTATTTCTTTACTTGATTTTAAATTTTAAACATTTCTGTGCTATGCTGAAAGGTTATTTATTTTTAGTTGGAATAGAGCATAATACTGCCACTCAAAAATCGTATGATAATTAGAAATAATTTATGTCTAAAATCTTTACTCTGTCAATGTTTTTTGTACTATATTACATTCACTCTTTGTAGAACATCACATGGAGTATTATTGTGATTGCGTGCCGATGTGTGGAGTATTATTGTGATTGCGTACCGATGTGTGGAGTATTATTGTGATTGCATGCCGAAGTGTGGAGTATTATTGTGATTGCATGCCGATGTGTGGAGTATTATTGTGATTGCGTACCGATGTGTGGAGTATTATTGTGATTGCATGCCGAAGTGTGGAGTATTATTGTGATTGCATGCCGGTGTGTGGAGTATTATTGTGATTGCTTACCGATGTGTGGAGTATTATTGTGATTGCGTACCGATGTGTGGAGTATTATGGTAAATGGAATTGCGAGTAAACTATCGCAGCAGGACATATCAGCACTGCAAATCTCTTTTAATACTTTAGAATCGGTCGTCACGTGTTTTCGTGACGTCACGTTGAGTGGCGCATGCGTAATTTGTCGGATTCAATAATACATATAGCATGACAACGTTGTGAAAATCTGCAATTATTCGCGAAAGTGGTCAGTACCATTGAAATGGAGATTAAAAGCTTCTCTTTTGGTACATCATATTTATATGTGACTATTTCACGCATTAAACAGTGACGTGCCGCCGGCAGCATGGCATGTTTATAATTAGCCGCATAAAGCACTAACATGTCATCACAGGGACATCTCTGGGATTTGCAAACTATTGGGACAATTATATTTGCAGTATAATACACCATAGAGAGATATCACTAGTGTAAGTCTCATTGGCTGTATAATACAACATAGAGCGATATCACTAGTGTAAGTCTCATTGGCAATATAATACACCATAGAGCGATGCTACTAGTGTAAGTCGCACTGGCTGTCCTGTGAACTGTTAAGGAAAGTGTTTTATAATAAATTCCATGGTATGGTATAAATATTGTCATGGCGGCTTAATGCATTATAAAGTGCTTTATTGTCAACACATTGAAATATTTATATCTGCCACTTAATGCCTTTTGTTGTCGACATAGTAGAACATCATAGTTTTCAGTATAATGACATAAATTTTGATTTATTGTCGGCGCAAAAGACCTAATAAAGCACCATCGAGTCATGGGATTTTTCTTGGTATTTTTGTTCACAGGGTGTTGTTGTTGTATATGCGGCTGCGTAGTGCATTATAAAGCGTTATGAAATTTATTTACGACACATTGCTTAGTTATCTGCAATCTCTGAGAGTGTGCTGAAGAATAAAGGTCACAAAACTGATATAATGTGCAATGCGCAGAGGTCA
Organism: Sinotaia quadrata; assembly: GCA_028829895.1. Taxonomy (NCBI): domain Eukaryota; kingdom Metazoa; phylum Mollusca; class Gastropoda; order Architaenioglossa; family Viviparidae; genus Sinotaia; species Sinotaia quadrata. The sequence goes on from CM054181.1 coordinate 130,265,264, forward strand.
TTGTTTCAAAGTGAATGGTAAGTGATAGGCGATAAGTGGCTATGAACAAGTGGTAAGAGGTAAGTGACGATTGGTAAGTGCAGAAGAAAAGTGGTAATAAGTACGTGGTTAGAGGTAAGAGATAAGGGGAAGTAACAGCGCTAAGAAGTGAGCGACAGTAGTCACTGTGGTGCGTTTGCAAAAGTGATCGCTGTGTGAGGATTTAAAAACAGTGCAATGACGTCACGTGCAAGCCATAAATAACAAAAACTACACGTGCACGAACAGTGGACTACGATGCATAGCGTACAAAATAAGAGCATTAACTCTATTGAATGCGAATGAAAGAGAAGCTGGCAAAAAGAGAGAGAGAAAAATATTATTAGTGGAATGATAGATGAAAGGAGAGTGAGAGATATTAAAAAAAGGGAGAAAAGCAGGTTCTGCAAAATAGATACACTTCTGTTTTGTCGATGAGACGGTTAAATAAAAGTAAAACATTTGGTGAATCCTCCATTTCATTTTTATCCCTTACGAGAAAAATAATACTATGATGTTTATTTATTTTTTAAATGGTGAACGATAAGTATTACTTACGTAGTGTTTTGACACGACCATAGATCTGTTACGTATTTCTCGTTGTATCACTTTAAGTACAACTTACGTAGAGTTTTGACACGAACATAGATCTATCTATAGATCTCTTTCTTCACTTTCTAAATGCATGGAGTTCAGACACGACCATCTGTTACGTATTTCTCGTTGTATCACTTTAAGTACAACTTACGTAGAGTTTTGACAACATAGATCTGTTACGTATTTCTCGTTGTATCACTTTAAGTACGACTTGTCTAGAGCTCAGACACGACCATAGATGTATACGCATTTCTCTTTTCTATCACTTTCTAAATGCATGGAGTTCTGACACAACCATAGATCTATACGTATTTCTCGTCCTATCACTTTAATTACAACTACGTGGAGTTCTGACAAGACAATGATGAATGAATGCTATCAAATGATGAATGTATGCTATCAAACATGCAAACACAAATCCACACTCGGGTAAACAATCTCTCTCTCTCTCATCTCTCTCTCTCTCTCTCATACACACACACACACACACACACACACACACACACATACACACACACATTCACACCGACTAGTGGAACAATCATCTGACAAGCATATGAACACTTGAGTAGCTTATGCAGTGTCTACACTTTCTATATGCATTGTTATCTTAAGGTACCAGTACACAAGAGAGTGCGTATGTTGCATACCGATTTAAAATTGTTGTTCTCTGTGACTCAGATCTTCTGGGTTGTGATGCGTGGGTTCGATTCCGATTAGAAAAATTAATTTGATTGCTGCACCTCTTGCTCAGATTTCTGGCGTCGTTAATGTGACTTTACCACGTATCCTCATTGTTACATTATTAACACCACCACAATAGTTATCACCGACATCCCCTTTCTAAATGTCAGCATAATTGACATTAAGGTTTCCATCAACGTCCACAAAGTAAGTTTTATTATTACTGCTATCATCATCCACAGCGTCATAACTAGTACCTCTGTCACCACCACCACCACCACCACCATCATCATCATCATCATCATCATCCACAGCGTCATAACTAGTAACCCTACCACCTTCATCATCCACAGCGTCATAACTAGTAACCCTACCACCTTCATCATCCACAGCGTCATAACTAGTACCGCTATCACCTTCGTCATCATCCACAGCGTCATAATTAGTATTTGTATCACCATCAACCAACAAACTGTTTCAATATCACACACATCATCATCGTCGTTTTGGGACTACCCAAACTACCACTACTACCAGCGCCATCATCATAAAAATTATACCCAGTTCTTCTTTTACTTTTCTAACTGAACATATCTCTCCATGCTTCTATTCATTTCTATTGCAGAGTTTTCAGATACATTCCAATATAAATGTTTCTGTTTCTCTTCTTCGAAAATTAACAATTAAAACAAAAGAAAATAGACTTGTTTTTAAAAATCACGAAATTTAGTTTCGACTCAGACACACACGACCTTCCCTTCCACAAACACGATTTTAAAAAAAAATCATATTCTTAAAATAATAGGACCTATTTTTGTGTGGGTGTGATTGTTTACCGAACTAAGTCCTAATAATCCCAGATCAATATCACGTGCAACGGTTGAACAACTTAATCATCAACAACGTGTCCACCGGTGGTGGATTTTGACAGTTACAATGCCGAAAACAACATAATGCAAACTAATTATGTCCCCGCTAATCAACACAGCTTACGGAAGTGCCTATCTGTACTGAATGTTTATGAGCATTATTGAGCCAAGAATTGAATACCTAGTATTCAATGAGCCCATAGCGCCCGAGTGACAGATGTTGGAAGGGGGTGTGGGGTATGGGCGATAGGCATATTTTAATGTTATCTAAGCATCAGGCAGAAAGCATTTTCCTAATGACGTAACGAGCAGCAAACAAACATCAGACGGTTTTACGGGGACTGCACTCTAGCTTTCAAGATGCCCGCATCTACTGCATCTTCCGTGCCGCGGTCAACTGTCAGAAAGCAGGTAAACGTTTAATATTCTATTTTTTACTTCCTTTAAGTGTGTGCGTGTGTGTGTGTGTTAGTGCAGCATCTACATTGCGACTGCAGTGTGCTCGCTCCTCAGATGGATCTAAAATTTCTATTACCATCAGGGTGCGAACCGTTGTTATAATTTTCTTGCTCTTTGGTTTATGAGGCCTTCCTTGTCCTTTAATGCTTCCCTAGATTGGTTGATCGTTGTTCTTCTTTTCGCTTCTCCACCCTTCACTCCTACACACAATACACACATGCAAAAGCACACACATACACATACACACGCACACAAATGCACACACACATACACACACGCACAACACACATTTCTCTTGTTTTTATTTCACTTATTTTTTTTATTTTTTGGGGGGTGGAGAAGATCTTTTTCACCTTCAATTCCTTTCCCAAATCTTGTTTTCTTTGTCCTGTTTTAGCTCGTCTTCCCCTTCCAAAATGTTTTTTTTGTTTTGGTGTTTGTTGTTTTGTTGTTGTTATTGTTATTCCTACTTTCACTATTCTTCTTACTATTGGTTGCATTTGTTTTGTCGTTGTTGTTATTGTTCTTCTTACGATTGGTCATTTGTTTTGTCGTTGTTACATTTGTTTTGTCGTTGTTACATTTGTTTTGTCGTTGTTACATTTGTTTTGTCGTTGTTACATTTGTTTTGTCGTTTTTACATTTGTTTTGTCGTTGTTACATTTGTTTTGTCGTTGTTACATTTGTTTTGTCGTTGTTACATTTGTTTTGTCGTTGTTACATTTGTTTTGTCGTTGTTACATTTGTTTTGTCGTTGTTACATTTGTTTTGTCGTTGTTACATTTGTTTTGTCGTTGTTGATGAAGTTCCTCGTCCGATGTTATTCTCACTCTTTATTTTTTGTTAAAGAAAGAAATAAAGGAAAATATTTTGTTGTCAAGTTTTCTACATTGCTGGGTGCAATTCCTTACAGGTATCCGCTGATACGAAGTTAACCGTACAAGCAAAGATGGTTGTAGTCATAAAAAAATGTCATTCAAACAAAGGAAGGGAGATTAGATCTGTACTATTAATACTTTATCTCTACAAGTAAGCATTTAAAAAGTACTTAATACAATAGAAAATTAACACAAATCCACACGTCAACAACATTTAGAGAATTGGCAACGTTAATCATTCCGCACGTCAACCGGAACGTGCAGTTAGGAAGTTATTTGCAGACTGCAGGAGTGGCTTACAGTTTTTCACGGGGTTTGGAACACGCATCAAAGAGTTTATGGACTATTCTTTATAGAAACTGAAAAGGGAAGGGGGTTTGTCTCTATTCTGATTCAATGGGGGCTTGTCATGGTCTCTCATTGTCTCTGGAAGAGGTTTTCCTTGTCATGGTCTCTCATGGTCTCTGTAAGAGGTTTTCCACGGACAAGGGAGGACAGTCGTTAACAAAATAACTTCCAAAATTTAAGAAAACAAAATCAAGGCATTGTTTCTAGTAAACTTATTCAAAAACTATTATACTGTATTTATTTTGCTGTGTGCATATATCAGGCTAATAAATATTGTTGCAGGAAAATGTAAGATGTGACTTGAATGTAAGAAAGAATGGAGTTAAAAAAGAATAAACTGGAAACTTAGCTTTTGTTCACTGATTATATTTTACAGCGAAAAAGCAGCCTTTCCATGTTTGTTTTTTATCTGAATCTCCTGGTTTAAATTGCTATGACCATGGCAGATGCAAGAAGTATCTACTATAGTGTGTAAGGAATACACTGCACTCCTTTGATGTATGGTGGCAAAGTATGCTGACTACATCGCACAATTTCTGGTACAAAGAAGTTGCTGGATATTGCTACAATTGTTAGTAATTTAGTGGTCTTTATACGAATATATTTATTTGAAAACCACAAATGTGAAACTTATTAATTTACATCCTTATTAAGTGGGCAATGAGAGAACAAATAGGCGTCAAATCAAAGTCCATTATTCGGAGACCTTAAAAAAACAAAATCAAATAAAGTACAAATAATAGTTATAAATTTAGAAGTTATATCAATTCAGTATAAAGAACTGATTGTTATGTAGAAGGAGAGTGGTTGAAATAGTTTTGCAATTTAATCAGTGTTTTGAATTTTAAAACTTTATGTTTAGTATGTGAGTGTGTGTGCATGTACAACACGATATCACGAAGGGTTAACAAAAGAATTATACTTTAAGCATAACATACAACATATTTTGCTTAAAAGTCTTTCACAACTCAAAACACAGGAGGGATAAATTTGTAATATTTCTTCATAACTCCACGAACGAATTATTAATGAAAATCAAGTTCTGATTTTATTGGAAACAAACAGGATGAAATATCGTTAATAATTTTTTTTTCTCATCACACCAATACGGATCCAATCATCTCTGTTACTACAGAACGTGTTTAACTGTTCGCTATTCAACACATTATAAATTAGAATACAAACAAAGATTGTAGGAAAGAATGGGTTAAACCCACCGAGCAAGGTTTTCCTGAATAAAATTATAATTATTTTTTCCCGCGAGAGGGAACTAATTTGTGTGCACACCGCTCACAGCAAATATTGGTCACGTTCATTTGTTTTCGTGCCACTGATTTCAGCACGTGACACCTTCACCTGTGGAGCATATATTAACCCATGCTCATGGAAAATATCTGAGGGGGAGTCGGGGGTATTGGGGGGGGGGCAAGCGGGTGGTTCGGTAATTTAAAGCAGTAATTTATTTGAATTGTTACTGTTGGAGAAGATTGTTATGTGATGTGACACATTATTACAGAAGTTTTGTTTATTTGAAAAAGTTTGCAAATGTCACAAAAAATATGATATACATCTGTTGCCAGTAAGACTACACTTTACTTTTATTACATTGAACCATGCAATTTTGACTAAATATGTTGAGAAAGTCAATTTCTTCCCCATTTTCTTTATCTCTCCCTCTCTTCTCTCTCTCTCTCTCTCTCTCTCTCACACACACACACACACACACACACACACACACACGCACACACATACACCCAAACACACACACACAAACACATACACACATGAAACATTTCAAGAAATTTCAGAATTGTTTGAAATTCGGTGAATGGATTTTAGTAGAATCCCGAGCAGTTCTCTTGTTTTTTTCAATGCAATAATTCAGTTCATAACACAAAACGGGTTTGAATAGCAAGCTGGGGATTGTTTTTTTCAATGCAATAATTCAGTTCATAACACAAAACGGGTTTGAATAGCAAGCTGGGGATTGTTTTTTTCAATGCAATAATTCAGTTCATAACACAAAACGGGTTTGAATAGCAAGCTGGGGATTGTTTTTTTCAATGCAATAATTCAGTTCATAACACAAAACGGGTTTGAATAGCAAGCTGGGGATTGTTTTTTTCAATGCAATAATTCAGTTCATAACACAAAACGGGTTTGAATAGCAAGCTGGGGATTGTTTTTTTCAATGCAATAATTCAGTTCATAACACAAAACGGGTTTGAATAGCAAGCTGGGGATTGTTTTTTTCAATGCAATAATTCAGTTCATAACACAAAACGGGTTTGTATAGCAAGCTGGGGATTGGTCTAAGTAATCTGTACGTTGCATTCGTGGGTCTGTATACTCAAGTGAAGACAGGTCTAAATACTAATTATAAATATTTGTACGTAACACACATGAATCTAACAAACCGATGACAGATCTAAATACTAATTATAAATATTTGTACGTAACACAAATGAATATAAGAAACCGAAAACACTACTGAATACTAATATACAGTTTGTATGGACAAACTGAGATGTGTAAATATTCAGTAAGTAACAACATGAGTCTGTCTTACAAACTGAACATAGGTTTCCGGTAAAACTTGACACACTGCGGTAAGAGACAAAAAGATGTGTAAATATTCAGTAACAACATGAGTCTGTCTAACAAATTGAACATAGGTTTCCGGTAAAACTTGACACTGCGGTATGAGACATAAAACATTGACTTTCGCGCGCACAGCACCAGGACCGGCTGTATGTCTAAGCATGCAGGACTCTGCAAACTGCTTTCGGGCATTCTCCCGCGTGTATTTTCAGAATGACCTTGGGTACTCGTAGTTTCCAAGCGTGACTGTGATGATGTAATCTTCGGTGAATCTTTTCATTCAACCATAATATTACTTCATAGGTCCGTGATTTTGTTAATTTACTGCTCGAATCAAAGTGGTGTAATATAGTTTGCCTTTATAATACATCTTATTAGAGTACTTCAAAATACACATTTTATATCTTGTTAGAGTACTTCAAAATACACACTTTATATCTTGTTAGAGTACTTCAAAATACACACTTTATATCTTGTTAGAGTACTTCAAAATACACACTTTATATCTTGTTAGAGTACTTCAAAATACACACTTTATATCTTGTTAGAGTACTTCAAAATACACATTTTACATCTTATTAGAGTACTTCAAAATACACATTTTATATCTTGTTCGAAGTCACTTGCAGTGTGCTGAAGTTGGTTTAAAGCCTCACATAATCAGTGCCTGTTATCTTCCCGTTCAGCGTCGTTAGGATGAAATAGGCCGGGGCCCACGGGCAGGCTTAGTTTTAGCATGTTTGACATTCTAATTGTTACCAATCAATGTTCTTAAATTAATCAATATGTCTATAAAAAGTAGTAATTTAAATTTTAAAAATCCATTAATTAGTACAGATGGTTTTAATTTTTTAGCACACTGACCCATTCAATTATCATTTAGTGTGACGCTGAACGGGTTAATGAAATCTGACGCCTGACTGTAACCCCCCACACACGTACCACTTCATGTATGCTTGCATGGCTGACCCACACACCACTTCAGTCATGCATAAGTGCCCACGTGCCATTTAAGTCACTGTTCACAATCTGCACATTCTAAGAGGAGATAATCATTATTCTTTGAACACGCTTGCAAACAAGAGGAAAACAATTTCTTCCAACGTTCCTGAGATACTCATGACAGAAAGCTATATATAGCAGCTCAGGTTTCTTACAGTGATGAATATAAAGGGCTGATTGACGCATTATGCACTACCTTATCGACAATTCAGTTTATTATATCGAAATTAATTAACGTATAGTATTGCACATTGCCCCCATCATGATTCTTTTATTGCATGACTAATTTTTGATGAAAAGCCATTCTACTTTAATCCACGTTCGCATTAATATATGTTGCTTTAATGATATCACCTATTCATTTCATTATATTACTGATAGCTTGTATGCGTGAATAAAAATAATATCGTGAATAAAAACAAAAGAGCAATCTGATGCACACAGAAATGTTCGTTCACGGTTCATCAGGTATAAGCATACATTCACATTCAAGATAGATAGACAGATAGGTAGGTAGATAGATAGATAGGTAGGTAGATAGGTAGATAGATAGATAGATAGATAGATAGATAGATAGATAGATAGGTAGATAGATAGATAGATAGATAGGTAGGTAGATAGGTAGGTAGGTAGGTAGGTAGGTAGGTAGATAGATAGATAGATAGATAGATAGATAGATAGATAGATAGATAGATAGATAGATAGGTAGGTAGATAGGTAGGTAGATAGGTAGGTAGGTAGATAGATAGATAGATAGATAGATAGATAGGTAGATAGATAGATAGATAGATAGATAGATAGATAGATAGATAGATAGATAGATAGATAGATAGATAGATAGATAGATAGATAGATAGATAGATAGATAGATAGATAGATAGATAGATAGATAGATTCTGGCGCTTATTAAAACTTTAGAAAAATTAATTTCAGCTACATGCATTGCCAACAAATAATTAATAAATGAAAAGTTAGTATGCCAAAATTGAGAGAGAAGTCCCACTGCATTAACACCGGGACATTCACATCTACTAACCTGTATCTAATAAGTTAAGTCCCATTATCAAACCTTGGACATTCACATCTACTAATCTGTATCTAATAAGTTAAGTCCCATTATCAAACCTTTGACATTCACATCTACTAATCTGTATCTAATAAGTCCCATTATCAAACCTTGGACATTCACATCTACTCAACTATCAAAGAGAATGTTTAGGGGCGCCTTGCTGAGTTCTGCACGAAGAAAGACAACTAATTTGAAGAGTTACACAACCTACATGGTGCGTCTTCATTATCACACTATAAAACAATAATCTAACTCGTATCTATACGTAATGTCAGGTCAGTTGAAATTCATTGAGTAACTACCTGTCTCTAAATTTGTCCATCCATCCATCCACACACACACACACACACACATATACATACACCTACACACCTATACACATATACACACATACACATAAACACACGCACATATACACACATACATATATAAACACAGACAGACGAATACACACACACACACACACACACACACACACACACACACACATACACACACACCTTTAATCAATCCATCAGAGTTGGCGAAAAGTCCCTTTTACCTGTATATACTGTCGTGTTACTTGTGGTACTCATGGCCTTTCGCTTACTCTTTGTGGATCTGTGCATGCGTGTATGTGTGCGTATATGCCTGTGTGTACAAAAAACACACCCCACACACCTTCATACACACACATTAATCAAAGTTCTTCTATTTAGTTTTCATAGCAATATAAATAAAGTTAAAACAAAAATGAACGTATGGCTTATCCTTAATAGTCAACATTATATATTTATCCCTAATAGTCAACATTATATATTTATCCTTAATAGTCTACATTATATACTAATCCTTAATAGTCAACATTATATACTTATCCTTAATAGTCAACATTATATACTTATCCTTAATAGTCAACATTATATACTAATCCTTAATAGTCAACATTATATACTTCTGAAAATCCTTACAATATACAAAATAACCTTCGTGCGCTTATTCTATCTATCTATCTATCTATCTATCTATCTATCTATCTATCTATCTATCTATCTATCTATCTATCTATCTACCCAGCCAGCCAACCAGCCAGCGTACCAGTGTACATATATGTATTTATATCCACAGGCACATGCATATACAATGCAAAAATATGCGTGTTTGTTATGTGTTTGTGAATGTGTGTATCAGTATAAATATAGATGCATATGTATTGATAAATGATTTATTGACTCCGCTCTATAAATAGTAATTGTACAGGATTAAAATATTTTCTTTATAAAAGATTCGCGCAGCAATTCAAAATGGCGACCTTTAAGACTTCACCAACAACGAGTAGTAATAAGGAAATAAATTTAAAAAATAGTAGCAGACGACTCGCTAAAACACAATGGTCTGGGAATGAAAAGGTTGCAAAACCATATCGTGCGTGTGACTGCTTTAATCTAAACCCATTCTCGAAAACCAATCAATTCACAGCGATTGTTTGTCTTTTCAAGTATTTTATTATTAAAACCTTCTATTCTTTCATGCCTAGGCGTGGAAATTATTATATATCAAGCAAGAACGATATAGCACTCAGCACAGAGTGGCGACTTATGTTTTTCGCTCGGCTTTCATTGCTGACTGCCTCCAGTTCATCTTCATCATGGCGAGATAAATATTCCAGATGTCGACATTAATTAGTGACACACCGTCAAAGATTTCGATATTGCATAATAGTTAATATAAAAAAATAATTCATCAATAACGAGTGGGGAAAACCTATCTATCTATCTATCTATGTCTGTCTGTCTGTGTGTCTGTCTATCTATCTATCTATCTATCTATCTATCTATCTATCTATCTATCTATCTATGCCTGCCTGTCTATCTATCTATACGTATGCCTGTCTGTCTATCTATCTATTTATCTATCTATATGTCTGTCTGTCAGTCTGACTATCTATCTATCCGTCTCCAGTCATTCCAATGATTCTTCGGTCTAAATATCTCTTCTTTTTCCCTCCCTCTTTCTCTCTGTCTGCCTCTCTCTCCCTATATTTTACTCCTGATTTCTACGACTTTACACACACATGCACGCACGCACGCACGCACGCACGCGCACGCACGCACACACACGCACATACACACGCACGCGCACGCACGCACGCACGCACGCACACACACACACACACACACACACACGTGTATGTGTTGTATAACGAGAGATGTTATTAGTGAGTTAAATAATCTTCATCTATACGCGTAATAAGTATAGCTAAAGTACATTTAATTTTATATATATACTGAGTCCAATCACCTGTTAAAAATGTATGAACAACTAATGACTAAATATCGAAATATAATTTAACTAACTTATTAAGTGTGCGAATGCGGGGTGTGCGCTTGTGTGTATATGTGTAGGTATGTGTGTATATATGTATATTTGGGTGCATGCATGTTGTATGTGTGTATATATGTATATTTGGGTGCATGTATGTTGTATGTGTTTGTGTGGGGAATTAACGGGGAGTAAAAATTTAAAATAGTTCATTAGATCGTGTTTTACATGTAAACATTAAATTAATAAATTATTCTACATAATTTTCTTTATAAGTGTTACAATTCAAATACTTTGAAACAATAAAATAGAATTCACTTCATAAGATAAAGTTAATTTGGAAAAGTTAGACTGTTAAAAATGTCAGGGCATATGAATTAAGATATAGTCAAACATACATGCATACATAAGACAGGTAGATAGATAGATAGACAGATAGACAGACAGACAGATAGATAGATAAATGGATGGATGGATGGATGGAAGCATTTTGAAAAAATTGATTTTCTTACATTATTATTTTGCATTTTTCTTTTAACTGAATATTATTTAATCGAGACCAATCGAAACAAATGTTGTTTCAAATCACGTGATTAAACCAAATTTGAAGATATAAATAAATATTATATGTTTCAAAACTGTAATCTCGACTTTTATATTTTCCCAACAGTTTTTCTAATTTAAACAAATTAAAAGAATGCTTAATGTTAGCCTGATTTATATTTAGATTGATAAATGTCTTTCCTACCTTTCCTAATCCCAACTGTATTTCCTCACTTAATCAAATGTTCCATCTCTAAAGCAAAACGCTTTAAAAAAAAAAAAAAAACAACAGAAAAAGATGCATGAATCAAAGCAGTTTATCGCTTATTACTCTAGAATAGCCTCCCTTCACAGTAACGCTAATGTCAAACGACAGACCAGGAAGTGTCTGACGGGGCGAATGTTTTTCCAGCTGCTGAAGTATTTTTAAGAACGATACAAAATACTTTTACCTGCATTTACCACACAGCGAATATTTTCACTTTAAAAATTCTGACAGCATTTCCAGAGGTGTTGACAAGACGTTTGCCAATCTGTTCTCGTATATTATATGCCACAGCTTTATGTTTCAGACCAGACAGTGAAGGATACAAGAAATTATTATGTATTAAATACAACGATATTTCCTTCTTATTTATGAGCACAGATTGCTGAGAGTTATCAGCCAGTGTTTGTACGATTTAGTGAGGTAACTTTTGTATTCAGAATGGTCAAATTTGTTAACCTGCCTGAGACTGATGGCGAGTGTATTAAGGTCAACCCTACATCCCTTAATGCTTTAGCCAGCCAGACTCTGTATGGTGTATTAAGGTTAACCCTACCTCCCGTAATGCTTTAGCCAGCCAGACTCTGTATGGTGTATTGAGGTTATCCCTACATCCCTTAATGCTTTAGCCAGCCAGACACTATATGATGCACTGAGGTCACACCTAACCTCTGGAAAGTTAAAAGAAATTAGTCTAGTATTCTGTGATTAGTGCAAAGTACAAAACAATCAATTATGCAAATGCTGGAAGCCCCAGACATATCTAACCTGAATGAAACAAATTAGGTATCGTACGGTTGTATTTTAATGATATCGCACTGACGTGATTTTAAAGACGCTAAAAAGACAGCTGTTACCACGAAACACTGATTAATGGCAGGTACAAGAAAGAAAATCAACAATAGATCATTTTAAAAATATTTCGATAGCTCATGTTATCAGCACAACAAAGTAATTATTATCAGATGTGTATTAGATCACATTTCTGATGCATATCTAGTCTACGTCAGGAATGGGTAACTCATATCTTATTTTTAGTTACAACAGTCTCTATTATGATTACAAATTTATTTCACAATGATATTTAAAGTTCATTATTATAATTACAAATTTATTTCACAATGATATTTAAAGTCCACTATTATAATTACAAATTTATTTCACAATGATATTTAAAGTCCACTATTATAATTACAAATTTATTTCACAATGATATTTAAAGTCCATAATTATAATTACAAATTTATTTCACAATAATGTTTAAAGTCCATAATTATAATTACAAATTTATTTCACATGATATTTAAAGTCCACTATTATAATTACAAATTTATTTCACAATGATATTTAAAGTCCACTATTATAATTATAAATTTATTTCACAATAATGTTTAAAGTCCACTATTATAATTACAAGTTTATTTCACAATAATGTTTAAAGTCCACTATTATAATTACAAATTTATTTCACAATAATGTTTAAAGTCCACTATTATAATTACAAGTTTATTTCACAATAATGTTTAAAGTCCACTATTATAATTACAAATTTATTTCACAATGATGTTTAAAGTCCATAATTATAATTACAAATTTATTTCACAATAATGTTTAAAGTCCACTATTATAATTACACATTTATTTCACAATAATGTTTAAAGTCCACTATTATAATTACAAGTTTATTTCACAATAATGTTTAAAGTCCACTATTATAATTACAAATTTATTTCACAATAATGTTTAAAGTCCACTATTATAATTACAAATTTATTTCACAATGATGTTTAAAGTCCACTATTATAATTACAAGTTTATTTCACAATAATGTTTAAAGTCCACTATTATAATTACAAATTTATTTCACAATGATGTTTAAAGTCCACTATTATAATTACAAGTTTATTTCACAATGATGTTTAAAGCACGAAACAATTATAGAGAGATTTTACCGTGACAGCATCACTTTCAAATTATTAAGGCACTTTGCAATGTTGATTACAATAACGGATGCATTTTACAATGTTTGAAATATTTCACAATTGTAGTGACACTTTACAATGATGAAGATACTTTCAATAGTAGATACACTTTACAATGATGAAGATACTTTACAATAGTAGAGACACTTTACAATGATGAAGATATTCACAATAGTATAGACACTTTACAATGATGAAGATACTTTACAATAGTAGAGACATTTCACAATAACTGATGCACTATACATCTTTTGAGATATTTCATTATGATAGAGACAATTTACAAAGATAGAGATACTTGTAATGTTAAGATAGTCTACAATGAGAGATTTACTTTGCAATTTTACGATTCGTTACAATAATAGAGGCAATTTACAGTCACGGTGTGTTTAAATGATCATGAGAGATAATGACTTTACAATATCGGTGATACTTTACAGTGATACAGGATTTTCTAATAGGAACATATCTCAGTATACAAATTTCAGTCTTCAACTTTGATCTCTCTCTCTCTCTCTCTCTCTCTCTCTTTCTCTCTCTCACTCATGTTATGTGTAAGATATATTTTAACCATCACATTCTGTATAATTAAATTTTAAAATCAAATTAAGGAAACAGCTTGTATTAAGACACCTATCATCACACTTAAAGCAGCTGTATCAAATGCTGCAGAAACCAATATTGAAACTCACGACCTGACCTCAGGGTGGCGGGAGGGATTACACCAGCTGCATGACTCATGAGTTGTCAACACAACTTGACACTAATGGTGAAACTGGCCCACGTGGGCAAGGGGTTTAATTATTGAATTAGTTAGAAGGAATGTCGTTTTTTCTTATTTCCATACATTATTGATAAGCTGAAAACTATGGTTTTAAAAATAGAATCCTTCCTAGCACCATTCGTGAGTGATTTAACAAAAGTGCACATTTTGCACCATTCCATTTGGACAGACTTGTCTCCATTGGCTAAGTAATAATTACACCAAGGTAAAATCATAATGGATTAACACTGCCGTATCAAGACTGCAGCATGCGACAGCAATAACAACCACTACATTTATGCACTCTATATGTACAACAAGAAATGTATCCCTCAGCCTGGTCCATTTCCAACGGTTGTAACGTGGCCATTGAATGCCCTGTACCAACCCAGTCCATTAAACGCGGAATAAGAGGAGGCCTGACCTCTACTGCAACTAATTAAATCAACAACCTTGCTGCTGTTAACTGAAGTTGTTGAATATTTTAGAATGAACATTTTCGAATTCAGTGCCATGTCATCTCGATGATTAATTGTAAAGTGACATTCACTTATAATTATTAAGGATGATTACTTAAATAATAAAAAACATTAACTAGGTAAATAGATAAATTAAATTATGGGGAGGGTACCTCTTGTACCTACAGAATCCCCCCCCCCAAATGTTGAAAGATATTAATCACGTTATGACTTTGTCAATTCGCAATTGTATCCCAATATGATGAAAAATATTATTAAGAGATTGTATTACTTATTGAATTCCTCTGTTTCCTAGAATGCTGAGAATTTAAGTCATTAATTATCAGCACACGTCATTAAGGTTGTTGGGTTCCATGAGTATAAAACATAGCAATTGTCAAAGTTTTCCTTAGTGAAGTCATTTTTTTTTCTTTCTACCATGTCAAACACCACCTCTCTCCCCCGAGATTTTGAGTCATTTGCATTTAATATGTATAAAATACAAGAGCATAAGATGTAATGTTGCTTATTCAGTATATGGACATGGTCTCTAAAAGACTGTAGATCATTAGAGGCTGCAGATCATCATACCTCGTCAGAGGCTGTATGTCATCATACGTGGTCAGTGGATGTATGTCATCATACATCATACGTCATCACAGGTTGCATGTCATCGTACGTCATCATAGGCAGCATGTCATCATACGTCGTCAGAGGCTGCATGTCATCATACGTTGTTAGAGGTTCTATGTCATCATACATAGTCAGAGGTTTATGTCATCATACGTCATTAGAGGTTGTAGGTCATCATATATCAGAGACTGCAGTCTATCACAATATTACCGTGAGAATCAGAGGTGTCAATCACACATGACGATCGAATTTGTGTACAATATTGATGTTTTCATTGCATCCCTACAATCGAAATAAAATAAAACTACAAACTTATATTATTACGCACAAGATCAAAAACTGCAAAAGCCTACAACAAGTTTAAATGACACCGCAAATGTCAACAGAGTCCCATGTAAATACTTGACGACCACGATTCTTTGCTATTTATTAGAAGTGTGCGGAAGTGTACTAACAACCACGAGGCCATGTGAAGGTTCAACAAATATGCAACTCATTGCTACTCTGGACGTATTGCATCAAGCACTCTCTTTGCTTTGTCTGGAAAACAGATTTGGGTATTAAGACGATTTTACACACACAGATAGGAATTGGAAGCACTACCATTAAGCGCAGAAAAACTAAGATCCATCATGTGCACAGTTTTAAAGGCTATTAGCAGAGTCGCAGGTGAAACAGTTAAAGACGAAAGAAACCAGAACAGTGAAAAATAAAATCGCACCCATGCCTGTCCCATAAGAATTCTGGAATGATTTCTGCGATTTCCCTGCAAAACGTGCATTTTGTGACCGAATAAGGGGGTCAGAGATTTTTGTTTTCAGTCAATTTTCTCAAAAAGTAAATAAATTTTAATTTATTTTCGTGAACTAAGCATGCTAAAAGAAAATATCAGCCTTCACAAATATGTTTTATGTATCCTGTTGTTTTGAAACTATTTACTATTGTATGTGTTTTGAAGAAAAGTGTGTAAAGTCTCCTGCACGACAAAAATGATCAGTACATCACCACAATCAGAAAGAAAACTGCATACCGCATGCATCTAGGGTCTCTCTTTCACTCAAAATTTCTCCAGGGCGCTTTGCACGGAGCTACTCTGGCATGGAACAAATTACTTAAATAGTTATTTATACATGGATGTTTTTTTTAACCCTAATTTTCATCTCAATATGTTTTATGTTATTTCATTTTACTCACAGATAAACAAACGACACTGTTAAACACATAACACTTTATACGCAGTCACATCTGCAAACAAAACAACGGTAAATACTTTAAATTCAGTTGAAAATAACAACGATACAAACAAACACAAGGAAACTCTCTCACATCTAACAACGATACAAACAAACACAAGGAAACTCTCCCACATCTAACAATGACAAAAGCAGAAACTCTGCAAACTCAGTCAAACATAATAAAACAAGAAACAGCACAGCACACTATAAACTCAGTCAAACCTAAAAAAAAATAAAGGACACAACACAGCACACTATAAACTCACTGAAAACCTAAAACAAACCAAACGAAACAGTACGCGTAGGAGATTAGTCTACCCGAGACGACCTCAGGCGAAAACCATCCTCAATCTTGGCATCTTTTCTTTAGTGCAGTAGCGCATCCATTTCATCATGTGCTTCTCTTTATTTTTTTTCTTCTTTTTCTTCTCGCCCCAAAGAGCACCACAGATTGACAACACATATTCTCTATCTTTGCGCTTAACTGACACAAGATCTTCTCAAACTGTTAACTGGGGAGCTCAAACATGGAGAAGGGCAGTGTGGAAGTGTAACCTTTTGACAGGACTGGATAGTTGAGAACACTATTCACTCTTTCCTATCTGAGATTTTGACAATGAAGTGTCGTTTTTGATCACCTCAAGCGTCAGGCACAATACAGCAAAGTCGAACGGTAACATCCGCCCGACAGATCTGATTCAGACAGATTTGTCTTTGAAGTCCCAAGGTTGAAATGGTTGATTTATGTTTTAACGCCCATTTCGAAAGCTAACTTCGCGAACAAATCCGGCCTAAGAGAAGGTGCTTGACGACGTCCTGCATTTGATTAATTCATTCCAGGAGACAAAAGTTCCAGACATTATCGCCGAAATAATCGTTAGCCTGATTGAGAACTGAACTGTGACAACAATCACTGAACTGTGACAACAATCAGTGCAATTGTCCAGACTGCTTGGAACAGAACAAGTGTGCGTTATTTACTTGATATGATATTTATTACATCGCACTATATATATAATATTTATTACATCGCACTATTATTAATGCAATACTCAGGCGGTTTCTGGCTGCACGCCCGAAGATTGTTTGTGAACGCGCTACTGTTGTACTTTTGCTAGTTTGGGAGGGGTGGGTGGGTGGGTTGAACGCAATAAATAAATTCATACTTTGCTAAAGTGATGGTGCTGATGTCAGCTTTATTTCCTGTATTTTAGTCGACTTCTGGAATAATTTTTTTGTTTTGTATTCGTGAATGCTCTGAAGACATGATCTGCGTACTGTCTGTTCTTTCTTGTTGATGATTTGTGTTTGGCTGTTCCGGTGGACTACAAGACATTTGATTTACTTTATTTTTAGAGCAACATCTCAGATATACCTGAACACCCACACCTAAGGCTTGTCGATAATGTTAACAGTGGCTGGAACAAACTGAAACGTGGACAGATGCTATAAATAGATATTCTTGAACTTACAGATTTATGATTTTTACATTGTGGCCCTTTCGACGGCATTCAGAAATGGCATTAAGATTTTCTGAACATCGTGGATTTTATAAACTATGGTTTAAACACTGTACAGTGTAAATTGTCTAGGTCTGCAGAGATTATTCAACGTCTCAGGATACGGAGGATCATTGTAGTTTCATCAGTTAATGAGATGTAATTGATCCTCCACAACACAAAAGTCAAGATGATGAGCAAATTTATGTCTGAGGTGAGTGGGTACTTGTGAGTTAACGTTACTGAAGTAGTGAATTGAGAAGTGCTAGTTAACGTTACTGAAGTAGTGATTTGAGACGTGCTAGTTAACGTTACTGAAGTAGTGATTTGAGAAGTGCTAGTTAACGTTACTGAAGTAGTGATTTGAGAAGTGCTAGTTAACGTTACTGAAGTAGTGATTTGAGAAGTGCTAGTTAACGTTACTGAAGTAGTGATTTGAGAAGTGCTGTTGTCCTGTAAGCACATAAATCATATTTTCATTTATGAGAATGTTTATGATAGCACTCTCAAAATCCGACAAAGGCTATCACTACTCTTTCGTCTATCACTATACTCGTCATCATGCTATCAATTATCTTTTCGTCTATCACTATACTCGTCATCATGCTATCAATTCTCTTTTCGTCTATCACTATACTCGTCATCATGCTATCAATTCTCTTTTCGTCTATCACTATACTCGTCATCATGCTATCAATTCTCTTTTCGTGTATCAGTATACACGTCATCAAACTATAATATATGATTGCGCCCTTGTGGTCGTCATCAAACTTTCATTTATAATTGTATCAGTATATTCCTCATTAAACTATCATACATGGTTTATCATTGTAAACATCGTCAAACGATCACTCAAGATTGTGTGGTGTATTCGTCATCAAACTATCAAACATGGTTTATCATTGTAAACATCATCAAATTATCACATATGACTGAGTCAACGTGCTCGTCACCAGCCATCACATCATTAAATTAGTGTACTCGTCATCACCACATTCATTTTGTTTTGCTTGTGAATGTGTACTCATCACCAAACTACCACTTTTCATTGCTTGGGTCAATGTATTCATAAGAAGATTATCATTGGCATTTGCTTGGGTCACTGTATTCATAAGAAGATTATCATTGGTGTTTGCTTGGGTCACTGTATTCATAAGAAGATTATCATTGGTGTTTGCTTGGGTCAATGTATTCATAAGAAGATTATCATTGGCATTTGCTTGGGTCAATGTATTCATAAGAAGATTATCATTGGCATTTGCTTGGGTCAAGTGCAGGGATTATCACTTTTGGTCATTTGCCAAAGTACATCCACAATTATCACCACAAGTTCAATCTTTAGAATGGCTTACATTCATTTGTACTCCAAATCAGATATAACTGGCGTAGACTGTTTCACCCATAATCATAGATCATGTATGGTGCCATGATATCCAGGACCATGCTTTGATCACGAGTTCCATAACATCGTCGCAATCCACAAGAGATTCACGGTCTTAAGTGAATTACTGCCCTTGGACTAGCATAGAGATTCACGGTCTTAAGTGAATTACTGCCCTTGAACTAGCATAGAGATTCCTGGTAGTCGTGTCTGCTGCACGCACACGATAAGCAGAGCACTGATGTCAAAATTGTTAAGGCGTTTTTAAAGCAGATGTTAAACAGAGAACAGACATCGAGGTCGTTAAAACGTTTTAAAGTGTAATTTGTACATTAGTTAATTGGTGACAGCTTTTAAACAATGAACAGACATCGAGGTCGTTAATTTATTTTAAAGTGTTAATTTGTATATTAAGTTTATTAGTTAATGGGTGACAGCGTTTAAACAGAGAATGGACATCGAGATCGTTAAAACGTTTTAAAGTGTTAATTTGTATATTAGTTAATGGGTGACATCGAGATCGTTAAAACGTTTTAAAGTGTTAATTTGTATATTAGTTAATGGGTGACATCGAGATCGTTAAAACGTTTTAAAGTGTTAATTTGTATATTAGTTAATGGGTGACATCGAGGTCGTTAAAACGTTTTAAAGTGTTAATTTGTTCAGCAGCATATGGATGTCAACTCTAACAGCAGAATACAGACATCGAAGACATTTAATTGTTACTAATAATAGTTATTTGCAACAGTACTTAGACAACAATTTGGAAAAAAAATATTAAAGACACATAGGTATAAAATTGAAGTATGAATTTCTTTCGAGCATGTTCGCAGAATTATTACCTGTTCTCGGCACATACAATTTGTATGCACCCAGTCCTTTCGTATGCAACTAGAGTACAGCAAGAGTATTGCCCCTTTGCTTGAATGAAATAAGAGTATTGCCCCCCTTTGCTCCAATGAAACAAGAGTGCACGCACATTATAGTATTTGTTTTTCTAGCGTAAAACGAAGACTGTTATTCCCCTCAGTATATGCAAAACGAAAGTACACCCACAAAGAATTGGTGATATATGTGTGGCAATCGGCGTGATGACGTCACCGGACTCAGTAGGGACAAATTGTGCGCAGGTGAAGTATACACTCTTGTTTGTCTCTAGACAGATATGAAAGGTCACCAATGAAAGGTCATGTTTGGCGTGCGACGCCACCGGAACTATATAATCTTCCAGTATTCTTCGGAACTGTCTGTGTGTCCTTACTAAATAGAAGTCATGTGAATTTGTCCTGAAGAAAGAAGAGGGAGAAAAAAAAGAAAGAGTTAGGCAGTATACAGCAAACGGGAAATATATTATTGCCAAATTCATGTGTGTGTGTGTGTGTGTGTGTGTGTGTGTGTGTGTGTGTGTGTGTGTGTGTGTGTGTGTGTGTGTGTGTGTGTGTGTGTGAGCTAAATTTATCTTTTAGTCTGGTCGTTCTTAAATGAATGTTGGAACAGTTATTAACTTGACCTGTCCGACATCTTATTTTTCCGACTGAGACTGGTAGACAACTTTCTAAACAACTGGCAATTAAAATAGAAGTAGTGGTGCTGGAGTGTGATGGGTGCTTGTATTTGTGTTAGTGTTTGCGAGTGCGCACAGTCCAAAATGTTCGCAGCTAATGTTCTAAGTAGTGTAACGAGAGGCGACTTAAAGTATAAAATAAGATCAACTGATATATTTCTTATCCTTATAACGCCAAACATTTGCTTGATAAAAATCATTCACTAACGTTGACTGACTAGCGAACCTTGTTTTTGTAACCAGACCTTATGGACATAAATTGTATATACATATACGTTTTCTTTATGAAGTATTCAATAAAACTATTGTCAGCCTTCCTTTTCAGCCATTGTTACCTTTGTAGGTTCTTAAAATCAGTTTATAGTAGGACTAACACTTATTAAGAACTATTGCAAGTCCTGTCTTTTATTACAACTCTTCACGGAGCATTAACGAGGATTCCTCTGTTAAAGAAAAGATAACTGATTATGTTTAATTTTAAAAAAAAATCCCTCCAAGTAGCTTTTCCTACAGGAATAGCTCTAGGGAACTCATTCTATAGTAAAGTGGACACCAAGCAAAAGTATTATTATAAATGGCTTTTGCATCGCAAATAATCGTATTTTCTCATTTATTCGGACGTCATTTCCTACAGTGCCATATGACGTAAGTAAGCTCTCCATCCCACATCATTTCTTACAGTGCTACATGACGTAAGGAAGCTCTCCATCCCACGTCATTTCCTACAGTGCTACATGACGTAAGGAAGCTCTCCATCCCACGTCATTTCCTACAGTGCTACATGACGTAAGGAAGCTCTCCGTCCCACGTCATTTCTTACAGTGCTACATGACGTAAGGAAGCTCTCCATCCCACGTCATTTCCTACAGTGCTACATGACGTAAGGAAGCTCTCCATCCCACGTCATTTCCTATAGTGCTACATGACGTAAGGAAGCTCTCCATCCCACATAATTTCTTACAGTGTTACATGACGTAAGGAGCTCTCCGTCCCACGTAATTTCTTACAGTGCTACATGACGTAAGGAAGCTCTCCGTCCCACGTCATTTCTTACAGTGCTACATGACGTAAGGAAGCTCTCCATCCCACGTCATTTCCTACAGTGCTAGATGACGTAAGGAAGCTCTCCGTCCCACGCCATTTCTTACAGTGCTAGATGACGTAAGGAAGCTCTCCGTCCTACGCTGTGAGTAATGACAGTTTGGACATATCACGTGCTGAGAAAGCCGACTGGCCACCTCTTCTCTAGGACATTTATTAACCACGAAACACAATGCTTATAATAATCCTGTCTCTAAAATTTTCAAAGACCTTCTGTTACTAATTGCTTTCAAAACCTACTGTCTGGAGAATGATACAGCGTTTTGATTTCAACAAAAGGACAATCCTACTGCTCTGTAAAAGTTAAGAAAGAGTGCCTCTGTAACATTCTTTTCTCTCCTGAAAGAGTATGTAACAAAAAAGTAATAAGGCAACATGCTTTAAAATTTCCTTCGTTATTCTCTGTTGGTCTATGTATTATGGATGTCTATGGTCTATTTGTAATTCAAAGATAACGACAGCATGATTTAATACTAAAACATGGCCGTGATGTAAGTAATAGACTCACTGTGTCTTGTAAAACAAGCACTTGATAATTGATTTGCAATTGTTACCAACACTGATTTGCAGACCCTATGTGTATGTTTCACATACCGTTTTGCTAATGTTGTACATGGATATTTGTATGTTTCACATACCGTTTTGCTAATGTTGTAAATGGATATTTGTATGTTTCGCAAACTGTTTTGCTATTGTAAATGGATATTTGTATGTTTTCAGATGAAAGAATGCTATAAAGCAAAGGATGAAAGATAAAATAAATTATATTAATTTACTCCATATCACATCCTAACAACGTTTAGCAGAAAGGGAGTTAAAGACGATGTCCTTATATCGTTCTTCGAAATAATTATTGGGGGAAATAGTGTTTAAATATATAAACTGCAGGCTTCTTGCCTGCTTTATTTACTTTTGTATTATACTTTGCCTAAATGACGCAATAATGATTTTATCTTGTTCATGAAAATTTACTGTAATGTGTTATACTTATTGTAGTGGCAACAGAAAATCTAATCAGCTTAAACAATAAGGACCAAGAATGTCATTAGTGTATTATTACCATTCGGAGCCAGGTTGATCCTCTAATCTTCCTGGTTGCGAAACCTAGACAGGCAATCAATAAGCTGATAGAATCATACGTCAACGTAAGCATATTGTGCAGACGAGAAGCACAAATGTTTTGTTAGTTCTTATTCCTGTTAGTTATATTTAACTGTTGCATATCTTAATTTATTTTTAGAGTAATTTGTATTCTGACAGTATTATTACCATAAAAATGTACTTTTAATTATGTTTTTAATATTGCTGTTATGTACAATTACAAATAAACCACCTGAATGATTTACTAACTTAATTAAGTGAGTATATTTATCTCTGCGCACGCAAACGCAAGACACGCGTACATACACTGATTATATTTCACAATATCTAACTTGACTGGTGTGCTATTTTATTCTCTAATACGTAAACTGCTACATATAATTACTACTGTTACTTATCATCATAACCATCATCTTTATACTCGTCGTCATCATGTTACTCATCATCGTCTCTTCTCACGATTTCCGTTATCTGTCGGTTTGTTAGAAGAGACACTGCTAGCAGTGGGGCCAGTTCGTTCACATAATTTTGAACGGGTGTTCTGTTTCCCAGTGTTCTTCATTCTAATTTGTATTACTTCTACCCTTACATTCCATAGTCTCTGGATTTCTAATCTGAGAGCCTGTCACTCTCCAATCTATTTCCAGCCCGTTTTGGTTTTCCATGTTTCTGTTGTTTGGTGCAGCAGCTTCGATGGTGGTTTCAAGTCAAACTTGATGACGATTACATTGTCTAGTCTTCGTGCGGGAAATGTGCGATCTTTCTTATTTAAACGTCCGTCGTGTAATTTAACTATTTGTGCTAATAGTGCCTTTTGACCGTCGTGTGATTTAACTATTTGTGCTAATAGTGCTTTTCGTCCGTCGTGTAATTTAACTATTTGTGCTAATAGTGCTTTTCGTCCGTCGTGTAATTTAACTATTTGTGCTAATAGTGCTTTTCGTCCGTCGTGTAATTTAACTATTTGTGCTAATAGTGCTTTTCGTCCGTCGTGTAATTTAACTATTTGTGCTAATAGTGCTTTTCGTCCGTCGTGTAATTTAACTGTTTCTGCTAATATTGCTTTTCGTCCGTTGTTCTAACTCTGGTCTATTTATAGAATTTTGTCACTTCAGTTGCTGCTCCTCCCTACGTTCTATTCCAGATAGTGAATGACGTATGTATAGTTATTTATTATCATTATTATTATTATTATTATTGCCTCATTTATATTAGGGTATATGGAAAATTGTTCAATACATAGTTATTAGTTGCACAGATAAGTTGATCATTAAAATGTCTTCTTAACATCTTAACTTTCCATTAATGCTAACAACAGATATCAAATTACTCCATGATTCATTGAACTAGGTGGTCTGAAAATCCAAGCTATGTTTGCAAATAATTCTTGAGGGTTTTAGTCCAGATGTGAGGTATTGCAAATCATTTCTAGGCCTTTCTAGGCCTGTCAGCGTTTTGTGTCAGTGTGCATGCGAGTTTGCGCGCGCGCATGTGTGTCCAATGTACAAAGTGCTCTTCAGACTGATGTGCAATGTGTTAACTGTGTACACATTCTCTCTCACACACGAATAAGTACTTGAAAATAAGCATATACATGTTCACACACGCATGTACATCCACGCACATGGGCATGTGCATACTCACCGTCTTCAAGGAATAAGATCTGTTTGTACGTGTGTACGTTTGTACAAGCAGATATTTTTGTGTACGTATTCAATGCAACTTGCTGTACATTGTAAGGGAGATACACTAGATTCTTAACGTAACAAATCTATCTAGTTTCCTTCAAAAGTTCATAGGGTACTCTAGCAAATGTAGGTCAATTAGGTTCAACGGGGAAAAACATTCGTTACTTACCGTATTCTGTTAGGGCGTGTCACAGCCTTCACCCAACAAACAATGTAATTCTAAACTTATTTTACATGCACTTACAGACACAAAACAAATGCGCGCGCGCACACACACACACACACACACACACATACAAGTGATCACATTGCAATATTTCCATTTCAAAGACGAAAACGATCCCTTACGTCCAAAGTAAAAATAGAATTTAGGCAGCACGACACTGAATGTCTTTTAAAATTTTCTGAACAGCTGACTCGATTGGTTGTTCAGACGTTCATCCTGTTCTTGACTTGATCCTCACATATTTCTGAAATTGTAAAATATAACCTTAAAATCAGTCTGAATTGCTTAAAAGCAATCTTTATATATTTACAATTAATTATAAAACTTTAAAACCAGCCTGTAAAACTGCAGAAGCAGCCTATAACACTTTAGAACCACTTTAAATTTTAACAAACCAGCCTGTTGACAATTAAAACTAGACTTTACAGTTATAATAATAATCTATAAAACGCTAAAGCGCTCCAAACGGTCAATAAATCTTTCGCATCAGCCGCTGAGGTGCTGATAAAAAAAAGGATTTTGTAATTCTTCCCAAAATTGGTAAGGTGCTTCTTTAAACATGTTAAAATTGTTTTGTGTTGTTTTCGACAAAAAGTTGCAAAACACTTTGGTCACCTTCACTATTCCACTCATACCCACCGCAACAATCGCCGCCACCAGCGTCAGAAAAGTGAGGTAATAATGGTTTCATGTTTTCAACGTTTTTTAAACCACCTTTGTTTTGCTACCCACAGGTTTTCAGAATGTGTAGCATTTGTTAAAGTGGCAAAAATTCCTGGAAAAACTGGAAAGTGTACGCATTCCTAACTTTGAAATATACACCCCTCAACAGAGCTCGCTCTAGATACACATGAATGCCACGTGTTAAATTTCTTTAACTTTTCGCAATGACAGTTTAATGCCTTGAGAGCCAGAAAGGGGAAACAATTCTCTCGCACCGAAGTGGCTGATGGAAACTTTGTGCCGTCACAACGCATTGTAATAGCCTGCTTCCTGAGAAGACTGATTTAAGCCATATGTTTCAAATTATGTATTTACCTTGTGCAGTGAACTGTCTTCAAATCAGAAAATAAACGATTATATATGGTATTCGAGACAAATGAGATTAACATTTTGCCAAATAAAATGACGATCAATTGTCACATGTCTGGATGCAGTTCCCGTGTTAATTTTTTCGTGATTCCTAATATGCACAATGGCCACTTGTAAATTACCAAATGACGAATTTGAAAGTGTAACTGGTAAAAGCTGTAGGAAGACAAGTTATATTTAGTAAAATAGCACTTTCATATTAATAAAGAAATTTTTGCCCAATGATTTCATAAATATATTTATATAAAAGGTACAGATGCTTATTTAGG
Source organism: Sinotaia quadrata (assembly GCA_028829895.1). Classification (NCBI taxonomy): domain Eukaryota; kingdom Metazoa; phylum Mollusca; class Gastropoda; order Architaenioglossa; family Viviparidae; genus Sinotaia; species Sinotaia quadrata. The sequence continues at coordinate 130,291,890 of CM054181.1, forward strand.
AAAAAACAAAGCAAAGCAAATAGTATTCAAAAGTTTGTAAATAAAAAACGTACGTACTAACTACTTATGTACTGATAGATTTGGGTAGAAATATATCCAACAGAAAACCGTCAAGATTCTTCAGATTTTTTTCAGGAGGATGTATCTTGCCCAAATGTGATATATTTAGCAGCTTAATCTATATACTCAGACATTTCAAATTACGTTTTGTAAAACTGCAATTTATTGGCTGCGACTGAACTCCATGAAAATAGAGTTTGACAATTTCTTAAATTAAAAATCTTCTACTTCTCAAAAGTCTTTTTGCGTGGGAAAGACACTATATTATCTCAAAAAATAAAATTAATAATCTTCAATAAAACAAATTGACAAATCATTATCTCAATTTTAAAATAACAATAGTTTTGTGTTACCTATCAATTTTTGTTTTAAAATATCAATTTTCAATATCCAGGTTAGAACTATCAAGCAAAAACTAATAAAGACATTGTAACAAATGTCAGCATTCTTCGCAGTTTGCAAGGTTTATGCATTCTATAGAGAAAAAAAGAAAAAATATTTCTTTTAAAATGTGGAGGGGGATGGAGAGGTGGTGGCGAGGGATGGTAGCGAGGGGTGGTAGTAAAGAATAGACAGACATACTAGCAAGCAGAAACACACACGGGTAGAAAAAAAGAAAAATAAATCGGAAGAGCAAGAAAGAAGAAACGAGATAGAGTTAGAATATTGGAAGCAGACGGACAACCAGACATACTGACAGACACAGACAGATAGATACACACACACACACACACACACACACACACACACACACACACACACACACACACACACACATATAGGCGGACACACAGACAGATAGATAGAAAGAAAAATAGAAGATATATATATATATACGTGAAGAGACGTGATACATATACAGAATGACAGATAGAAAAACACGTATGCAGAGAGACACATAAAGAAAGACACACAAAGAAAGACACAGAGAAATACACACAAAGAAAGACACACAAAGAAAGACACAGAAATACACACAAAGAAAGACACATAAAGAAAGACACACAAAAAAGACACAGAAAGAAAGACACAAAGAAAAACACTTAAAAGACACACAAAGAGAGGAGAAAAGGAGAGAGACATAAAAGGCGATAAGGGTCATTCAACGAAGAGCAAAGGGTTAAAATATTGAGAAAGAAAGACAGAAAAGTGTAGAGAGCAGAAAGAGAGAGGGGTAGAGAGAAATAAGGCAGGCAGGCAATCAAACATAATGAGCTAGAGAACTATTTTTAGAAAGAGAGTGCGGAATGTGGAGATGAGTAGAAATAGAAGATAGATAACAATGCAGATGAGATTTTTTTAAGAAAACGAAAAAATAAAAACATACGTATAGGAAACAAGTCAACCTCCCCCCTCATGTTATTGTAGTCTTTAAATATTTCAAGGTGCTCCTGATCTTGGAGCAGTTGTCGCAAAACAACAGCAAGAAATTGTATTTACAATTCTGTCTGATCTTCCTATCTGACGTCAGCTCCATGGTACTCATGCTTCCATTCACATATGGTTATCTTCCTCAAGAGCTATATTGGCATTCGGGTTGAGCAGACATCACAGTGTGCCTTGAACAACGTGTCAATATGAACGCATGCATAAATATGCGTATGCGAGTGTGATTGTGTTATATCTGTAGGTGGGCGTGCATGCATGTATATGTTCATTATTTTGATTGCTCTTCTTTAGGACAGAGGAGTTAGGGGTGGAGTCGCTATGTGTTTTCCAAGAGTAACCACACGTATAAATTTAAAGAAAAGAATGAAATATTGTTACATGCCGATGCACTCACCTTTACCAAACTATCCGGACATATTCATCATATTCTTGGCAAAGCGCCAGCAAATCAAACAGCGCTGTCATTACTTTTCGGGTACTTCCACCTTTGATTGTTTACCTTTAACCCCACCCCTACCCCGAATCACAAGAAAAGAACCTCGTTGACAAATGGCGACAAACAAACAAAAATTCCGCTTTCTGTGCAGTCGAACCAGAATTTGTGCTGCAAAGAGCTGGCGTTTTGCCCAGAATCTGATAGATTATACCAGTTGTAAAGTTATGCAAAAAGGAAGACATATGCAAGGTAAAGTGGGCGGGGAATCAGCCGTAATCAACTTCAAGACAACTACCAAACCCAAGCTTTGCTTATTTTCGGACTGTAAAAGATATGTTTGGAAATATCATGGCTGTGCAAAGCCAGTCAGTAATCGCCTGTTGTATATTTGAAATATAAATTAGTTAAACGTAAAATTAGAACCTTTTGTTTTGTTGCTTGCTTTTCAATGTAAACATTTTGATTGTGACTGGCTATGGCAAGTCGTGCTAGTCATTATTGGAAGCATGGCAGGTTTTGGAACCATACGAGTTCAGTGAAATAAGACACGTGCGAATTCAATATGAATAAAGTTAAAATACGTTTACTTCATGGCTGTAGTAAGTTGTCAGTTTATTGGTGTATACATCCGGGTACTTTTTCTTCGAACTCGCTATTTTGTTAAGTAAACAGAATTGTACATCAATCTATGAATCACAACAGAAGGATCATATGGAAAACGAAAGGTAAAGTGTCCTTAATGTTTTCTTTTCTATTCATAGCAGTAGAATGTAGCTAAATGTTTGTAGGTCTTTAATCTAGCTAAGATTGAAGCAACTTTTTGCAATATTCAGAATTCAAAGCAGCGTGTTGGCCACGACTGGGACCTTAACATCCGTTGACGCAACTGACTTGCCACTACTTTAATATTAGTTTCCGGTGACGCAACTGTTTTGCCACCTCTGTGGCCTCGGCATCCGACGCCTGAGGCTGGTAAGATTTCAGATGGCCAACATCTTCATCTCCTTTAAACGATTCAGTCTGTTTACAAATACAGCAGCCGTATCATCAGTACAGGTGGCCACACCTTGCTCTCTACGTGTCACAGCGTATGTACGTGTTGATTATTTTGTTTGCTTGTTGTTTCGTTGTTTTTTTTTTTGTTTGTTTGTTTTTTCGGGAGAGCGTTAAATACTCCAGTGTTCTATTGGCCGGCACAAGATTATTTTTTCATACAACACTTTAGAGAGAGTGTGTTAAAACGTAAACATACTAATAGCCCTTATCCTACAAATGTTTGTTAATACTTGAAACAACGTTATTGACTATAAGTGTTTGTTAATACTTGAAACAACGTTACTGACTATATGTGTTTGTTAATACTTGAAACAACGTTACTGACTATATGTGTTTGTTAATACTTGAAACAACGTTACTGACTATATGTGTTTGTTAATACTTGAAACAACGTTACTGACTATATGTGTTTGTTAATACTTGAAACAACGTTACTGACTATATGTGTTTGTTAATACTTGAAACAACGTTACTGACTATATGTGTTTGTTAATACTTGAAACAACGTTACTGACTATATGTGTTTGTTAATACTTGAAACAACGTTACTGACTATATGTGTTTGTTAATACTTGAAACAACGTTACTGACTATATGTGTTTGTTAATACTTGAAACAACGTTACTGACTATATGTGTTTGTTAATACTTGAAACAACGTTACTGACTATATGTGTTTGTTAATACTTGAAACAACGTTACTGACTATATGTGTTTGTTAATACTTGAAACAACGTTACTGGTGCACTGTTATTCTCTCAAAGTACATGTCGAAAGCCAACTTGGGTGTCCTCTTTTACTGTGTCAGTTCCTTCAAGCAGAATAATAATTTAACAATTTCTAGTAACTTCACTGTACCAGTTATCGCCAAAAGTAATCAGCATAGTTTGCCATGATACATCGAAGGAGTGTACATGTAGTGTAATCCTTTACACTTACACACACTTCTCCCACCTCTACCACGGTCAGTCATAGCAGTTTACAGTCAGTGAATCAGGAGATTCAAATAACACGAGGAGAAAATGGCTGCTTTAGTCCTGAAAAATATACTCAGGAAGCAAACCTAAATTTCCATGTTATTCCATTGTGACTCCATTCTTTCTTACATTCCACTCTCAACTTACAGTTTCCTGCAAATGTATTTATTAGCCCGATACATGCACACAGCATAATAAATACAGCGTATCAAAACAATGCCAAGTGCTAGCACACTATATACGAGCATCTTAGTTCAAACGTTTTAGAAATAACAGTTTATTCACATAATACATCTCTACGTAAAACACAATTGTAATATATCAATAGCAAAAGTGCATGAAATATTTCTAAGTCCATTGTCTCTCAAACAATCACTTAACTCACCATTAAGCTAATGGCCACCTTTCAAAACAGAACTTCTTTCCAGTCTAAATTCAAAGTGATCAGAAAATAGAATTCTCTACAGCAGGTAAACTTTCTAATCTCAGCCCATTGGCTGGTCTCGTTCTCGTAAATCTTAACCATTGGATAATAAAATTACTCACCTATAACCATTGGATAATAAAACTACTCACCCAGTTGAACTAGTTTGCATTACATCAGCAATTTCTGGCATATTCTCAACTCGGGTTGTTTACTTCAAACTCTGACACTTACAAAAATATCGTCATAAGGAGTGCCAAGGTCGGGTTATTCTGATTATTTATATAGCGAATAAGTATTAAAATAGGGATAGATAAATTTACTCTGCCGCAGTATCTTAGTGATGTTACATCTTTGATGACTGACGATGAGGTCAAACGTCTAGGTACACATACTATCGTGGTGGTGAATTAACTATAACTTTAATAACGTGGTGTTTTGCCGGGTTCTCGAATTTACTGACTAATCTTAGCCATATTCTTGTATGTTTGTTCCTAATGCTTACTTTCTAAATCAGCTAGAAGATTGGTTTTGTATTTGTTTTCTGACAGACATTTGTCCACATCCCAACTGGAAGAAAATAACTGAAAATGTAAAGCACAGGGAATTGTTTTATTTGCCTTGTAAGGGGTAATTTTGTCACAAAGCTTTTCATATAAGCCACTGCCAAAACATAAATCAGTTCCTGCAGATAGCTAGAAATTATTCTCCACTCCAGAGTGCCTTGAAAGACAAAATGCAGTGAAAGGTGTGCAGGAGACTAAAACTTCCTAGTGTTTACTGTGACGTATTTCCCGCTCACCAGCAACTTCCGTGAGAGTGCGTCTTCCGGTGAGCAGAAAAAAGAATCAATCACGTTTCGCTATCATTTGTTTTAACATTTTATGAAATCAACACTTTGGAGATAATATCGGGAAGATGCATGCAGGCGTGGGTCCGCAACGCTCTGTTACTCTCTTTTTTACCTACTCTAGCTGTCTTCCTTTCTCTTTCTTTCTCTGTCATCTTTCTTTCTTTCTTTCTTTCTTTCTTTCTTTCTTTCTTTCTTTCTTTCTTTCTTTCTTTCTTTCTTTCTTTCTTTCTTTCTTTCTTTCTTTCCTGTCACTTATCATACCATCTTACATGCCTTTGTATTACACTGAACATTTCTGTCTTATTTCGGAGTCATACATGCGTCTGTCTATGTGTCTAATATTCTGTCTCAGCCTGTTTCTCTGAGTATCCATAAATGTGTTATTACTATGTTATTATTATGTTATAATATGTTATATGCTATTATTGGTAATAATGACCTTGTCATGTCCTTCCTCTGATTCCCGGATTTAATACTGGTGGAGATTAAATCGGATGACGTAGTAAAATACACGTATAACTCAGGTTTATCCACTTTATCTCTCCCATCTCCTCCTTATCCTACATAGCGTCACACACACACACCCCATATCCATGTGCCTCTTTCTCCTCTTCTCTGTCTGCCCCTCCACCTGTTTCTCTATACGTCGTCCCCTTTGCCTTATCCATATGCTTGTCATCTGCAAAGCCGTCTTTCAGTCTATTTCCATCCGTCTGTCTGCTCGTCTACCTTTCTCAGCTTTTACCTTGTGTGTGTCGTGATGCACTCTGGGGTGACGTTGTAATAATGAATTATACCAAAATGTTAGCAATTACATAATTTTATAAAACACCCACAAGTGCCGACAAGGAGCATGGACCACTGGTTAAATATACATGTTACGTCGATATGCTGGGACTCATGGTCCCCATTCACTAATTTGAGAATACATTTTATAAAATAGATACATATTTAGAATAACAAATGGACAGAGATCAAGATGTAATGATGTAATCATTAGACTATCATTACAAATTACGATAACAAACATAGAAGTTACGTTAACTGATTAAGGAGACTGAACAATTAATAAAAATTTAATTAAAAGAATAAAAGTTTCACAATATTTAAAAAGAATAAGCAAAATACATTCTGTCCTAGCTTCTCCTCATAAGGTAAATCAAACTAAACTGTCTGATCATTTTCAATTGGTAGTGGAGTCACTGCCAAAGCATGACTTAGATTCATTTGCTGGATGCACAGTATATATCACGCTGGTAGTATCTCATTAGGACACATTATGAACAACATCACATTCAGGCGTCCAAAGCCCATATCATAGTTACAAGAATAAAGATAGAAACTGAAACCCTGATATATAGGTAACTGCAAAGTCTACATTGTGCGAAATTGTCACAATTTGGTTAAAGGAAAGTATTTAGCTGCTGTCGAATAAAGTCTTGAAGTAAGCCATTTAAATGGTAACCTGCAAGCATTGATGGCAGCAGACTGTTAACTCGTCTCATTAAAGGCAAAATAGCAAAATTCTAAGGTATAAATATTTTAAAATCATGTCACCAAACCGCTTAGCAAGCATGACTAATAATTTGCATGCCACAGGATAGTACCAAGTCACATGCCACAATCTAGTGCCAAATCACATGTCACAGTCTAGTACCAAGTCACATGTCACAGATGTATAACAAATCACACGATATAGACCAATACAAAGTCACATGCCACAGACTAGTACCAACTGACCAAGTCACATCTCGGCTTTGCTTCGGACGTCAACACTTAAAACCCTGCAGTGGTGAGTGGCAAGTCTTGCTGGCAAAGTCTACACTTAAAACCCTGCAGTGGTGAGTGGCAAGTCTTGCTGGCAAAGTCTACACTTAAAACCCTGCAGTGGTGAGTGGCAAGTCTTGCTGGCAAAGTCAACACTTAAAACCCTGCAGTGGTGAGTGGCAAGTCCTGCTGGCAAAGTCAACACTTAAAACCCTGCAGTGGTGAGTGGCAAGTCTTGCTGGCAAAGTCAACACTTAAAACCCTGCAGTGGTGAGTGGCAAGTCCTGCTGGCAAAGTCTACAATGCGTACACTTTAATGGGTGTTGTTCGTAGCTTGTGATTTGAAAACATAAATGTTTATGTCCTTAGCTATCTATCAGTGAGTTTCGACTTTCCTTGAAGCACGTAGAAATGTACATAGTTGTTCATCTATAACAGTGATGATATGTGAAGGGATGGTATGTAACAATGATGGATCATAAGAATTCTTGTATGTAACAGTGAGAATATATAATAATGATAATGATAGTACGTCACAATGCTATGTAACTGTCCTGAATCGCAACACAGACAGTACGTCACAATGCTTTGTAACTGTGCTGAATCGTAACACAGACAGTACGTCACAATGCTAGTTGGTAATGCTGGTCTTTAACAAGTTCGGTTTGTATAACACTTATGGTATGTAACAATACTGACATAAACATAGTATTACACAATTCTTTTTGGTATGTATGAATGCCGCTTGATGTTATCTTCTTGACATTCATGTCTGCAACCAAACGGTCTGGGAAAAAGTGAAGAAACATTTTTAATAACATATAAACGATTTGAAAATAATTTCTACAGCGTTTCTAAAAGAATTGTTGTGGCCTTTTCCTATCATTCGTTAAAACAGTTTGCATGTGAAAGATCTAGGTGAAATCTGTTATGCTTCCACATATTATAATATAATTTAGGCACCTGTTGCAGAATAAATCCATGGTAACAAATCTGTCTACCTTATTTTCCACCCGTTTCTTTTAATTGGAAACGAATTCTTATCTATCGATCAATGCTATTATGTCACGCATAAATCAAATTGGCATGGAATGCAGGTTTCGAAACTACTAATTGGAAATGAACACTTATCTATAGATGTATGCTGCACTGTTTTGAATAATCGATTTAGGCTTAACAAACAAATTTATAGATATATGATTTTTTATTATTATTAAGGATCTGCATGTTTACAGTAATTTCATAATTGTCATGGCGATTACACTGCAAACAACGGTGATAAAGAAACTAAAAAGAGCGATCGGGATTTCCCGGAGACGGAGCGGGGGAAAAGACAAGAGTTCCGCGCGCGTATCGATGATTGGGAAACCTATACTGGTTTATCATCTGCATCTGTCATCCCGTCATAATTACTGCGTACCCCACTGCTCAATGGAGAATGTAGCACTGATGGTTCAGACCTTATGTCAGGCAAGCAAGATCAATTACCTTCACAACACGCTGAGATTTGTTCATTTGGCATCACTTAGTAAATTAGCGCAGCTGTGTCAATAGTCACGGGAGTCAGGGGGAATAATTAAGTACGAGATAAGCGTCGGATGGGACGGGGTCAGCGTAATCCCAATGCAAAGTTTATTTTGTGAACTGACTGTATGACCCGCCAGAATGACCCCTCCTTAACATCGTCATTGATTTGGTTCAATAAAGAATGCAAGTATAAATCCGGCAGAACAATAAATGAGCCGTGTTTTCGAAATGCTGCAGACAGATAAGTGCTTTCAACTGTTGTTCTAAGTCAGTCTTTAGTCTTCCGACAGAAATATGAATGTTATAATAAGAGATGCAGCTGATCTTGCCTATATGTCCACTTCTTAATTCATTTCCCCGAGACTGAAGCAGAGTACCAACACACAGAGGTGCTGTCAACTATCTAACATCAGTATGTCCTTAACTATTGCTTTTGTTTGCTCTTGTCTAGCCTCACACCACCGTGAACTGAATGAAACTATTTTGCCATAATCATGTTTGCATCACGTTTCAGGGCATCCTTGTGTCCTGATACGTTTCTGCCGTGCATTTAGTGACATTATTAATTGATCCTAACACGTTTATACCGTGCATTTAGTGGTATTATTACTTAATCCTAACACGTTTCTGCCGTGCATTTAGTGGTATTATTACTTAATCCTAACACGATTATACCGTGCATTTAGTGACATTATTAATTAATCCTAACACGTTTCTATCGTGCATTTAGTGGTATTATTACTTAACCCTAACATTTGGTCGTGCGTCTAGTAGTATTACCGCTTGACCCTAACAAATTTTGTTCGTGCATTTAGTGGCATTATTATTTGTTCCTAAATCATACTCAGTACGTTTTGTGGAATTATTCTGATTTAATTCATCCCACCGTGCACTTAGTGATAATACGTTTCCTGACCGAATTTTACCGGGCTATTGGCTTAGGGGCTTATTTTCATAGAAGTCTTTTCTAGTGGGTTACGCTGTCACAGAATTAGACCCTTTCAAATGGTGTAGGGCTGTAGGCGGTGACAGAGTTATTAAAAGTAGGGAGGTTTGAGCAGGATTAAAACATTTCAAGAGCGTGTGTTGTTGTTGTTTTTGTAACATGATTTGAATCGCTTCACTAGAGATGTGTTGTGACAGATTACAGCCTTCTGAAAGATGGTGGTGGTAGTAATTGTGATGGTGGTCGTAGTAATAGTGATGGTGGTGGTGGTAATTGTGATGGTGGTGGTAGTAATTGTGATGGTGGTCGTAGTAATAGTGATGGTGGTGGTGGTAATTGTGATGGTGGTGGTAGTAATTGTGATGGTGGTGGTGGTGTTAACTGTGATGGTGGTGTAATGAGAAACAAGACAGTTTACTGTTTGAGGATTAGAGACATTTCCAGTTGGCCCTGGAGGGGTACTATTACAGAATTAGAATCGTTGCGTGGTGTCAGGTTTACCTGTTTAAGAGTGTTGGTAGGAACAGAGCTGTGTTTGTGTTAGGATTAGGTCTCTTTCAAGCAATAGTGTTGGTAGGAACAGAGCTGTGTTTGTGTTAGGATTAGGTCTCTTTCAAGCAATAGTGTTGGTAGGAACAGAGCTGTGTTGTGTTAGGATTAGGTCTCTTTCAAGCAATAGTGTTGGTAGGAACAGAGCTGTGTTTGTGTTAGGATTAGGTCTCTTTCAAGCAATAGTGTTGGTAGGAACAGAGCTGTGTTGTGTTAGGATTAGGTCTCTTTCAAGCAATAGTGTTGGTAGGAACAGAGCTGTGTTTGTGTTAGGATTAGGTCTCTTTCAAGCAATAGTGTTGGTAGGAACAGAGCTGTGTTGTGTTAGGATTAGGTCTCTTTCAAGCAATAGTGTTGGTAGGAACAGAGCTGTGTTGTGTTAGGATTAGGTCTCTTTCAAGCAATAGTCAGTTTTAAGTTGTGTTGCTTTTAAGTGGTATTCATCTTAAGCTGTGGTCAGTTTTAAGTTATGCTGCTTTTAAGTGGTATTCATTTAAAGCTGTGGTCAGTTTTAAGCTGTGCTGCTTTTAAGTGGTATTCATTTTAAGCTGTGTTGCTTTTAAGTGGTATTCATTTAAAGCTGTGGTCAGTTTTAACCTGTGCTGCTTTTAAGTGGTATTCATTAAAAGCTGTGGTTAGTTTTAATTGGTGTTGCTTTTAAGCAGTATTGTTTCTAAGCTGTATTCTCTATTTCTTTTTTAGCAGGATTATATTTAATCTGTATTCTAAGCTGCATTCTGTTTGAATCTGTATTCTGTTTTAGATTGTTTTCTGTTTTCAGATGTAGTCTGTTTTAAGCAGCATTTTTTAAATGCAGTATTCTGTTTGAAGCTGTAATCTAGTTTAAGTTGTGTTCTTTTTTTTTACAGCAGTAATCTGATTTAAGGATTATTCTAAGTTGTATTTTGTATTCTTTCTTTTAAGCAGCATTCAGTTTTAAGCAACTTACTGTGTTAAGCTCTATTTTTAAAGCAGTATTCTAATTTAGGCAGTATTCTTTTTTAGGCAGTATTCCTTTTTCAGGCAGTATTCTATTTAGGCAGTATTCTTTTTAAGGTAAAAAGGTAATAGTTTATTTTAGGCAGTACTTTATTTCAGGCACTATTTTTTTAGGCTTTATTTTATTTTAGGCAGTACTTTTTAGGTGGTACTTTATTTTAGGCAGTATTCTTGTTTAGCCAGTATTCTTTCAAGAATTATGGTTAGAGTCGTTTCAATGACTGTTGTTTTCAGATTTCAGTCATTGCAGGAATGTGGTGCGTCAAACGTAGATAGGTTTCAAGAATGAGTGTGCCAGAATTACAAAATTTCTAGGGTGTTAGGTGTTAGGATTACAACCATTTCTCAATTTGCTTCAACACCGATTAAAAAAACAAACAAACAAACATAAAACAACAATGAGAAAGAACGTTTCGGTTGACCGGCCTTCCACCAGTGTCTGGAACAGATATTACTTGTTGTAGATTGAAGTTAAGGCCATGTTTATCAGCAGTCTAGTGACATTAAGTATTGACATTAGATGACATGTTTATCAGCAGTCTAGTGACAGTAAGTATTGACATTAGATTACATGTTTATCAGCAGTCTAGTGACAGTAAGTATTGACATTAGATGACATGTTTACCAGCAGTCTAGTGACAGTAAGTATTGACATTAGATGACATGTTTACCAGCAGTCTAGTGACATTAAGTATTGACATTAGATGACATGTCGCAGGTTGTTTTGTTAATTTACAATTTCTTTGTGAGAAGAGTAAAATAAATTTCGTATTGAAAACTATGGTAGGATAATCAGATCGAAATTGTGTTTGAAATAAATGATCCATTCTTATTAAGTCATGCAGTTGAAGGGACAAAATCCGATATGCAATTATTTACCTCGATTCCGGTTGCACAAAATTTACCCATATAACCTTTTTTTAAGAATGAAGTATTCTGAGCATGTCTGTTAAATATGTCCCCCCCCCCCAACCCCGACCCTCCACATTGCACACACAGTTTAGGCCCAAAACGCACTCACTACTATTAGTGCAAATATTGTTTTAGCTAGCGAAGAACAAATGTCATCGGAGATTGATGAGGTCAAATAGTGCGCCTGATAAATCCTCTGAGCTATTCAGACAACAAAATAACTGCATTTCATTAGAGGTAAAATATTCTTCATGTTCTGCTTTACTTATTCAGAGTGCTGGGCACTTCATCATTCGTATTCCACTCGGTGTTCTTGATTGAAAAATAAAACTCGGTCAAGGTCCAGAAGTGGTTCTGTAGTGGTGCTATTTTTTGATTCAGTAATGGTGGCGCTTTTGACTCTCAGGCGTTCTGCCAACAAAAAGGTAGGAGAACTACAGACCCATCAACATTACCTTTACCACCACTAGGAAAGAGAGAGATACTCAAAGAGACAGTACTATTTTGTAAAAGGGGAAATAAGCGTATAATGAATATGCAGAGTATTTGCCCACGTCCTTTGCCGTTTGTTTTCTTTCATACTAAGTGTCTTTGCTAATGGTGTCTTTGCTTAAGTAAACCCAAGTGGCACGGCCTCGTGCCTCACACGGACATGAAGACTGTAAACTGTAAACAGCGAGACTGGAGACGATAAATGACTAAGGAAAGCGACATAAAAATACTGTAAATAGCGAGACTGGAGACGATAAATGACTAAGGAAAGCGACATAAAAACACTGTAAATAGCGAGACTGAAGACGATAAATGACTAAGGAAAGCGACACTGTAAATAGCGAGACTGGAGACGATAAATGACTGAGAAAGCGACATAAAAACACTGTAAATAGCGAGACTGGAGACGACAAATGACTAAGGAAAGCGACGTGAAATTTCAAGTACTATGCCGGTATTTCCGAAAACAATACCAAACACCAATTATGGTATTCGAGCTGGATGCGCTACATCAAACATCGTTGATACATAAAAAAGGCGAAAAATACGAATTAAAATATGGTTATATTGAACGATTTTTCAGAATAGTAAAACAAGTTTGTCAAAACGTCCATATTTTGTCTGGTATTGTAAATTTATTACCATATTGCGACATGTTTTGTTCTATCATGGCCTGTTTTATCATTTTAACCCTGTTTATTTCTCCTTTCTTATTCTGTCTCAACATTTTGTGTTCTATCGTGACATGCTGCATCGTTTTATCCTGTCTTTATCATGTCGTACCCTGTCTTCACATGTCGTGTCCTATCGTGCCCGTGTTATCTAACTATTTTGTCTTTTATCTTGTCGTGATTTGTCTTATCATTTATGTCTTTTCCCGTCTTATAATGACTTGTCCTGCCTTGACCTGTCTTATCCTGCACTTTGTCCTGCGTAGTTCTACATTCATCTGTCTTTTCTTATTTTAGCCCGTATTATCCTGCGTTTGTAATATGTTGTCCTACCTTAATATCTCTTGTCACATGCTGATCGGCCTTGTCCTGTATTAGTCTGTCGTTTCCCCTCTTGATCGGCCTTGTCCTGTATTAGCCTGTCTTTTCTCCTCTTGATCGGATGGTGTCCTGTCCTAACTTGTCTTGTCCTATCTTTTTCTGTCCGTACACACACACACACACACACACACACGCACACACACACACACACACACACACGCACACACACACACACACACACACACACACACACACACACACAAATGAGTTCGGGTGGAATGCATACTGTTCGTAGTTTCATCACTATTAAGGAATAACAACCGAATCACGCATCTGTTTATGCTTGTCCCGCTTTGTATTATTTGCTCCATCCTTCCAGCAGTCCTTAGAGCGTTGGATTCGCTATCAGCATTTACCTCCGCCCTTTTCATCTCGTGCTTTATACTTTCTCCCCCCCCCCCCTTTTTTTTCCACACCCCCAATATTTTTTTAAGGGGTGATAGGTGGTTACGCAAATGGTACAGATGAGGACACGAATCACAAGTTTCGGCCTAGTACGTCAGTTGGGCTTCTTGCTGAAGAACAGGCAGGCAGCAAGTTGTTGCTAGAATAACTGTATGTGTTGTGTCCGTATGTACATGTGACATATTATGTACGAGAGAAGTTCGTACTAAATGAACGGGAGACTTCGTACTAAATGAACGGGAGACTTTGTACTAAATGAACGGGAGACTTCGTACCAAATGAACGGGAGACTTCTTACCAAATGAACGGGAGACTTTTTACTAAATGAACGGGAGATTTCTTACTAAATGAACGGGAGACTTCGTACTAGATAAACGGATGACTTTGTTTTAAACGAACGGTAGGGTTCGTATTGAATGAACGAGAGAGTTCGGGCTCTGCATATTTTGCATTATGCTGCCATTTGCAGAAATCTATTCACCACCATCTTGCTGAGGATTTTATTTTCAGAAAAGAAGAGTGGAACGCTTTGTTTACTTTCATTTCTGTTCAGTTTCTTAAATAGGACGTTCGTCTTTTGTTAGATTTAATCATATTTTAATGAAAAAAACTCTTTAAACGGTAAAGCTACATATTGCACACACACACACACACACACACACACACACACACACACACACACACACACACACACACACACACACAAAGAGACTGAATAATAATAGTACATTTTGAAAGGAAAATGGAAATAAAGAAAAGAAACTGGTTCTTTAGGTTTCAGTTCAGGAAGACATACGCATGTATAAAGGCGCTATATTTAAAGCAGACTAAGTCTGTGAGAATAATTTCAGCACAATTATGAAGTCTTCTCAACCTCCTCATATCCCAGTTCCCAAGATAATCAGAAAATTACTGATCGTTTTTCCACATATCAGAAATTCAGTTGACGTTTTCCAGAGCTGAATTCATTCTTTAAGAAATGTTGCTCCAACAATCGTGGAAGGAGGAAAAGAGAAAATAGGATACGACAATAATTACACTAATTAATTATTTCTTTATCGCCGCGTTCATCGGCGCGTGACAACCAAAATCTATCAGCAGCATCTTTCTTCTTATATCCCAAGTTCGGCGCAGGCGGTCACGTGATTCAGTGATACGAGTGAAACGGGTGTCTCGTGACGCGTCCTGACGCACGCACCTCTTACAACCAGTCTGTCAAGCAAGGTGGATCTGTTTGCTCGTTAGACCGGAAAGTATCGAGATGACTTCAGTTGCTGCTTTCGTCCTACGTGCGAAATGAATTAAAAGAAGCAATTCTGTGTGTTGAAGGACAAAAAAAGTTTCCCTTGTATTTTCCCTCCTCTCTTTGCTCTCTGCTCTCCGCCCACACAAGCTTCCATTTCTCATTATTGTGATGTGAAACTGCAAGACGAATTTATCATGTGACGTATGCACCCGTGACGTAACAGCACTGTCAGCCAGGCTTACACTGTGCATGTTACAGTGCACCAGAATTACGCCACACAGACAGTATGACCGGACTTGGCGCCGAGTAAACTGTCGAAAAAGAAATGGAGCCTATACCAGAAATGCCTATCAGAAGGGTAAGTGCATTTTTCGAGTGCAAGTATTTTGTCGGTACACGATGACCATTACCTATTCTTGGCATTGTCTGTTGCCAAGAGCAACCGGCAAGGGAGCGGGACCGAATGGACGAAGGAATCTTTCGTAGCCTGGAAATTTAGGCACTGCATGGCCTATAAACCAACTTTCCGTTTGTCAAAAAAAAAAAAGGAAAAAAAAGGAAAACACTACTACTACTATTAGCTAAAACACGTTTGTAAAGGTTTCTCAAAGAAATTAACATTATAATAAACTGAAGACATAAAATGAGGAGGAATGGTTTTCAGTAGGAATAGGATGACAATAATAAAAGAATATTCTACGTATATTTATTACAGTTCGTGACATTTCCCGCAAATACCCGTATTATCATGCAATGATATACGTATTTTAAATACGGCAAAAGATATAATGACGAACGGATCATTTCCGAAATGGTTCATACCCATTCTAAATACGAACCTTTTATTGTAACTCATGTCTTCAATTTTCACATCTGTAATATTAATTGATAACTGTATTACTAATTGCTAGGGTATTTTTGAAGAGTAGTTCTTATTTTAAATCTCAATCACACATGTTGCACATCCTTCTTTCTAATGCGCAACCCTTCTTAGAATCAAGCACATTTCTACATGAAAAATAATAAATCAAAATTTTAAAAAAAAATCAAGCCCAAGCAATGCATCGATCACCCGTGACATTTCTAGCGACGTTTGTGCAGATCCGACACTTAGAAACAAGATGGACGACGGTAGAGTAAGAGGTTATAATCAAGTCAAATTTAAATAACTTTCTATAGAGCTCACGCGTAAGAGCAAACGATTATTCATCATTATTGTTATTACTAATTAGTTAATTAATTTAATTTATTTATTTTTAAATTAATAGTTTGAAATAACTATTATCTTTTTTAGAATTTCTGCTAATAATGTTCAAATGCTCTCGGCGTTCCCTTTCTTCAGTATGTGAGCAGAAAATGGGTACAGCTCAGTGAACATGTCTGATTAGTGACCTCGTTCACATGTAAATCAACTTTCTGTGAGATCTGTAATTTCTGTTAGATCAGTGGAATTTCTGGAAGACTAAAACAATTATTGATTAAGACTACTTTTTGCTTGAGTTTACACTACAAAGAAACATCAGTGTTATTTGAACATGTTGCAAACATACAACTATTTTTGTTACCACCATAAAATATTATGCTCACCTAATACGGACGATATTGTCTTTTTCTGTCGTACGGGGTCCATTTGGGCAAAAAGTAGTGTTATTTGAACATGACAGAAACATACAAGTATTTTTGTACCACCATAAAATATTATGTTTACCTAATACGGACGATATTGTCTTTTTCTGTCGCACGGGTCCATTTGGGCAAAAAGAAGTGTTATTTGAACATGACAGAAACATACAAGTACTTTTGTTACCACCATAAAATATTATGTTTACCTAATACGGACGTTAGTGTCGTACGGGTCCATTTGGGCAAAAAGAAGTGAAGAGCGTTACACATTTTAACAGTTTTAACAGCGGCAGACTGGTGTAAGGTTAAGGTTGGTACAGTCAAAGTATATGTAAATCAGTAATTACCACCAGCAAATATTCTTTTCAGCACACCTGTAACGTTAAAATGTTAATTTAGTGGAGACAAATACCTTTAGACAGTTGTAGTTCTTGGTTTTGACGTCAGTCATCTTGTTCTCGCCTCAAAAAGAAAACAGTGCATTGTTTAGAGCTAACAGGTAGACAAATGTATTTTCCTCTATAAACCTCAACATTATAGGAGACTCGTTGAACACTAAATTGCGTCAAACATTATAGGAGACTCGTTGAACACTAAATTGCGTCAAACATTATAGGAGACTCGTTGAACACTAAATTGCGTCAAACATTATAGGAGACTCGTTGAACACTAAATTGCGTCAAACATTATAGGAGACTCGTTGAACACTAAATTGCGTCAAACATTATAGGAGACTCGTTGAACACTAAATTGCGTCAAACCTTTCCACCCACCTACCCACCCACCGTGCTAGAGTTTCCGGCAAATGTTTTCTCATGCTTCTGGCTTACTATATGTTCTTAGGGTGATAAGTAATTTCTAAGCTTACAATAATACACAGAATTTTGTCTTCTGGCTTATTCGCTAGCCCTTACGCTTCTTAGAGTCCCTAAGGGTGTTCACTCGTCGATTGAGCACTTAGCAGGCAACAAATATCGTGCTCTTCATAGATAGATAGATAGAGAGAGAGAGAGAGAGAGAGACAGTGAGACAGAGACAGACAGACAGAGACAGTGAGAGATCACGGACTGCCACTTCCCTGTACATACGCTTTGAAAACTTTGACCGTTTGAAGTGAAAATAAAGTCGAAAATAATTGAACAGCTGTTATTGATTAATCGATGATAAGGTAATTGGTTTTAAAACGTATTATTCATACCAGTGCGTGCTTGCGTGGACGATTGTATAACTGTTGAGGTGTTTGTGTGAATTACTATTTAATTGCGCACATAATTGCACGCATACCTGCGTGTGTAGTAGATGTGTACATCTGGGACATTTTGAATGCATATGTCGTATGCATAATTGTACCGTGCGTGTTAGTCCGTACGTACGTGCAAACCCCGACATACTTGCTTTTGTGTGTGTGCAAGTGCATATACTCGTGCTTAAATGTACACGTTCGTGAATGCAATCGAATATATGTATTTGTCTGGGTTGGCAGAGGAAGCGGGGTGGGGAAGACTCTTTCCTTTTTACACTGTACCGCCTGACGTTTAGTTGTCAGTTGTAACATGATTAAAGATGCTTTTATACTGACCATTTTCATTCACACCAGTCCTGTGCCCAACTCTCTCAAGCTGGACAGAGGGTGGAAGCTATCTTAAGAAAGAAAAGGGAAATGTCTGCTTATTGGGGGGGGGGGTACCTGCTTTCTAATCTGTGCTAGTGATGAAAGAGGTCATACAAACTCAAGACACTTTGAGAACATCTCACTGAAGTGTCTGACTACCACATAACTCAGCGGAATGTAGATTATTTCACTGAAGTGTCTGACTGCCACATAACGCAGCGGAATGTAGATTATTTCACTGAAGTGTCTGACTGCCACATAACTCAGCGGAATGTAGATTATTTCACTGAAGTGTCTGACTGCCACATAACGCAGCGGAATGTAGATTATTTCATTGAAGTGTGTGACTGCCACTCAGCCACATAACTTAGCGGAATGTAGATTATTTCACTGAAGTGTGTGACTGCCACATAATTAAGCTAAAGGTAGACTATATCATGCACCTTCGTTTCAAAATCTGAATCTCATTCGTTCATTCTCTTAATGACGTGTGTTGTATCATGTGACGTCACCCACAACGTGCTTTGTGCATGAATATACAATATTATAAAATTGTTCTAAAAGTTCTAATTCTCTTTGTGCACGAATATACAATATTATAAAATTGTTCTAAAAGTTCTAATTCTCTTTGTGCACGAATATACAATATTATAAAATTGTTCTAATAGTTCTAATTCTCTTTGTGCACGAATATACAATATTATAAAATTGTTGTAATAGTTCTAATTCTCTTTGTGCACGAATATACAATATTATAAAATTGTTCTAATAGTTCTAATTCTCTTTGTGCACGAATATACAATATTATAAAATTGTTCTAATAGTTCTAATTCTCTTTGTGCATGAATATACAATATTATAAAATTGTTCTAAAAGTTCTAATTCTCTTTGTGCATGAATATACAATATTATAAAATTGTTCTAATAGTTCTAATTCTCTTGAACATAAATTACTCATCACTGTATACTTTTGAGAACTAATACATATAGGAAGAAAATGTTTACGATGTGTATCTATAAATAAATCAAATGTGATTCAGTTTGGCATATGTCAATAAACTGAGAAGTTAGTGTTTTCTGAATTCGTTCCTGAACAGGTTTCCCTAGCATTCTTCTATATCTATATTTAAACATATGTTTTCTTTATATTACTTGGAGATCTGAATCTATATTTAAACATATGTTTTCTTTATATTACTTGGAGATCTGAATCTATATTTAAACATATGTTGTTTCTTTATATTACTTGGAGATCTAAATCTATATTTAAACATATGTTGTTTTCTTTATATTACTTGGAGATCTGTATCATATAATAAAGAATTTGCTCTGGTGCATTTTGTTAGAACATGAACCACAACGATTTCAAAGCTCTGATATATAGACAATAAAAAACTTTTTATAAAATTGAATGTTGTATTTCCTGGCAATACAAGATATGCAATCAACATTGGAATCCTTTCGTATCCTTTCGTATATAAATTTTAATAACTAAAATGATTATTACAGCTAGTCTGATATATATAACTAACATGATTATTACAGCTAGTCTGATAAGTAACATGATTATTACAGCTAGTCTGATATATAACTAACATGATTATTATAGCTCATCTGATAACTAACATGATATTACAGCTAGTCTGATAACTAACATGATTATTAGAGTTAGTCTGATATATAACCAACATGATTATAACAGCTAGTCTGATATAAAACTAACATGATTATTACAACTAGTCTGATATAAAACATGAAAAAGCGATCAGGTATACTATCGCCGGTTAGAAAAGATTTTGCTCGGTAATAGGTACAATAAAATTCATCATATAGTAAAGTACTTGTGTAGTACATAAAGTCAGTGTTAAAGTTTCTGTGTTTTCTAGTGGAAAGACTAATATATACAATTTACGTAAATATAACTATTCTTTCTACTAATTCTGCTGCTGCTATTACTTCTTCAGATGCTATTACAACCATTACTATTGCCACCACTACTTCAACCACCACCACTATTTCTTTTATCATCATTACTATTACTGCCAAGACTGAAGGAACTTATAACATTACCAGACTCACAGACCGTCGAGGAATGATATGCATATTTGCGCATGCGCCTTGTTGAATGCTTTTTAAAAACAAATCAGTCCCCGGCACCAAGAATCAAATGAATCAGATGACCATCTGGGGAATGATTAAATATTGCCAACGTCGAGTGCGTGCCAAAGCAAGTACCCCCCACCCCCGTGCGGAATGGCCCACATAAATGTTCAGTTGCGCGTTTTTCTCTGCAAGAACAACATATTAAAAACGTATATAAATAAACATCACGTCATGCTAGTAGAGAAGTGAACTTTAGCTGGTGCACCCTGTCCAACGTTCCTGGTCCCTGTAGGGCGATAGAGCGTGTAATGTGATAACAGGTCGTGCTGTTCCATTTTTGCAGCCACAGGGGTGTATGGAATTGATAAGTGACCAAGACACTTGTTTTGGTGAATATAATTTGCTTTTAAACAGAAAGAAAAAAGTACTCACTTTATGAAAGATTTAGGTTTTGATACAAGCAAACAGGTTAAAAGAAGAGGAGAGAAAGAGTAAATGTCTTTTTTGTAAATACCGTACTTTTCCCCTTTTTTCATTCTTTTCCTATCCAACAACCTACATACCATCTCGCTCTAGGATACAAACACGTACGCACGCACATTTACACGTAAATACATTGGTCGTGTTTCATGCTAGAATACTTTAAAGTTGTCAATTAGCCCTAGATTATCCTTTGAAATAACCCACTGTTGTGCAGACAACAGTCGGGGCGGGAGGAAGAAAGATGTGGCTGGTCTATAATTGTACTTCTCTTCTTCATTGTGAGTTGAAGAAGAAGATGACTCCGTTGGCCCCAGACATAAAGAAGGCAGCAATACTTCAGATGGCCCCAGACGGCCTTCAGTTGGTAAGCAAGAGACACTTTTGAGAGCCTAAAGGCAACTTGTCAAAATGAATGAAAAAAATTATATTGTGAAGGCCATAGTCATTTGCCAGAAGATAACGCCGTATGTCATAAAAAGCACAAGAGGGAGCCGATAGGTCGTCAGTGGGAAGAGTAGAAAATCGAATTTAATAGCTCGTATTCCTCAGCCAGGGTGAACACGTGAATGAATGAGTCGGATTAAATGGCCTCACACGTGATCCTTCTAAATCTCAAGTGACGACTTCGATGCCCCCCCCCCCCCCAACCCCGTATCTCAGCCATCAAGAACACAAAGGACAATCCGATAGCTCCTATCTCAGCTATCTAGAACACAAGGGATGAATCTGATGGCTCGCACCTCACAACCGAGAACACAAGAGGAAGATGATTCCAATGACCCAATACTTCATTCAACGATAATCCAAGAAACGCTAGATTAATATGTGTGCAGTATCTACCTAGGTGTGGTGCCAGTCCTTTGACCATGTTTCGCACAAGACAAAACATGAAAATGTTGCATTTCTGGCACCAGACAGTCTCTTGAGCTTCCCTCCACGGTTGAAATCTAAAGCGCGTCGTGCTAATGAAAGAAAGACGAGTGGGCTGATATAAGACACGTTACAGTGGGCTGATATAAGACACGTTACAGTGGGCTGATATAAGACACGTTACAGTGGGCTGATATAAGACACGTTACAGTGGGCTGATATAAGACACGTTACAGTAGGCTGATATAAGACACGTTACAGTGGGCTGATATAAGACACGTTACAGTGGGCTGATATAAGACACGTTACAGAAGGACGAGGCATTGTATTGCGCAAGAAGACGGGAGTTTGCGCAGTAATTTGATATCGGTGAGAACCGCTGCTGGAAATAGGAACGTTCTTGAAAACAAAAGCCAGTCTAGCAGTTAGACATCAATGCCTCTGCTAATCCCGTACCGAATTTCTTTCCAAGTCAACAGACAGCTCTAAACGGTAGTCGTGAACTGAAAGAAAAGCACAATTAGAATATTCCTTTCAGGGCGGGACGTTAGAATGACAGAAGAATTGCATGCGGGGAGGGATTGCATTGATATACTCTTGCTTAGGTCGCGTTGACATTTCCCAGTGCCCTAGTGTGAATTCAGGATTAGGAAGTGAAGAGGTGCTTAACAAGAGTTACAAGAATACTAATTACGTCACGAAATAATATCACTTCACTCAGTGATTACACGCTGAGATAATTAAATTAACCTTTAACTAAGAAATTTTAACTGATAAAAATTTGCGCCGTGGGTGTTGGCCGTTGCTTTGCTGTTTGGTTGGCATGTTTTCTAACAATGAAATTCTAAAAAGTGCTAACGCTAAATGATTTAATTTTTACATTTTGCTTAAATGTACGAAAAGAGGTGTTAGAATTATCCTTCCTTTGAATGGATTATTTATCTCCTCCTTTCAAGCAGATCAGTTTTTCCATTTCATTCAGATCCAGACGTTGTTTTTGCACTAATCCACAGTTGTTATAAAATATTGATCGTTTCATTCATTACCACTTTACGTTCACTTATAATGCTCGCTGATTTCGCAGACAGTCGCTGATGACGAAGGTCGCTGAAGAAAGAGGAAGAATACATTTGTTGAGAGATGAAGACGATTTACATTATTATATTTTATGACGTCAATCTTCACAGTCCGCTATTGGACGGATGCATAATGATATGAATAACGTCCTTACTTTTTGGTCACTCGTGCAATATTAAACAAAACAATGCAAATACACTCCTTGATGATACTCTACTTCTAGATATATGGTGTACACTTCAAAATGCTTGATAATGTACTTCTAGATATCGCTTGACGTACACATTTAGAAAGTTGATGCTACACTCCTAGATTTTTGCATTGCACTTATAAATACATCACTTGATGCACATCTACACTTCTAGATACTTGGTGCTACACGCCTAGTTATTTGATATTACACTTCTAGACACTTGACGTTACACTCCTATATTATTTCATGCATCTCTTCTAGATGCTTGGTGTTGCATTCCTAATTCCTAGTTACCTATGCTATTAAATGTGTGTTCTTCATGTTAAATATATTAAGTATGCACACACAAAAATGAAACAGAGCACATTAAGGATTTTCACAAATAGCAGCGTGTTATAACTTGGCACTGAAAAATAATTATAGAGATAATTAAGTTTTTTTCTAGTTTCAGACCTTCCACTTTGCTCTCATGTGTGCATGACTAAAGTTGCTCACGATGATAGTTAAACTCCTGGCAAGTAAAAAAATAATCAAACGCTTGCTTCAATCTGTCCTCACGAAATATGAAAAGAGATTGAATGTAATGAAAGTTTAAAGTTTTAGTCAAGGTTTTGACAAACTTTGAAAGTTATCGACTAAATGACCAGCCGTTATTTTACGGAGAGTGAATAGTCACCGTATAATGTTTTCAGTTCAGTTCTCTCTTTTCACTGTGTGAATATAGGTATTACATGATTCACACAAAGGGTTCTCTCTTTTCACTGAGTGAATATAGGTATTACATGATTCACACAAAGGGTTCTCTCTTTTCACTGAGTGAATATAGGTATTACATGATTCACACAAAGGGTTCTCTCTTTTCACTGAGTGAATATAGGTATTACATAATTCACACAAAGGGTTCTCTCTTTTCACTGTGTGAATATAGGTATTACATGATTCACACAAAGGGTTCTCTCTTTTCACTGAGTGAATATAGGTATTACATGATTCACACAAAGGGTTCTCTCTTTTCACTGAGTGAATATAGGTATTACATGATTCACACAAAGGGTTCTCTCTTTTCACTGAGTGAATATAGGTATTACATAATTCACACAAAGGGTTCTCTCTTTTCACTGTGTGAATATAGGTATTACATGATTCACACAAAGGGTTCTCTCTTTTCACTGTGTGAATATAGGTATTACATGATTCACACAAAGGGTTCTCTCTTTTCACTGTGTGAATATAGGTATTACATGATGCGCACAAAAAATTTCCCTTTATACTATTTGCATACAGGTATTACACGGTAGACACAAAGGGTTTTCCCTTACTATTTGTATTACATGATAAACACGTGAAAGTGTGGCTGAGTAAATTTGCCTATCCCTACATTGTTAAATTGTCAAGGTGACCTGGCCTTCGGCACTCCTTATAATGGTATTATAAGTAAACACTTGGTTGACAATACTATGCTAGAAAATTGCTGATACCATCCAAACCAGTTTCAGCTGGATGAGTAGTTTTCTGACTTATAGTCTCACACTTGTTCATAACAAACTACTTTAATGTGGATGGACTGTAAGTTTCTTTATTGAAGAAGTACTCTATTCTAATCACTTTGTATTTGAACATAACGCGAGACCAGTCATAAAGGCAATCGTTAGCTTATGAGAAAGCATGCCTTTTTTTTCCTTTGTTCCAGGCAGCAGTGATTACTGTACTTGTTTGGCCACTTTCATCTATGAATCCAGCATTGTCATCAACTTATCAATATTTATGTGTTGCTGTAACTTGATTTCTGTTAATTCCATTTGAGAGTCAATGCAGCAGAAATGGTGGCTTGAGTTTGGTCTAGAGAATTCTTGAATGTTCCTGGTGGTCTGCTGAGTACTATACATGGAAATTGAGGAAACCTTCCTCCTGATGTGCTTGATAACACGTGACATTGAGGAAACCTTCCTCCTGATGTGTTTGATAACACGTGACATTCAGGAAACCTTCCTCCTGATGTGCTTGATAACACGTGACATTCAGGAAACCTTCCTCGTGATGTGCTTGATAACACTTGTGACATTCAGGATGATTCTCTATGATGAGCTTTGTGAGCTCATTGAGGATTGTGGAACATTTGTGTAATATGCCTAGAAGAGAGAGTCACCTGAATCAAAAAGACAGAGACTTGTTGCAAACCGCGTGACTGTGAAGACACGCTATTGACATCTATCATATTTTTAAAGGTTATGTGCATTGACTTTCATTCATTCTATGAAACTCTACTCTCATTTCAGTGATGATATCCATTAACTTGATTATATATTTATGTTAACTGACTATTAATATCTATGCTATGATAATCTGAATGATTGTCCAGCGTTAATGGAATATTGTTGTGAAGTGTGTAAATGTCAGCTCTCTTTGATCATATTCATATGTTGCATATTTGATCGTTGATTCAATAAATTTATTGACCTTCTTACACATATGATAATCTTATGTTGGAGAAGAAAGTGGGTGGATGGGGGCTCGCTAAATATAGATTAAAAGACGGATTTATCTTCTCCTTTTTTTTGCCTATGGAAATATTGTGTGATGGTAAATATTTGTCTTTAATGTTCTTAGTTAGAATATAGGGGACGCTTCCGGCTTCCGCCGCTTTCGCGCTTTAATGTTGTGGAAGACAGAAAACTTTTATAGCGCCCGCATACCCGCCAAGTGAGATAGACGAGTGGTGTCTGCTGGAGAATTATTAATAACATAAATTAAGATTCTCATCACTTGTAATTATTTATGGGTGATTAATTAACAATAATAATCATAACCATTAACTACTATGCGTTGGCGTCACAGAAAGATTTTTTCTTGAAAAAAAAAAAAAAACACACAAAACAAATCCAATCAAACCGAGCTTGCTAGACAACACATGCCGAAAACAATGAAACTGATCTCCACCACAGGTTCAGCGCCAAGGTCCACACACATAAACAAGCTCCACCCAACCCCCCGCAATAATTTTAAACACCGGGTCTGGCACACGCACATAAACACTAGGAGTGCACTGAAAATGTGCGTTTACAAACACAGACACACTGATCACCTTATACACTCACACGCACGAAAGTTCACGAACGCGCGCAAAGCTTCTAACTCTAAAGAGACTACACTTGCACGGTTTGATAACACTCACACGCACACGATCCACCACCACCACCACCACCACTACTGACGCACACACACACACACTCGCACGCACACGATCCACCACCACCACCACCACTACTGACACACGCGCGCGCGCGCGCACTTAGTACAACATCTGAAGACACGCACAAAATTCAACCCTTTTGAGATGTTTGCTTCTTTTCTTGTCTCTCCCCCCCCCCCCTCTAGTTTGCTCGTTCTCTTGCTTACTGTTAATTTATTTTTATTTTCCGCACGTGCAGCTCGCTAGTTGACATTTGTGAACCCGCGTCACTCAGCTTGTTGTCTGTTTCCAGACTTTG
This sequence comes from Sinotaia quadrata, assembly GCA_028829895.1. Taxonomy (NCBI): domain Eukaryota; kingdom Metazoa; phylum Mollusca; class Gastropoda; order Architaenioglossa; family Viviparidae; genus Sinotaia; species Sinotaia quadrata. The sequence continues at coordinate 130,318,428 of CM054181.1, forward strand.
GTGTGCACGGTTAGGTCTGAGCTCGGTCTTTGGACAAATTGTTGCAGACTTCGCGGGCAGCCTCAGGTCTCGCCGAAAACGGCCCATCGTCAAAGTTTCTGTAAACAGAAGGCGTGCTTAGTAAATGAAAGGCGGCAAGAAATTAACAACGGATAAAAGAGTGTATCACGCCACTGGCAATCAAGGGGGACGGGGAGGTGGGAGTCTGAAAAGTTTTAAGAAAAGTTAAGAACAATAAAAGTGAAACTAAACTGCAATCGCTTATATTTCAATTTGGGGGGGGGGGGTAACAGAAATCTATTTTATATATATATTTTTTTTTTACAAAAAAGAATGCAGTTACAGTTGTTCATGTCTTATTGTTAAGTAGTAGAAGCAGTTCAGTAGTCAACATAAAGGCGTTTGTCGTTCTATAACATTGTATGCATACGCTTAAAATATAACATTGAAACAAATAAAAACAACAGTAATTATTTATTAAAAAGTCAAATAAACAAACAAAAACAACAGTAATTATTTATTTATTTATATATTATATATATTTATTTATATAATTATTATATAATTTATTAATTATTTATAAAAGTCAAATAAACAAACATATAAATGATTAAAGCACAAAGAAAACATGTAGTTTAAAAAATAAATTTATTTATGTACTCAAAAATAAATGTGTGAGTTGGCGTGTAACGCGTATTGCTGCACGTAACAATAACAACAACATTGTCAATTAAATCAACAATAACCCCACCACCGCATCCCGTTAGAAACAGCAACTACAACAATAGAAACGCTCAAAATTACATAATAAGCAATAAGAACAAGCTCACAAAAATGGCCACAACAATAAAGCGGTTGGTATGAATATTTGATTGAGAACAGATGAAAATCTTGGTTTATGACAAGTTCCCAGCAGGCCTAGCCTGTGTTGCTGTTGCTGTTAGGTGCTGCTTTCTTTCATGTGAGATTGTTTTATGACTTCACTTAATACACATTTTTTTTAACCATTAAGTTGCCGGAACAGATCAAATTACAGAATTGTTATGTGGATGAGAGACAGTGAAAAATGCCATATAACTTGGGGTATTGAAAACCATTGCCTATAAAAGAATTTTTATAAAATTTATTTTCGAAAGGATAATAGCATATGTATGTGTGTGTGTGTGTGTGTGTGTATGTGTGTGTGTGTGTGTGTGTGTGTGTGTGTGTGTGTGTGTGTGTGTGTGTGAATTACGTAAAGTTTTAAAGATCGTGAATGTGTACATGCCGTGTGTATGTGTGTGTGCAAAAAACCTCTGCATATGTGTCTGCGTGTATGTATTCATTGCATGCGTGCGCGTGTGTGTGTGTGTGTGTGGGATGGTAGTTTTGTTTCCATGCAGACTGTATGTATGAGAATGTGCGTGTAATATGGTCACGTGGCTCTGGAATTGGAGGGGCAAGTGCTTGAGCTCTTGTTATGTTTATGTGTGTGCGTGCCTGCATGCGGGGCGTAGGATAATTGAGTTTATGCAGAAGATATATTCAAGGGTATGGAGATCGTGTGTTTATATGCAACGTGTTTATGTTCCAAAACATAAGTTGCGTGTGTTCACGCATACGTGAGTGCGTGACGAACTTGCGCGTATTCGAGTGTTGATAGATTTTCATGTGCCCATTCACGTGTGTGCGCGCGTGCGTGCGTGTCGAGTGAAATATCTACGCTGGCAACACATATATGCTTGTGGAAATACATGCCTGGGTGGAGCGTGTCTGTGTGTGTTCGTGTATGAGGCGAATGTCTCTTACTTGTTATAGCTTGAATGTGTGAAGCGAATAGCCATGTGTTGTACGCTCTGTATAAGAGGGCCATGGGGGGGGTGTATGTGTGTGAGTGTATGAATGAGGCGAATGGTCATGTGGTGTATGCTGTGTATGAGTCATGCAGTGGTGTAAATGGAAGTGTGTGTGTGTGTGTGTGTGTGTGTGTGTGTGTGTGTTTGTATGTGTGTGTGTGTTTGTATGTATGTGTGTGTGAGACGAAAGGCCATGTGGTGTATGTTGTGTATGAGAGAGTCATGCAGTGTGTGTGTATATGCAGCATGAGTAGATGGATCTGCCTGTGTTCATTTAAAGTGTGTGTGTGCGTGTGTGTGTGTGTGTGTGTGTGTGTGTGTGTGTGTGTGTGTGTGTGTGTGCATGTGTCCATTAAGTTGGTAATCCATCCATTCAGTGAGAGTGCGCGTGGAAGTACTTTTGTCTCTGTTGCAGAATGTGCGCATGCGCGCTATTTAAAAGTCTACTGCGTGCAGTTTGTATACTAACAGTCGAAATTAAGCTTTGTTTTAAATTGTGTAAGGAGTAATTATTTTTCCCCTTTAACAAACAAATAAAGAAAAATCTTTCTCAGTCGGCTACATAAGTAATTATTTAAAAACCAGAATCAGTAAATATTTCAATGAGCTACATCCATACAAATAGCAATTCCGGTGATACAAACAAACTTCGCAAACAGAGTCTCTATAGATGTTACAATACAAACAATTCAGAGAACGGTATTTCTGTGAGATTTTCCATGTTAGCGATGTACACAAAAAACGCAGCGACGACTCAGAGGGGTCACGAACAACCATTTTTATTTTTAATAACACTAAATTTACGACTTTTCTTGACACAAGCAAACAAAGTCGCCGGCAACAGTAGACTAGTTCCTTCCTTAACTGAACGTGGAAAAAAGAAACTGTAGGTCATGGCCCAGAATGCTGTAGCAAAGCAGGATATACTTTATAGGTCATGGCCCAGAATGCTGTAGCAAAGCAGGATATACTTTATAGGTCATGGCCCAGAATGCTGTAGCAAAGCAGGATATACTTTATAGGTCATGGCCCAGAATGCTGTAGCAAAGCAGGATATACTTTATAGGTCATGGCCCATAATGCTGTAGCAAAGCAGGATATACTTTATAGGTCATGGCCCAGAATGCTGTAGCAAAGCAGGATATACTTTATAGGTCATGGCCCAGAATGCTGTAGCAAAGCAAGATAATCTTTATAGGTCATGACCCAGAATGCTGTAGCAAAGCAGGATAATCTTTATAGATCATGGCCTACAGTATTGGTAGCAAACCAGTGTGTGATGGGCGGGTTAACATACCTCTAATCTGCTTAATCCCCACCCACATCGACCATCTTAAATGAAGACAGAGGAACTCTGTCTGGCCTCATAGACAATCACCATTTTTAATTTATCTCCCACCGTTGACTCTGGGCGTTACCAGGTCAGAATTCCTATCACGACTCGCGCGCTCGTCTGCCTCAAAAATCCGAAGAGATCGGGGTTATAGTACTTTATGTCACAAGGTTAGGGCCAAACCATTTTCTGACAGGATCTGCATGGCTATGGATATGGACTGCTGACGTGAAATGTTTCCTATCACACCAAAATCCTAATGTATGGTCACTATTCACATCATATAACCACCCTTATGTGTGGTCACTATGCACATCACACTACCACCCTTATGTGTGGTCACTATGCACATCACACTACCACCCTGATGTATGGTCACTACTCACATCACAACCACCCTGATGTATGGTCACTACTCACATCACATCACCCTGATGTATGGTCACTACTCACATCACATCACCCTGATTTATGGTCACTACTCACATCACAACCACCCTGACGTATGGTCACTACTCACAACACACTACCACCTTGCTGTAAAATAGTGCAATTGTTACTAGGAGCCACCACGCCACACCACCTTGGTGTAAAATAATGTGTGTGTCATTACGCACACCATCAAACAGCTTTATTACGGGTGTGATACAGGGTGTTAGAACAGTTTGGTGATTATTGCATGTGGTCTGGCCATTTAGAAGTGTGCCAACACATTTTTATTGTGCATGCTTTGACGCAAACGAAAGTTGTCCGTTATAATTTGAACACTACCCATTCACCCGTGCACTCTATAAACACAGATATCCAAAACACTCACACACACACAATAAATAAAGCATTTGAATAATTATTTCACTGCAACATTTAAACAGCTTAAACACCAAGTAGTTAACAAATCTATAATACTTTTAATTCAAATAAAAAATGTTTCACATTAAAAAATATATACCACTATTACAACTATTTTGTCAGCACACTATGATCTAAGAATGACCAGCTCTGATCAGTGGTTTACACACCAATAGTACTGGACACGCTATTCATGACTAGCTTTGGTCAGTGGTTTACACACGAATAGTACTGGACACGCTCTTCATGACTAGCTCTGGTCAGTGGTTTACACACGAATAGTACTGGACACGCTTTTCATGACTAACTCTGGTCAGTGGTTTACACACCAATAGTATTGGATACGCTCTTCATGACTAGCTCTGGTCAGTGGTTTACACACCAATAGCACTGGATACGCTTTTCATGACTAACTCTGGTCAGTGGTTTACACACCAATAGTACTGGATACGCTTTTCATGACTAACTCTGGTCAGTGGTTTACACACCAGTGACATTGGTCACGCTCTTCATGACTAGATCTAGCTAGTGATCTTAAGCATCCGTAAAGGTCGCTATATAATTATCATTCTTTTTACTGGAGGAAAAGAAAACTTTCACATTTCACAAATTTTAAATTTGCTACTTCCTCCCTATGTTTGATCATAACGTGAACTTTTGTGACTCCACTCACCCCCATCCCCTCAAACCGTTTCTAATTGGTATACAAAGGAAAAAGTTATTGGTACTACTTTCTAAAGACCATTTGCTTCACTAAGACCATGTTCTCGCATGCGTGCACATTAAAGGGAGAAAGGGAGATAATCGGCACTCGATGCAAATCAGAGCTGACCTGGGATACAAATTTTATAACAATAACTGCCTCTGCAGAGTGTACATGATCAGTGGATGCTGGGTTTCAAGCACAGTGATAATAATGTATTCGGACGAAAGAAGGATAGAATGGTATCTACACAAATTACACGCATTCAAGGAAAGATCACTGCTTGTCTTGGTAAACAGCACAAATTGAAAGAAAAATACAATTATTGCCTCCTAAAACTATATTTATTCAAAGAAAGGTGAGATTATACCTATAAAATTGTACACATTAAAAGAAAAATACAATTATGCCTCCTAAAGCTATGTTTATTCAAAGAAAGGTAAAATTATACCTATAAAATTGTACACATTGAAAGAAAAGTACAATTATGATCTGTGTATTCAATGAAAAATACAATATTGTCTACATACCCGATACACATTCAATGAAAAATACAATATTGTCTATATACCGGATTCACATTCAATGAAAAATGCAATATTGTCTACATACCGGATACACATTAAAAAAAATGCAATATTGTCTACATACCGGATACACATTCAAAGAAAAATGCAATATTGTCTACATACCGGATACACATTTGAAGAAAAGTAGAATTATGTCTCTAGAGAATGTATGTACTCTAAAGATATTTTTCTGCCAACATGCAAAGACAAAAGAAAGCGTACAATCATGCCACACAAACTGCATATATTAAAAGGATTATTTGCTAGCCTAGTGTTAACTAACCTACGCAGCAGAACAGACAGGGTTGTGCCCACACAAGAGTACATGCTCAAAATTATTTTACGATGGCAATGCTATAATCCAAATGAAGAAGAGATGATGAAATTATGTCACGCTACGCTAACTTTACTTATCCTAAAGAATGAGTGAAATCCACTTTATTCACACTACAGTAATCGAGACCTCCGTGCCATCTTACGCTAGGATTCTCTCCCTTAGCCTGTAGCCTGGTGATATGTGTTGAAGCAGTAGTAAACTATACATGTGTCCTTGTGCTTAAGATGCCGCGCGTGTTTGTGAGGGTGCGTTTTTCTTTTGTGCGTATGTCTCCAAAACCAAGAGATTTATGTATCTTCAATGAACTAATACCGCATGGGGTGTATTTATTTTGCATTCTCGAAGAATAGGTCCAAAATCAAATTTTGCTGTAGAGTGCTTTCCTTCAGGACTGTGTTTGCTTCCTCTATATAAATCATTATATTAATCCACATAATTCAAGCTTTCTTACTGTCCTTGCCTTGCTGTAAATCCCCTAAAATTAAGTCTTTTTATTTTAGTCTTTATTTTTTCCTTCTGAATGTGATGTATATATTATGTGACAAAATAATTTGTGATGTTTTGTTATTTTTGGGGTATTGTTGCTTCAAATATCATTATTTTGCCATGTGACGGGTCTTAACGTCAGCTGTCACAGACAGCCTGCTCAATTTGGATTTCCAATGACATATGGAGAGAGAGAGAGAGAGAGAGAGAGAGAGAGAGAGAGAGAGAGAGAGAGAGAGAGAGAGAGAGAGAGAGAGGTAGATAGATTGATAGATAGATAGACAGACAGACAGACAGACAGAAAGATAGAGAGAGAGAGAGAGAGAGAGAGAGAGGTAGATAGATGATAGATAGATAGATAGATGATAGATAGATAGATAGATAGATAGATAGATAGATAGATAGATAGATAGATAGATAGATAGATAGATGATAGATAGATAGGTAGATAGATAGATAGATAGATCACGAATGCTTAAAGTCTTTTTTTTTAAATAACTAAGTTTTACTTATTGGCAAAGAATTAAGGTGATAGTTTACATTTATAATTTTTTAAATGATGCGTCAAAAATAAATACTCTAAAATTTAAAATTTAAATTAAAAATTGAATAATAAAGAAGTGAGTGGTTTTCTATGCCATTTGGAGAATAAAATCACGTAAAATATTGACAGGCGTGACATTTGCGTCTTCCAGTCTATGTTTATATACGGATGTAATTGGATATGTCACGACTCCGCTGCTTTTAGATCAGCATTTCTCACAAATCTTGTGGCAAGGGACATAATTTAAACCAGTGTCATGTCGTTCTGTCGGGGAAGTATCTTCCCCATGTTCAGCAATCTTAGTCATAGGACCCACAGTGGAAATTCCATCTAATTCGGAAAATGGCAGCCATTTGATGTAATACTTTCCTTCCTGTAACCAATGCAAATGGGATAATATTTTTTTAAAAGAAATCATAAGTTAATAGTAGGTGTATTCAAATAAAGATACATTTTAAAAAAAAGAAAATATTTGGAAATGCGATTAGTCTGCGTCCATCAATCTATTATGTAATTAAATATTTATCAACTGTAGTTTGATATTTAGAGATATCACTAAGTAGAAAATGTTAAGAGTCAACCCTGTGGTAATTAATGTTATAAAATAGGAAATATTACAGGTTTAAGTAAAGGTATATAAACAAAAGGAAAAAGTCCACAGAAAACTCCCAGGATATGTTGAGTAATACAATATATTTTACAGCCAGTATCAAGCAAGGATTAGTTTGATAACACTTAAAGTCTTGTACGAAGTTGTAATTTAAAAGAATAAATACCCATACCATTAATGCACATGCAAAAGTATGCACGTCTTTATTTACACGCATATTTACACACACACACACACACACACACACACACACACACACACACACACAGGCCTATTTCACTGGCATGCAACCAAACTCCAACATAAAATGATACCTTAAAGCTTACATATATTCTAATTGTTATCAGTTATCAAACTCCAACATATAATGATACCTTAAAGCTTACAGATATTCTAATTGTTATCAGTTATAATACAAATAGCAACAAATAAAGCAACCTATCCCCACCCCACCCCAACTCAGCGCCTCGTATTGTACCGTGCAAGGTCAGGCCGACACTTGGTTTTCTTGAAACCCAAGGGAAGGCCGATTAATAAATTCGACTGTTTGATTCACTCATGCGTTCAACGAACACACTAGTAAAGGTCAGCCGGGTCGGGATTCGGTATTTGAACCTATGGCCAACTGAACCTTAAGAAGGCAGAAGCGTCTTAGATATTCACTGTGCTGAGAGATAGTATTCTGATGCTGACTCTAAATTCATCAGTGGATCAATCAAAGACAAAAGAGCCAGACCAGAGGTTATAAATCACTCGCCAATTTATAATGGGATATATTATACCCAGATGTCCTATTTAATGTCAATGCCTTGACTGCTCAAAGATAAAGTAGTTGCTGACTTGTAACGTGTATTAATCAAACACAAAGTAATTTATGTTAGTAAATAAACAATAAGATGGTAAGCATTGAATAGTTTATTTATACGAGAAATACATTTTAAAATATTCTTTTCGCATTATTTATAGTTAACTACTAAAACAATTTTGCTAATCAATATTTATAAGACATCTTGAAGTCTCTTGTTGTCTAGTACGAAAGGGTCTTAATGTTCTATTGACTCCAGTCTTAATATTCTGGGATATCTATATATTTTCTTTTGACTCCAGTCTTAATATTCTGGGATATCTATATATATTCTTTTGACTCCAGTCTTAATGTTCGTGCAACTATATGTTCTCTTGATTTTAGACATTCGTTCAGTAGTAGTTCCACTCATTTCTATGAGGACTCTATTTCTGTTCTCTACTCTAAGAGAAATTACATACTCAGCTGAACTTTATCAACTTGACTACATGATAGTAGGGCAACTCAGAGTATGATTGATAGCTTCCTTGACTTTATCTGTGCACTTAGAACTGGACTTGAAACCTGGCTCACAGTCTCACGTCGCTCAAAAGTGGACTTGAAACCTGGCTCACAGTCTCACGTCGCTCAAAAGTGGACTTGAAACTTGGCTCACAGTCCTACGTCGCTCAAAAGTGGACTTGAAACTTGTCTCACAGTCCCACGTCGCTCAAAAGTGGACTTGAAACTTGGCTCCACAGTCCCACATCGCTCAGTACTGGCCTTCAGCTTGCACTCCACACACAATGGTTGTGCATGAAAGACCCATGCTGTCCAGACTCTAAATACACAAAGATCAACACTGGACAATGATTGTTACAGACAATCGCTTATTGTTGACCCTCAGCTCCCCTCAAACTAACCTTCTGATACACAAATTGGATTGTTGTAGCTATGTATGTTGACCGCCACTAGCCCGTCAACCACTGACACAAACGTCACATCTGCAACAACCGCATTAGACACCCTCTCTAATCCAAATCTAATTGGCTAGACTTGGATCTCTCAGTAAGTCATGCTGCTCCACAGCCGTGATGCTACCTAAGTCAACTATTAGAATCCCATTCTAACAATGACAAAATAACACTCAGGATGACACACTCTTCCAAGCTTTCCTAAGTGTGACACCTGTTCCACAGACTTCGATGCTCAAAAGCCAGACAACTCTTCACTAGCAGTACACTACTGTTGTTGTTGTTGTTCCGCTCCTAAGCACTTGTATTGACAATAACAGCAATGGCAAGGCTGAAGACAGTTTTGAAAGACAGAAACATCCGTCAGCTCAAAGATCAGACGTATGTGCTCCTTGGTTGTTTCTGTGTTTTTATATGCCTGTGAGTCATGGTCACTCACAGTGGATCTCAAAAAGGATACAAGCTACTGAAATGAGATGATTTCGAAGGTTGCTTGGCATTTCGTATAGAGATAATGCCACGAACGAGGAAATGGGAAACAGAATTAGGCAAGCCATTGGGCCCTATGAAGAGCTATTGGCCATAGTTTTAGTCTGCAGCATATTCAAATAGATCAATGTGTGTTCAATAGATCAGACCTCAATCGCTTGAAATTCGCTGTAATTCTTATGCCAAAGTACTTTTTGATTATAGATGGGGTCTTGCTTTTGTCAATCCATCAGTATTAATGAGTGACGACTCTGTGTCGTCATCGAACTCGTTAATAGCATAATTTAGGAAATCTCGCACGTAAAAACAAAACAAAGCAAAAAACAAAAATACTTCTCATTCATTTGCATATAGCATATATCCGCTGGGATTCTGATGTCGAGGCTTACTGTCAAGACACGCAGGACCACTAATCTAGCTTAGTTGTACGGTTGACCTAGATTCCTTTTCGCTTGGACTTTAAAGTGGTTAATGAAACGAGGCCCCGGCTCGCGATTTTATAGTTCCGATAAAGGACATAAGTAAGAGCATTGTAAGGGATGATTGGTTAGCTGTTGTTCCATTTGTCGAGACTGAAAGCTGTTTTCTTCTTTCGCAAAGCTGGTCTTTCCCAGTTTCCTGTGGAATCCTTAAGATTATCTTAACAGTGAAGATAAGAGTGACCTCCTCCACCCCTTAAAGAAATCTTCAACAATCAAAAAAAGAAAAAAAGAAATAGAAGAAGCAAAAAAACCAACCCCATCAACAACCCCGCAGCATTGTGGTACTACTATGGTGTCTTTTGTACTCTGGGCGTGAATATTTCTAGTTATGTTTTATCATTTCGTATCTTAGAGAGAGTAAAACTTGTTCACACAGGTTCGCATCCTAGAGAGAGAGAGAGAGAGAGAGAGAGAGAGAGAGAGAGAGAGAGAGAGAGAGAGAGAGAGAGAGTGAGAGAGAGAGAGAGGGTGGGGGCGTTTAAGATATCTTCTTAGCCTTTAATTGAGATAACGGTATTAGCCAGTTTGTTGCTGGTCTGCAGTGAATCAGAACTAATCTTTAACAGCGTATGCCGACTGGAACTGGGTGTAACGGTTTTCGCAGGAAGTCATTCACAATATCTGAAACATTTTTCCAATTTATGAACTCGGTAAAAACCTCAGCCAGTCTCCAGACAAGCGGAGTTCATACGTGGCAGTGACATCTGATCAAAGCAAGGGACGCAACTCATCAAGACCCTATAGAGTATAGATGAATACTATCAATTGAATTCAATGTCTTGTGTTAGGGTTAGTAGTGATTGTGGTTATGGTAAAATTGTTTCACCTCCTAGGCCCAAAAGAAGTTTTCATCAACTTGATTCTATCACTCGCTGGGAGGCCTTGGAGGGACTTGGCTCTCCCACTCACTAAAATGTGTGAAACCGACCATGTATATGTGTATGTGTGTTTGTTTGGTGGCCGTTTTACGTCACCACTGGAGCTTGCATTGATTATTTCGTCATTAGACGTTCTCTGATCTGAAGTGCCCCAGTGGGACCCCATAGCCTCACAGTGAGTCCCGAAGTGGAAGGCGGGAGGGCTGGTGGAAAGTTTGAAAAAGGTTGCACTAGTTTGGCACCCACCCTCAAACCTCCCTCTGTCGGTGGGTGATAGAAAACCCGATCATTCGTAGTGGACAGTTTAATACTGAAGCTGCCCCCCTCCCTCCCCAATAAGGATGTATCAGATATAAAGGTAGATGGACGAGGTTTTAATGGTCTTGTTGATACTAATAATGAGGATAAAGAGAATAATAGTTTTGTTAGGAAATGCAGAACCAGCATTTTGATAAGAAGTGGAGCGGTAAGGTTGAATCAGCAGTTACTTCCCCTCTTAAACTGGCATAAAAGTTTGCTGCAAAGTGGTTTTCTTTTATTTATATTTTTCATTCCCACCAGTGTTCATTAACGAACATATACTGCTATTGCTCATTGTACGCCCGACAAGTCTTCTGTCGTGTCTTTGCTTTAGAACTAATGTCCCAATTAACAATGAAAAGGGCGCATAACTCTGGGCATGGCTCTTCCAAGACAGAAAACGCGTCTGAAAGTAATTCACTGAAAAAATTTAACGTTAGAATACAGAGTTCTCAATTTTCCTCAGCAATATCGGTATCATATCACAACCCTGAACCCAACCACACACACATACACACACCGCATGCAAACACAGAGAGAATATAATGCAACCAACCACACACACATACACACACACCGCATGCAAACACAGAGAGAATACAATGACGCAAAGTTATGTGACAGCAGCAGAAAATTCGCTTTGCAATATTTTTTTTTTTAAAGACCAATAAGAACACACACCAAGTAGCTACAAAATGAATAAGAAAATGTGCCACTAAGAAATAGCTGTCCACACGCCTTTGTAACAGCCAAGGCGTGTGGATAAAATCGTCAGCACATGACCCCGCTTAATATACATACACTTCCTGTGTGAATGGCATTATTATCACTATGGTGGACGCGACACTGTAAAATTAACACGGTTTCATCCGGACACAAGAATGTCAGATCATGTGCTTCAACTCAGCAGGACTGTTGGGAAGGAATTGAGGGTGGGTGGTGGGCGATTGCGGACTAGGTGGCTGAGTGGGGAGAAAAGCAAACTTACGAACGCTAAGGTTTCTGGGTCAGGTCGCGTCAGGTCAAATTTTGGCGCTTTTGTTGGGCCTGCGAGGCACTGCTGTTAGCAGGTGGGAGACGTACATTATAAACAGCAGGAAAAAAACACCAAAAAATACCCCAAAACAACATTAAAGCATTTTTTTAAAAACTCGGCAGGCTTTCTGAAAGAAACCAATGATGAAAGTTGTAGGGCTGAGGATGAGGGATGGAAGGGAAATGCCAGGGACTCTTGCTCGTAGACGGCTGAGTTATGGACTAGAACGACTCTGACAGTCCAGTCATGCATACCACGCAAATGACGCATTGATGTCACAGCTGTGAGCATGGATGGAGAGAATAGATGGAGAGAATGATGGAGAGAATAGATGGAGAGAATGATGGAGAGAATGATGGAGAGAATAGATGGAGAGAATGATGGAGAGAATAGATGGAGAGACTGTGACGTTCAAGGATGTCTATCATTTAACAGTGTAATGTTGTCTCGAAATCGGACATCAAAAGACAGCCGTCCTCTCATCCCAGATGTGTGTGTGTGTGTGTGCACGTGTGTTTCGCTCACACTCACCCCAGAAGCCGCAATAGACTTTTCATCTTCTCCATCTTCTCCATCTTCTCCGATATTCTCAGTCTTGGTCTGCTTCTGGGGGATCCCCACAGCCTCGCGGTGCGTCTGAGGTGGAGGGCAGGAGGGCTGGCGGATGGGGGTGAAACAGGTCGCACCAGTTTGGCGAACACCCTCAACCGCCCTCCGTCGGAGGGGAGGAGGCGAAACCGCCTCCATCCCAGATGTTTTTTCCCCCATGTTTATAAAGGGGTAGGCCTAAATTGGACATTTTACAATTCTACCCGTATTTGTATGTAAGACAAAATAACTACATTCTAAAAACTCCATATGACAAAACATGTACACATAGCTGGTTTCACTGATGCCGATGTACTGATCTCAGTTGTGTAAACTGCAACTCCACAAAGTTTACAGGTGTAGACTCAATGGCCCCAGTTCTACCCTAAGCGTGCAAGTACAGGGTAAGTCCATTACGGATATACGCATACCCCACAAATTCAACTCTAACCTTATATGGGTTTAAGATTCATTACTGACATGCATATACCCCACAAGTCCAGATCTGTTCTTAAAAATGTGTAATGTTCATTAATGTAAAGTTACAGATCTGCGGTTATTAACTTGTAAAACAATGTCATATATTTCCTTACTACCTTGATACCGCCCCGTCCACCCCACAATGCAGCCTTAATACTGCGAAATGGTCAATACCGACATTTGTATATTCCACCCCTCTCCCAAATCTTCCCTTGTGTGTACGCATGTTCCAATACTGACGTACTCTCATCCCACAATTCTACATTTAGAACTGTGTAAAGTTCTACTGTCCCACAATTCTACACTTAGAACTGTGTAAAGTTCTATTGTCCCACAATTGTACATTTAGAACTGTGCAAAGTTCTATTGTCCCACAATTCTACATTTAGAACTGTGTAAAGTTCTATTGTCCCACAATTCTACATTTAGAACTGAGTATCTTTTTATTGTCCCACAATTCTACATTTAGAACTATGCATCTCTCTATTGTCCCACAATTCTACATTTAGAACTGAGTATCTTTTTATTGTCCCACAATTTTACATTTAGAGCTGTGTAAAGTTCTACTGTCCCACAATTCTACATTTAGAACTGTGTAAAGTTCTACTGTCCCACAATTCTACATTTAGAACTGTGTAAAGTTTTACTGTCCCACAATTCTACATTTAGAACTGTGTAAAGTTCTACTGTCCCACAATTCTACATTTAGAACTGTGTAAAGTTCTACTGTCCCACAATTTTACCCTTATTACTGTGTAAAGTACAATAACGATATATTGATACCCCAGACTCTAACGTTATTGTTGTGTAAGGTTTACACTAATAATTCACAGACATGTCTTCATTGAGCAAAGACAGATTAATGCCTTACTGGTACCCATAAAGTTTACCTTATTACTGTGTAAGGTCTAAAATTCACTGCATGTTTATGTAAGATTCAATACAAATCATTATGCGTTATAATAATAACCCGACATGTGCGCCCTTTGAAGTCACGTTCATCCAGTATAGTCATACTAACATCAAGATCCCCACCACGTTTAACTGTGCACGATCCAAACTGTGATGCTGATCCACCAGAAATTTATCAATGTGCACATACATCACTGACACGCCCCAATATCCAGCACTTAATTTCTGTGCCTTATCTCACACTTACCAGTCCCCCACAAGTCCACACCGGAAAATATCAAACTCACTAGCAAAAGATTTAATGCCACATGTCGACGATTCCCCACCCCACCCCGCGTGTGTGTAAAGCCCAAGAGCGAACGAAATTGCACAGGTCTACCCGGAGTGCTGTGTAAATGGCGACACTAATAATTTATTATGCCTTTTCCTTGAAAGAAAAGCAACACGCTATTAAGCAACCCTCCGGAAGGGGGATTTAAAGTTAGTGATCGAATCTTGACACTAACAGATTTGCTAGCGTCGCAGGCTTGACGGTACGTCACGGATCTTCTGCCTGACAGAGAAGCACAGCCTGAACCACACATAACTCGAGCGTTTACTATCTTCATGCTCAACCGTCCAACTGATGGGCGCGGGGTCCGAATTCTACAGTAGTCTAGTTGGAAAGGGATGCAATTAACATGACTGTTGATTCGTGGCCAACCGCGTTAAATCAGTACACACGATTGTGCTATTTGTCTCCTTCCGGTCTAGCGAGCCCCTTCAGGTCAACGTTCTTCCAATTCTTCCAATAGAATCTTCATCTGTATACATTTTGTTTTCCCCACTTTGTTCCGCCATAAGAAAGAAAGAGAGCTAGGGTTGGAGGAAGTGATGCAAAAGAAAACGTCCCTCAATGAATTTAATCAATTATTATTTTTTTATATATTAAAGTGGGAGGTTGGAGTTGTGGTTGAAACAAGTCAGTGTTTTCTGATGTTGGTTTGGTGCTTTTGTGCCCACCCCCATCCCCTGTGAAGGTGTATGATAAATAGTATTTGGTGTATGATAATTTTTTAATGAGGTAGTTTACACATACACTCAATTTTTAATTAAAAAAATTCTTTTTCTTGTTATTTCTAGGGAAAATGTGTCAAATACTCGAAACTGTACCGTCACTTATTCTGTTAAAACTATTGTATTGTGTGGATTGATAAATAACTGCTTTACGGTAGTTTCTTTGGCGACACAAATGATTAAAAAGGGGGTTGGACGAAAAGAGAAAAAAAAAATACAAGTACGGAATCAAGCTGCAATCTTTTCCTTCTTTCTTTATCATACCTAAGAGGTGCTTGTCTTTGCTTGGTGGTAAAACTAAAGAAATTAAAATGAGCCCAGATCAACTGTACGAAAGTGAAGTGTCTTAGTGGTTTTCCAGTCACGTGTGTGTGTGTGTGTGTGTGTGTGTGTGTGTGTGTGTGTGTGTGTGTGTGCCGGATCTGATTCATGCGGAGCCCACAGCGCACAACAGGAGGATTTTAACGCGCCCCTCCTAAGCCGAGCAATTTGTCCTCGCGAAGCACGAAGTGAGAGTGTATTTTTCTTAACTGCTGTGTGGTGGTCAAAAGTGAGGAACTTTGTCTGTGATAAGGATGTAGTCTAGTCCGCGACGCTCAGCGTATTGTGGTAAGTGTTTTCAATCTCGACAAATTAAGTCACACTCGTACATTTTAATCAAGGACATTAAAGCGTTTACCCGCCCAACAATTGTCCCATCTGAAAATTGTTTCCTCTTTTGCATTCTGTTCTGAATAGCATAGCTTTAAGTACCATTTTCAGTAGCTGTTGACACATCGGTGGGTGGTGAGGTGTTTACGGCTTTTGAATACTGACTGCTCGATTCGTGGCATTGTCAGTGTGTGTATATGTGTACTTGGAATTCCCATGAAAGACAAGCCTCACTTTTCCGTTTGATTCGTCTAAAAAGTCGAAATAAAACTGACAAATTGCTAAGCGACTAAAGTGCAACGGGGGTGGGGGATGGGGAAGGAGTGAGAAAATGAATGAGTGGTGCTGAAGGAGAAAATTAAAACCATAAGAACAATGCTTTACTTACTTAATTTATGGGGAGCGCTTCCGGCCTAGGCCGATTTCGCGCAAAACAATGTTTTAACTGTGCTGAGGTTGTACTAGTGAGAGCTATCGCGAAACCCCCCAGCTTCTTTGCTGTTTGATGATGCACATTCCATTACCTGCACTGAAGATATCTACGCATATATGTATTTTCTGTTGAGTTTCAGTTGGGGAGGGGGGGGGTTGTGTGTGTTCGTCGAGTGACTGTATTTCTGTATTTTTTTTTTGTTAAGGTTTATAGGGAGGGGGATGTTTATGTTTACTTCGTCGAGTGATTGTATTTGGTTGGGGTTTTGTTGAGTGTTACTCGGCGTGTGTTAGTTCATAGACTGACTGTATGTTTCTATTTTGTTGTTGAGTTTTACTGTGTGTGTGTTTAGTTCGTTGAGTGACTGTATGTTTGTATTTTTGATACGTTTTACTGGGGCGCGTTTAGTTCATCGTGTGATTGTATTTCTGTTGGTCTCTTTGTTGTTGTTGAAGCTTACCGGGGATTTTGTGTGTATTTAGACCTTCGAGTGAATGTGTTTCCGTATTATGTGTTGAGGTTTACTGGGAAGGTTTTGTGTGTTCAGTTCGTAGAGTGACTGTATATTTCTACTTTTTGGTGAGTTTTACTGGGAGTTTTATGTGCATTTAGTTTGTCGAGTGACTGTATTGTTTGGTTACGAAAGACTTTGTGTCGACATGAACTTTGAGTAAACAAACCGAAGTTAATCTACTTCAGTTAGTTTATATATAATCCATATGCTTCACTTAATTAATCTACTTCATTTACTTCAGCAGTTTCCAGTGATTGTCAGTTCAGATACAATATAAATACCTACGGAATGAGGTCATTCATTATTTTGTCTGTTTATTATCCAACAAATCTGACAACAGTTAGGCATTTTAAGATTCTTCTACATAGTTATCTGCTGCATCAATCAGTCACGACAAGGAACGGTTGCGTTATAATTCTTCAAGTACTGCTTGACTGCAGAGTATTGTATATTTTCTTGACTGAAGTTATTTACTTTTAATTTTATTTCCTGTTTGTATTTTCATGAGTGGAGTCAGTCGCTGACGATGATATAAATCTTCATTTTTAAAAAAAATTCTTATGAAGCAACGATTGGGGAAAAAATAAACTCAATTACCTGGGCTTGTGGCCATAACTCCGGTGTGAGTTCACCGTTTGTTTTTGCATGACTGCGTTCGAATATTTCAGAGAGACGTCCGAATCTCATTTAACGCCACTGGTTATGATGAGGAGGTTGGGTGGAGGGAAGATATCAGTACACTAAAGGTGCGCATGCTTTGAAAATCAGGGATCAATTATGTAGGTATACTGGAAATATAGTGATTAAATGAAAGAAAAATAAATCTTACTTCAAAGTGATTCAGCTACTTCAAGTCATTTACTTCTAAAGGTAACAATTAAATATTACAAGTTTGCAGTGTACAACACCCTACCACCACCACTTTGCTATAAAGATGACACTTTACAATAGAGAAGACACTTTGCTATAAAGTGACACTGCTATAAAGATGACACTTGTTTGCAACACCTTGCTGTAGAGACGGTGCACTTTCCTGTAGAGATAACACTTTGATATAGAGATGGCACTTGTTAATGACAATTTACTGTATAGAGGTTGCACTTTGCCGTCATGATACTTTAATGGAGAGAGGACACAGTACGGTAAGAAGGATACTTTTCTATGCAGATAACTACTGTAGAGAGGATATGGTGGAGTGTTACTGTAGAGAGGATATGGTGGATTGTTACTGTAGAGAGGATATGGTGGATTGTTACTGTAGAGACGATATGGTGGATTGTTACTGTAGAGACGATATGGTGGATTGTTACTGTAGAGACGATATGGTGGATTGTTACTGTAGAGAGGATATGGTGGATTGTTACTGTAGAGAGTATATGGTGGATTGTTACTGTAGAGACGATATGGTGGATTGTTACTGTAGAGAGGATATGGTGGATTGTACTGTGTGAGTGCAGAGGGAGAGAAAGACAAGAAAAATAAAGTGTTGATTGATTTCTTTTCTTTTCTGCCCGCATCTGGAGATTAACCCCGTTCTTCAGTCACATACCACACAGATAATAAACAGACGCACGGACGCACAACAAAGATGACACGTCACGAAAGTTTAGTCCTAGGATAAACATGTAAAATTTAATATCTAGCTCGGAGGCCCCAGACTCCCGGGGTGGATATAGTACCAACAGCTGGTACACATATGATGTAACTGGGATGATACGGGAAGAAACCGATTATTTTAAAGAAATTTATTTCAGCCTTATTCTGTAGCAAGTGTGGAATAGGGATTTAAGACAAATGGTAACAAAGATTTAGTTCCCTTTAAGCACTAACGTGGCCAATCACACGTCCGCCCACACTTCCGTAATGTCAAGTGTTACCAAGTTTTTGAAGATTGAATGTATTATAAATATTAATAATCACAAATAAACTTCCGCAACCCTTCAATTCCAACCTGACATAAAGACGATAACAACAGTTAAAAAGAAAATGCAAATGCTGGTAAACTTAGTGGTAGATGAAACTGTTATGAAATGAAGTAATGGTGGCAGGAAGAATGTTACAAAATCAAAATGATAGAAGTGTGTTCTGCGTGTTTTCAATTTGCCTAATGTCCACTGTGTAGCACAGAGTAAGAGCTTTTGACAGTATATTGCCCGGGGGTAGCTGTTAAGTTGATTGTAACGACTTGGCCGTTCTCGCATGGGCCTTGTCAGCAGAAAGGTGCAGGCTTTGGGTTTTGCGTGAATAGAGGTATTCAATCTATCGTGGCCTGCTCTGTTCCTCTTTCAACGAACACAAAGAAATGGCAGGAACTTGGTGCCAATAGAGTGCCGATTCCAAGACAAAGAACACACTTTCCCTACATTTCTAGCAGACACTAAAATAATAACTGACACCATTTGTGTGCCATTCATAAATAGAAGTAGGAGGGGACACGTGACAAATGAGCAAAAGAAGAAATAGAAAGAATAAATTAAAATAACAAATATATATATACATATATAAATGAATATACATACATGTGCACAAATGTAATCATAGCTATGCGTAATGATATGATTTGATAGTACGTTCAACCTGACTGACCACTCTCTGCACAAACCTTTCTACCAGTGGGGTTCTGGGAGAGTTTTCTGAACAATGGCTTCTATGGACTCTGGTCTGCTGAGGCTGATTTTGGTACACACAATGACAGACTCAGCCATTCATTTGGTCAATCGGACTAAATATCTGGTAAATTATTAAACAACTTGACCAACTAGGCTGGACAAGAAGAGACCAGCTAGCAGTTAGCAGTTAGAGGCGAAATGCAAGATCTAAAGTAGGGTTCCTCTGTCGAGTCTAACATAGTTCAGAAGCCCTGAGAATCTTAAGATGAATGAAATTTTAAGAAATTAAAAAAGAAAGAAAGAATGAACGAACGAACGAATGAATGAAAGAAAGAAAGACAGGAAGGAAGAAAGAAAGAAAGAAAGAAAGAAAGAATGAACGAACGAACGAATGAATGAAAGAAAGAAAGACAGAAAGAAAGAAAGAAAGAAAGAAAGAAAGAAAGAAAGAAAGAAAGAAAGAATTTGTTTTCTCTGCCGATCCCTTACCTTGCGTGACACAGTTCACAGACAACCCAGATAACTGAAGTTACTTTTAAATTTTATTTTTGACAGTTCGGTGGTTTTTCCAGGTTTAACCAGTGGCGTTGTCAGTCCGTGTAGCATGTTTATTCGAGGAATACTGATAACTGATTGATTGTTCCGCATTGTCAGACACCACGTGATATGCTTAATCGAGGATTGTCAATAATTGATTGATTGTTCCGCATTGTCAGACATCGCGTGATATGCTTAATCGAGGATTGTCAATAATTGATTGATTGTTCCGCATTGTCAGACACCGCGTGATATGCTTAATCGAGGATTGTCAATAATTGATTGATTGTTCCACACTGTCAGAGAGTGTGGTATACTTATTTGAAGTTATAAATGATTGATTGTTCCAAAAACGGCGGTCCCATGAGACACAGAACTATATTCATTGGTTCACACAGGAGACAGCATTGCAAAGCAGTGAAACTGGAAAGAAATCTTACAACAAATTTAACAGTCCATTTTTGCTGCATCGTTGGCTCTCTGTAGGGAAACCGACACTTCAAAGTTTATTGAACTGATCAATTTTTTCCCAGCATCTAATTCGCAAAGAGTAACAAACTAGATGGTTTGACGACTCTTGGTTATTAAAATTAATTTTCATGTGGCTAACTTTCTTTGAAGAATATTACAATCACTGATTAGGAAACAGAGTGCTGGGCCTTGATACTACACAGTATGGAGACACTCTGCACTTGTACTAAGACAGTTGTAAATTTTGTTTGATCGTGCAACCCTTTGTTGTCAGATGTATTGTTCCCTTTAAGGATTTTTTTAAGGACCACAGTAACATGAATTTCAGTAACGTTTGAGTTAAATAATGAGTAGAAACGTCAGAAATAAAAATTATACAGTAACATTTGACCTAAACAATGAGTAGAAACGTCAGAAATAAAACTGTTTTAAACAATAACTTTTGACCTAAACAATGAGTAGAAACGTCAGAAATAAAACTTAAACAATAACCTTTGACATAAACAATGAGTAGACGTCAGAAATAAACTTAAACAATAACTGCTGACCTAAACAATGAGTAGAAACGTCAGAAATAAAACTTAAACAGTAACTTTTGACCTAAACAATGAGTAGAAACGTCAGAAATAAAAGTTAACAACATTTGACCTAAACAATGTGTAGAAACGTTAGAAATAAAACTGTTTTAAACAATAACTTTTGACCTAAACAATGAGTAGAAACGTCAGAAATAAAACTTAAACAATAACCTTCGACATAAACAATGAGTAGACGTCAGAAATAAACTTAAACAATAACTGCTGACCTAAACAATGAGTAGAAACGTCAGAAATAAAACTTAAACAGTAACTTTTGACCTAAACAATGAGTAGAAACGTCAGAAATAAAAGTTAACAACATTTGACCTAAACAATGTGTAGAAACGTTAGAAATAAAACTGTTTTAAACAATAACTTTTGACCTAAACAATGAGTAGAAACGTCAGAAATAAAACTTAAACAGTAACTTTTGACCTAAACAATGAGTAGAAACGTCAGAAATAAAAGTTAACAACATTTGACCTAAACAATGTGTAGAAACGTTAGAAATAAAACTGTTTTAAACAATAACTTTTGACCTAAACAATGAGTAGAAACGTCAGAAATAAAACTTAAACAATAACTTTTGACCTAAACAATGAGTAGAAACGTCAGAAATAAAACTTAAAACATTACTACCCAAAAATGTTGAGAAGAAAGAGAAGATCATTTTATTCTCTGGGATGACATGATAATGACATCGTACCGTGAGTACAATGGATAAAGATGCAATGTGTAATGTCGCCATTTAGATGACGAGGTCATGATATTAATTAGTAAGCGTTTCCAGTACAGTCAGTTAACATCCGTAAGAGACAAGAATGCATTGTCACGAAAAGTGTCAGTTGGAATTTTAATCTCGGTTAGGTCAGAACACCATGATGAATATAAATCCGAGTTTGTGTTACGTGTAATGTTTCACATGTTAAGAGAGGGAATGAAATATATCTTAAGCTTCTGTACTCGTGTCCATAACATAGATAATGAATTGTGAACAGTCACTTTCCAGCGTTCTCTGGTGGACGTGGCAGTATGCCAGTGTTTGCGATGTCTTTTAAGGATATATATATATGCCACTTGCAAGGACGGAAGTCTTCATGATTTGATGGCTAGCAGGAATGAATTTGTATTTTATTGATTTGTGCATGATGCGCGTGCCATTTAGACAGAATGTACAATTTGTTGTATGACATATATATAAATATCAACGTGTGCCAGTTTGACAGAATGTACAATTTGTTGTATGACATATACATAAATATCAACGTGTGCCAGTTTGACAGAGTGTACAATTTGTTGTATGACATATATAAATATCACCGTGTGCCAGTTTGGCTTGCGCTGAAATCTCTTTGAATTAAATATCAAAAGGATAGTTTGTAGGATTTCATTTGTAGTGAAATCTATATGATCTACGTGTCAGCTGGATCATTTGTAGGACTGACGTTTCGTCTTGATGTTTAAAATTAAAGCGTTGTCTACTGTTTTATTTCATTGGAAAGCGTCGCCAAAGTAACCAAATTCCTTTTAACCAGCGCGTGGTGCGCACCATTGGATCGTGCAGATGGATGAACAACACCCGAGGAAATGAATATCATCCCCGTAGTTAACATGATTGAAGGTCATGAAGGACGTTAATTTATGATTGAAGGTCATGAAGGACGTTAATTTATGATTGAAGGTCATGAAGGACGTTAATTTATGATTGAAGGTCATGAAGGACGTTAATTTATGATTGAAGGTCATGAAGGACGTTAATTTATGATTGAAGGTCATGAAGGACATTAATTTATGATTAAAGGTCATGAAGGACGTTAATTTATGATTGAAGGTCATGCAACCCAATTTGATCAAATATGGAGCACCACGGTTTGTCAAACACAATGGAAAATAATTAACCAAACGTCGAAAAGAACATTTTGTGAAGAAAAGTCAGGAACATATTTCTTTGCTTTTAAATAAAGAAAAGAGTATATAGATAAAAGAGAGGAGACACAGAGCACAATTACATTAATAGTTACAGAACACAGTTTCATTGATAATTACTAAAAACTATCTTATTAATACTTATACAACACTATATTATTAATACTTATAGAACACTATCTTATTAATACTTATAGAACACTATCTTATTAATACTTATAGAACACTATATTATTAATACTTATAGAACACTATATTATTAATACTTATAGAACACTATATTATTAATACTTATAGAACACTATATTATTAATACTTATAGAACACTATCTTATTAATACTTATAGAACACTATCTTATTAATACTTATAGAACACTATATTATTAATACTTATAGAACACTATCTTATTAATACTTATAGAACACTATCTTATTAATACTTATAGAACACTATATTATTAATACTTATAGAACACGATATTATTAATACTTATGAAACATTATCTCATTCAAATTTCAGAGCACAATTGCAATAAGTCATAGAACTCACTTTAATTAATAGTTACGGAATACAGTTTAACAATGCAATAGACACATAACACAAATTAATTAATAGTTAATGAACATTATTTAATTAATAGTTACGGAATACAGTTTAACCAATAGACACAACACAATTTAATTAATAGTTACGGAATACAATTTAATTAACAGGCGCGGAAAACAATTTCATTAAGAGTCACGAAACAGAATTTAATTAATAATTACGGAACAAAATTTAATTCATTGTCACGGAACTCAATTTCATCAACAACGAAATCATAAAAGGGCACGAAACAGTTTTCCTCAAAAGTCCTAAATAGTAAGTACCACGTTATGACCTTTTACCATCGGCATAGGCTCTCTCTCTCTCTCTCTCTCTCTCTCTCTCTCTCTCTCTCTCTCTCTCTCTCTCTCTCTCACGCACGCACGCACGCACACACACACGGACCCACACTATTCATTACACTTGTATCTAATAAGTCATTTATGATACACGATAAGGCACATAACAGAAGGGACAGTGCAAGACGCTAGGCACTCCATTATCTTACATTGGTCAGGTGCCTGTGGGCGCCAGTTTGCGTTGCTGTTTACTTTGTCTTCTGGAACTATGTAGTGGGAAAACGCGTTGTAATTTAAATATGGCGGCGGTCTACGTGCTTGCTAGGTGGCAGAACAACGTACTGCAAGACTCATTCACATGAAGATCCCCGATGTATTTCACTGTCAAACCTTGACATGACGCGCCTCACTCTCAAACCTTGACATCACGCGCCTCAATCTCAAACCTTGACATCACGCGCCTCACTCTCAACTGTGACACTATGCACCTTACTCTCCAATTACGATATACATGTGTGTCTCATGTCAAAGCACAGTCAACCTCGAAATCCTTCTTGCAGATTCGAATGCTTTTTTTGGAACAATTCTGGCACTCCATAGTCAGAGCCCGACTAGTAGGAATTAGTAGGAATATAGAAAACTCAAAACACGATAGTTGCTTCGCTTGGCAAATAGTAATAATGTTGGTACGGACTTGCTCTATAGTTTGAATTTACTATCTGCTTGCAGTAAGTCCTACAGTCCTTTAAACCTTTAGAAGCCTTACATGCAACGCATTTAAAATAATTATAGATAGATAGATAGATAGATAGATAGATAGATAGATAGATAGATAGATCGACCAACATTCTAAAGTACACTTTTTCCCCTTGCACTTTATTTTCCTCTAGACTTTACTCTCTTGTTTGCGTTTTCAGTTCACAGACCCTGACTTCTTCCTGATGTAGGTGAAGGTCGTTTTACTTATTAATAGATGGCATTTGACCTCTCAAACCTTTCCGTTAGTGAACATATCTGCGCTGTATTCCTCATATTTTCATTTCAAGGAATTTTCATCTTGAAACCATGTTCTTTGACCTCTCACACTCTATGCCTGTTTCATCTCACATGTTTGGTTGAAGGACCGACTTCTGCCTCTTTAACTGATCCCTCTTAATTTTTATTTTTAATCTAAAGACTTGCTTTGATTGCATCCCATGTTCATGTTGCTGCTGTGACGTGGTGATGACGCACGCTACACTCGTTGGCTGTGCAATCAATTGGTAGTTAATAAATTACTGAAGTGTATTCCTTACCTCAGTAGAGAAATATAAATCCCCAAATGTGTGTGTGTGTGTGTGTGTGTGTGTGTGTGTGTGTGTGTGTGTGTGTGCGTGTGTGTGTGTACGTGTGTGTGTGTGTGTGTGTGTCGTTCCATATTAACTGATTAGTGCTTTCACTCATTGGAACCCAACTCAAGACCGTGCTAATTAGTTTCATGTTTCAACATAATATTTATTTATAGTTATTTAATTATGTTACAACGTTTTGTTTATGGCTTTTTGGGTGTATATATATATTGGATGCATTTGGGTGTATATATATATATGATATGCTGATTCGATTAATGATTAATTAATTTATGACTTTAAACTAATACAGTTGAGAGTATATATATTGAAATGCTTGCTCGATTACTCTTTCACTTAGAGGGCAAGGGACGTAATACACCTACACAAGTAAGAATGATTAGCCCAATTGCAAGGGGAAGTAAGCAACAAATATTTACACAGGTTTTGTCGGATTACCTACACTAAGTGACAGTTACTGCAGTCAGCGGTCGCGAATTTGACATTTCTGAGCTGTTCAGCATTCCTGATTATGTGGGTGTCTGACCTGATCTGTGCAATGATTTATTTCATGTTGTTGTTTTTGTGTTATCCGCCCACCATTCTGTCCATCACATATCTAGCTATCTCCCTGCTATAAGTCTGTCTATTTGCCCGTGTATTCAGTCATCTCCCACATGTCTATCCACACCTATCTCCCACCTGTCTATCTTCCATCTGTCTATCCACACCTATCTCCCACCTGTCTATCCAATCCTGTTTATCAGACTATCTTTCATCTATCCTTCCCTCTCCACACTCATTCATCCATTGTTCGGGTGTACCTTTACTTATTCAGATTCTCATTTCTCAATTCGATCGTTTCTGATTAGTCGGTTCTTCCAACCATTTGTCCACCCGCCCACACGCTAGGTGTTTATGTCGCCGAGCTATGCAAATTCACCGATTCAGCTATCCTTCTGTCCATCCGCTACTCTTTCATTTATCCACTCTCTAATTCATCGACCCGACCATGTCATTTCATCCATGTGCCTACTCTTCCATCATCCATCCATCCATCCACTCATCCTTCTATCCACTCACTCTTCCATCCAGCTCGCTTTCACTGAAGTAAAATATACAAGAAATATAATTAAATTTAAAAATTATGTATTATGAATTATTATCGATACAAGTGAATGTCTATGTAGGCACTCTATACTGTTCGTTATGCAACAGTAACCACACCCACCCCACAAAGTGGACAACTGTTTTTTTTTTTTTCAAAATAATAGTTCAAATGAAAAATAGGTAAATAGGTGCGTTGTCAGCCTCCGTCAGAATGTACCCACACAACATAACTAACTTAGAGGAAATGCGAAAACCTTGACCTTTTTCTCTCGGTCTTAGACATACGATACAATGGTTTAGTAATAATCTCAAAACCAAATGGAACTAGTATAGCTTAGTAATGATTAGACACAATGTCCACCTCAGGTTTGTACTGTTTCCTGCGAACTGTATAGGTAGGACTCGAATCATATTATCAGCCCACCACCACCAACACCCATCCCCGCTCTATGGTCTGTACAATTTTCTGCAGCGTGTTAAGCATGTGCTTACGTCTGAACACGCGGATGTCGTTATGCAATCAATGAAACGGAGGACCTTTTGGACCTGCAACTGGGGTCTGTTATTTCTCTAGCAGGCAGAGATACCCCAACCCCCTTCTTTACTATCATCCCCTCACTACCATCCCGCCCTCTCACGTCTTCTCACCCCTCTGCTCTTCCTTAATCTCCTAACTCCTCTCTCTCTCTGCTTTCTCATAGTTTGTGATACTTGATATAAAGTATCAGCTTTGTCAATCACTTTTGACGATAAGATTTGTGCGCTAAGTTAGTTGTTTAGTGTCTGACTAAATTTACTCATCTAACAACGGAACTTCAACTCCACTACTTTGTAAGGAAGACGATAAAGCCAGCAGCGCTATCTCAACTTTGCAATGAAAAGTCTATGAGCCGAAAACATCAAAGGCCATAGACAAGAAGTTTTTGACGTAAATCCAAAAGTACAACCTGTACGTGTATTTATGTGTGTGTGTGTGTGTGTGTGTGTGTGTGTGTGTGTGTGTTTCATGACGTACAATGAGTAATGGTTACTAGAACATATCTACATGTGTGTGTTTCATGACGTACAATGAGTAATGGTTACTAGAACATATCTACACGTGTGTACAATTACGTTCCTGAATGTCAAGAATTCTTTTCTCCAACGGGGAAGTTTTGGGAGAGTTGATGTGATTTGAAGTTAACGCGATAAATACAAAGTATTGTAGATTGGAGCATGCCTGTAATAAAACAATCCTTCCCCTCTCTAAAAAAAAATAAAAGAATAAAATAATTAATATAAAGTATCTATCTGTGCATATGGAAGATTTTTTTTTAAAAAAAGACTTAAAACCCTAACATGGCCAACCATATGTCCACACTCACTTTAGTAGTGTCGTGTGTTACACGTATTTGACAATTAAAAGATATTTTGAATATTATCAATCACAAAAATGGATTCAAGACCTCAAATCCTGACCCGACATAGAGACGAAGACAACAATGAAAAGAAATACACAAATACTACTTATAAACTTGTGGATGGATGAAAAATGAGTAATGGTGGTAGAAAGAATTATAAAATCATAATCATGCACATTCACATAAGTCACGATTTCGAAAAGTGTTCACTATTTACAGAGTAAGAGATTTTTAAATATTTATTTCGAAAAGTGTTCACTATTTACAGAGTAAGAGATTTTTTAATATTTATTTCGAAAAGTGTTCACTATTTACAGAGTAAGAGATTTTTTAATATTTATTTCAAAAAGTGTTCACTATTTACAGAGTAAGAGATTAATATTTATTTCGAAAAGTGTTCACTATGTACAGAGTCAGAGATTTTGGAATATTTATTTCGGAAAGTGTTCACTATTTACAGAGTAAGAGATTTTGGAATATTTCTTTCTTTCATCTTGCTGGGCAGAGACTATATAGACTGGCGGTGAATTGGTTTTTGCATTTGACCTTGTTAGCTAGATATATAGTGCAGGCTGTGGGCTTTTTATCTATTTGTGTCTGTTGAGAAACCTTAGCCAGCTGGAGTCTGATCTATTGAGTTGTTCTTTGGGTTGTAAGGTGGGGCAGGTACTGGCGTGCCAATAGTGTGCCAATATCGTGTCAATATAGTAGATAAGGGTGCCAATTCTAAAACATAAAATATTATTTCTTAAATTCTGGTGGACACTAAAATAACCCCCTGGCACATCATTCAAACAGAAAGTAGGAGGGGATGGATAATGAGTGAATGAAAAGAATGGATTAAAATAATGAATATATATCTAAATGAATATGCATACAAGCAAAACAAGCATAATCACAACATCTATTCATAATTTAATCATAAGTTCAACCTGACCGACCTTTTTACCAGTGGTGTCTGGGAGAGCTTTTCTGATCAATATTACTCTGATGCAGGGATGACTGATATTTTGGGGCCGGTCACGTGTTCAGGCGTCTAAATCTCTGGCGAATTATTGCAACGTGACCTAATAGGTCAGCCTAGATTGTATAATATCGCCAGAGATCACTAGGGCCCTCTGCAAGGAAGGAGCTAATAGGTAGATGTGAAAACGCAAGATCTAAACCCATGCCCACTATCACGAGTCAAACAATAGATTGTAGCCGTGAATATAAAGCATGAAGGAAAACCTGGTGGCCACCCGGCCACACTTCATACCATGAAATTGTCATAATTTCAAATATTGTAACCTAACACAAATCTCCAAGACCACTTTATGGGAGGATTGAGTGGAATTAGAAAAAACAACATGTTAATCAAATAAAATACCCACAACCATCCCCCACCCACCATCCCCAAATGATTATTCTAACATCAAACACCTTACATTCGAAACAAAATACCTTTACATCCATATCACCATTGTTGAGATGTAGAAATACACCTGTAGATATACTTTATAAATGGGTTGAAGCCTAGTAAAAGTAGGCATATTGTCTGGCAAAATCCACTTGTGTGTGTGTGTGTGTGTGCACTCATGCGCACACTTAAGAAAGAGAGAAATCATGCTGTGCCTTGTATAAAAACGTGCAGCACTTTATATACCTCAACAGTATGACATTGATTATTGACCTACTTTCTTTTTCTTTTTGCAGCTGAACGGCTTCAGTCGAAGTTGTGGAATGGGCGAGTACCTGTTCATTGGGGATTACCTGTGTCTCTACTGTGAGGAGACCGAGGGCTACGTGTACAGCCACCAGTCAAGGTCAGCCATTGTGTGTGGGAAGTGAGGGTGGATGGGGTAAAAACCGCTCCTTGATACTTCCTCCGTTCATTGCACACTGTTGTTTTTTTTTACGTACAGGAATGCTTAGATTGTCAGGGCTTGAGTCATTTGCTTTTATATTGTATTTCAGTTGAAAGGTAAAATATTCCCTACTGGATAGCCCTTTTATATTGTATTTCAGTTGAAAGGTAAAATATTCCCTACTGGATAGCCCTTTTCTGACGTCCTCCATGAGAACCTTTCTGTTAAGTCTGTCCTCCTTGCTCTTCCCATCCATCTATCCATCCAATCGTCCGACCTTCCATTCATGCATCTATCCAATCGTTCCCACCGCGCTGTAGGTCGGACTGTTTGACAAACTACATCATAGATGAAATGAGTTTTTTTCTAAAAAATACCTGTCAGGACTGAGGACAGTCTTGAACAGTGTTGCACAAACTTTTTGAGTCGGGGGGCCACAATCTGACTTGTAGAAACCATCGGGGGCCACAAAAAAGTTACGATCAAAATCGTCCCATACAAGACGGACATCACATCTAAGAACACACAAATAATGATTAAGACTATAATTATGACAAAGAAGTTGCATACTAAGAATGTTATGATACGTCATCTTTCACAAAGTCAGTGTGATGGATAGTGCTGCATGTCATATGCAAGCTTCAAAATGTCCGGCTTGATGTTTGACATTGAAAGATGCAAAATTGCTTCCAGATTATCATCAGTCAGCTGACTGCAGAATATTTTTTTTTTTATATTTGAGCTATTTTGTTGTGGTGTTTAAGTTGAGTTTTGTTTTGCTTTGTCTTGACGCGATTTGTACCTTCTTGTTATTTATTATGTTTTGTTTCGCTGTGAATGTTTTTAGATTTACTTTCTTTTGTTGTTTTATAGTGAATGTTTAGATTTACTTTCTTTGGCTGTTTTGTTTTGTAGTGAATGTATTTAGATTTACTTTCTTTGGCTGTTTTGTTGTTTGTTTTGTTGTGAGTGTTTTTAGATTTTACTTTCTTTTGTTGTTTTGTTTCGCTGTGAATGTTTTTAGAGTTACTTTCTTTTGTTTGCTGTGAATGACTTAGATTTACTTTCGTTTACTGTTTTGTTTTGTTGTGAATGTTTTTAGATTTACTTTCTTTGGCTGTCTTGTTTTGTTGTGAATGTTTTTAGAGTTACTTTCTTTTGTTTGCTGTGAATGATTTAGATTTACTTTCGTTTACTGTTTTGTTTTGAAGTGAATGTTTTTAGATTTACTTTCTTTTGTTGTTTTGTAGTGAATGATTTACTTTCTTTGGCTGTTTTGTTTTGTAGTGAATGATTTAGATTTACTTTCTTTGGCTGTTTTGTTTTGTAGTGAATGTTTTAGATTTACTTTCTTTGGCTGTTTTGTTTTGTAGTGAATGATTTAGATTTACTTTCTTTGGCTGTTTTGTTTTGTAGTGAATGTTTTTAGACTTTCGTTTGCTGTTTTGTTTTGTAGTGAATGTTTTAGATTTACTTTCTTTGGCTGTTTTGTTTTGTAGTGAATGATTTAGATTTACTTTCGTTTGCTGTTTTGTTTTGTAGTGAATGTTTTTAGACTTTCGTTTGCTGTTTTGTTTTGTAGTGAATGTTTTTAGATTTAATTTTTTTTTTTTTTGCTGTTTTCTTTTGTGTTGATTCTGATTTACTTTGTTTCGTTGTTTCATTTATTTCGCTTTCTTTTGAAGTGTTTTAGCTTAACTTTTCTGGGTTTTATTTTGTTTTGTTTTCCTTTGAATTGTTTTTAGCTTCATTTTATTTTGATCTGTTTTATTTTGTTGTGGCTTGTTGAGAAGTGGTGTTTGTGTTTTTTTAGCTTTGCTTTGTTTTAATATTTTTGGTTTTGTTGTTAATAATTTTAGCTTTAATTTACTTTGCTATCTTTTATTGTATTGTTTAAGCTTTAGTTTGTGCTGCTGTTCTCTCTTGTTTTAAAATGTTCTTTGCTTTGTTTTATGTTGCTATTAAGTACTGAAGCTTGTTAAGCTATATTTTGTTTTGATAATTAGCAATTTTTTATTTTAATATATTTTTAGGTTTACTTTGTTTTAGTTTGTCTTGAAGTGTTTTAACTTTGTTTTGTTAATTGCTTTGATCTTTTATCTTGAGCGGTTTTACTTTAGTTTGGATATTTTCTTGTTTTGTTTTGAATTATTTTTAGATTTACGTTGCTTTGCTGTTTTCATTCGATTTGATTTGAATTAATTTTGCTTTTGGTTTGGTTTATTTATCTTTTTGACTCTGTTACCTAGAAACCAGTGTGCATAATCAAAACAAATATCTTTGTACTACCTTAATAGACCGACCTTTTCTGTCGAGCGGTCACTGTCGAGCGTGGAGAAGTTTAATGTCAAGAGTTTCTGAATCGTCCGTTTTGATTGCTTTCCGGTCTCTAGCATTTGACAGTCATTATTGCGTTATTTTGTTACTCATCTTTGATGTTTGTTGTTGTTGTTGAGCTGACACTTAGCTACTTGCATTATTTCATTCGAATCTTTAGCCAGCCAACAATTATGGCGCACGTGGCTGATATTTGTTGTGCGTAATCAACCGCCTATGCATCTCGTTATTTCCTTTTGGCCTCTTGCCAGCCACAAATAGACGTGCATGTGGCTGATATTTGTTTTTTTTACGAAATCAACCGGCTATACATCTCGTTATTTTCCTTTTGACCTCTTGCCAACTACTAATGATCGCGAATATCAGGGGTCTCCAAACTATGGCCAGCGAGGCCCTCTCATGCGGCCCTTGTAGACCTTTTCGTCTATGAAAAAAATTACGGTAATTTACGTGTATCCTGCCAAGATCAGCCGCCGCTAAATTTTTCTATCTCAAATCTCTGAGAGTTGAGAGGGAACAAGCAATTCTGACCCAGATTCGGAATAAAGGAGCGTTATTGATATGGGTCACTGATTGTTACATAAGTCGGACATATTCTTAGCTTCCAGTCCATCCAGTCTATAGTATACGATCAGTCAACCGTGACTATTAGACAAAGCCATTGAGTTGCAAGCAAATGACCTCCTTAGGGACAAGTTCAAAGAAGGACTGGTGGGTTTTTACCAGTTTTTGCCCAAGGAAGACTTTCCTAATGTCAAATGTCAATTTTGCCCAAGGAAGACTTTCCTAATGTCCTTTGCATCAAGGTACCTTTCAATCTTTGGAACAACATACCTGTGTGAACAAACCTTTTCAAGAAAGAAAATACACGAAGAACAATTTGAGAACAAACTTGTCTGATGATAATCTCAGGTCACTGTTGATGTTAGGGACATCAAATCTAAAGCCAAAAAATGTCTGCTATTTTGGCATCCAGGAAACAATTTCACCATTCCCACTAATGCAGGTGTTCATGTGTAGTGTATCAATGTGTTATTAAATAATAACTGAATAAAATAATATTAAATAAACAATTAAAGACAACATCCATGTATTGATTACTTTTTATTTGGACCTCAAGTGTGTAGTGGGCCCCGGAACTGCTGTTTGATAGCTAGTTAATAGGGTCCTTGGGCTGAAAAGTTTGGAGACCCCTGGCGTATATGGCTGATATTAATTTTGTGAAATCAACCGGCTATGAATCTCGTTAGTTTTCTTTTGTCCTCTTGCCAACCAGGAATAGACGTGCAAGTAGTTATACCTCTCAGGTCTGTGATACCGTAATCAGATAACTTTTCAGTTTAGTACCTGGTGAATTAATCACACGTTGGGCACTGTTGGCCTATTAGCCAACAACCTTACTCTCTAAACAAACAATTCTTTATTCCGGATAACAAAATGACAGTCGGCCGTACTGCAGTCTTAACACATCCGGCGTACTTCAGTTATCGGTCGCGTCGAGTGCAGAGCATGAACCATTTAAATTTATTGACGGGGTCGATTGTCCATTAGTAAACTTTTGTGCGTGTATCCTTGTCAATCGGTGTGTGCGTCACAACTGTGCGCCAGTGTGCATGAATCAGTACGGTGTGTTAGTGCATCCGAGGTCAGTGTGTGTCAAATTGTGCTAGTTGTGCTTGTGTTATGTATTGTATTGTTAGTCTCTGCCCCTCTCCCTCCCTTCTCCCATATCTCCCATAGTCCACTCGTACAAGTTCATCGGGGAAACGCTATTTTTAGCTCATGATGTCTCAGACTTAGCGGACATGCTGAGCGAGCTTAGACGACAGCCGTCGCCTTCAGGCATTGTTTGTTTGCTCCATTAGTATCAGCTGGTGCCTGTGATTTGTTTATTTATTCCATTACTATCAGCTGGTGTCGAAACAAAAAACCGAAGCCGGGTTCAAAATTGACACCAGCTGATAGTAATGGAATAAATAAACAAATCACAGGCACCAGCTGATACTAATGGAGCAAGCAAACAATGCCTGAAGGCGACGGCTGTCGTCTAAGCTCGCTCAGCATGTCCGCTAAGTTTGAGACGTCATGAGCTAAAAATAGCTTTTCCTGCTGCATATGTAAAGATTGTGAGTGCCACCCCCAATTAAAATAATTATTATTTCGCTTTATTACATAAATCGCCTTCCATACCTGCTGAGAGTGGCGTGCAAAGCGACCGTACTTTCAAGAAGGATGTGAAATAAGTACAGGTCACATATCTCCACCTTGGCACGCTGGTCTAGCATATTGCCGAGGGGGGGGGGGGGGACTTTCACACTTCTGAAAAAATTATTATTATAAATTTAAGGAAAATATATTTCAAAAGACGGAGTGACGCTACATCGTTGATGTCCATAATATCAAAGCGAAAACTTGAGATTCTCAAACATTAGAACGACAAACAACAACAGGTGTTGCCTTGTCACGTGACATCAAATAATATACTGAACTGTAGCGTTTCTCGTAGGTATGAGTGATGCGTGTTGAATATTCTATATGAGTGACGTGTGTACATCATTCTGACGAGTGACACGTGTTTGGTATATTATGGGTGACGTGTGTGGAACAGGTCTCTAAGAGTGACGTGTTATGAACATTCTTTGTGAGCGACGTGCGGTGTCATCTCTAGAAGTGATGCGTGTCGGGTAATCTGTTGACAGGTGTGTGTCGCATAAACTGCAAAAGTGACTCCGCCATGAGTATTCTCTAGAAGTGACGCGTGTCTTGTAATCTCTAGATTTAGGTGTGACGCAGCTGTGGGAGCGGTAGGCTTTCAGTATGTTCTAGGAATGACAAATAAACTTGAGGAGAAAGATGGAGATGAAGGTTGAGATGAACATGGATAGAAAGATAGAGAAGAAGATGAAAAAAGATAGAGAGAAAGATAGATGGAGAAATATTTGGAGAGAAAGATGAAGATGATATGGAGGGGGAAGGAACTTGGAGAGAAAGATGCAGAGGAAGATTGTAAGGAAGATGGAGGGAAAGATGGATGGGGAGAAATATGGAAAGTGAGAAAATGATGGAGAGCAAGATGGAGAGACATGTGGAGAGGAAGAGGGAGGAAAGTTTGTGACAAACAGGATTCGTGCGCACTCAAAAAAAAAAAAAAAAAAACGTAACTCAACAAATGTCACACACAGCACAAGATAAATCAGTTTCTAATCTCTTTCATCCAAATTTTCCCCAACATTTGAACTGTTAGAAGATTAAATCTTATAGTATCGCAAGGTTGTGGAAAGAAACACGAAGAGAAAGATAAATAAAGCAAAATGCAAACCACAAAACATTATCCCCCCAATCTCCCCCCCCCTCCAAGTAAATGGATACTTCTTTGTTGTTTTCCGCCTGCAGCATCTCGACCCCGAATTGAACAGTGCAATCCTGCACAGTTTCAATCCCTTTTAAAATACAATATATTAAAAAAGCAGTGTTTGCCGCACATGGAATGCAAGACGTGTTTTAAAAAAAATGAAATCAAGTAGAACGTATTTGTTTTGATTTAAATTCTAAGATAGAAAGTCTTCGCGTCGGACGTTCTTTGAATATGGAGTTGG
The DNA here is from genome assembly GCA_028829895.1 of Sinotaia quadrata. NCBI lineage: Eukaryota > Metazoa > Mollusca > Gastropoda > Architaenioglossa > Viviparidae > Sinotaia > Sinotaia quadrata. The sequence continues at coordinate 130,353,896 of CM054181.1, forward strand.
AGATATAAAGAGTTACAGTTTATGCTCAGGGACAGTGTCACTTTCACTCAGCCAAGGAAACCAGTTCAGCAGTCATTCGGTCGGCGACCTTAATTAATGTGTCCGGACTTCACGTCATTTCGTCTTCCGATCGGCACCGAGACTCAGTGACACACAGCGCGCGCGGTCTGCGTACAACCACGCGTTCTTAACACTGTTTACTCCTTACGGGATCTAATTTCCTGTCCTGGACAGTGCCAAGCGCACTTAACAGAACAGAAACGGTCATTTCAAGAAATGCCGACACACAGAAGATAGTAGGAACACGTCACAAAAGCGTTGTAAGGTGTGAGTTAACTTTGACATTGCAGTAAAAAATTCCTGTGGGCCGCGAATGTGCAAACATTTTCTCGATGGACGCACGTGATAGTAGTTTAAGCGGAATTTTCAGTTAGTTTGTGGGTGTGCAGGCTTTATATCTGTACACTTGCGGGTAATACTTTATTATGATGGTTCATGCGTAACATAAACAACTTTACCATGCGTAATGTGTCTGTCAATCAGCTTTAATTGAGACTCAAATGGATGTACAGTTTTAAATGATGTGTTTAACAACCCAGAGGTTTGGTTTGGTGTAAAGTTAATGTATGTGTGGGCAATTTTGTTTTTAAAACCGTTCTGATTGATGTTCGTGTGGGCATAACAGTTTTAAGTGATGCTCATTTGGGTAATAATTGCTGTTTATGTGGGCATAGAGTTTTGTAATAAGTGGGCATAACAGTTGCAAGTAACGTGTGTTTGTGGGCATCACAGTTTTGGATGTCTTATGTTGTTTGTAATGTTTGTGTTGCATAATGTTTGTAGTGAAGGTACTGTGTCAGTTAATATAAGTATGTTTTTTAATGAGGGGTAAGGATGGGTTTTTGTTCAGTTGTGAAAGTGTTTTTTTGTATGGCTACCAGTTCGGCTGTTAGTATTGTATGAGCAGGGTGTAATTTGTAAGTGTATGTTCCTTAGTAAGAGTGCGTGGCTACTCCACTTACTACAGATGCTTTCCGACCTATTAGTAGACTACTAACAACAGTTAGAGCTATATGACTTCTTCAGAGTTTTGAGGGTGGCTGAGGAGCTGACCAAATATTCTCCAAGATGTATCAGAGGTCGTTTCCTTTTCCAACAGCGGAAACAGTGAATTTTATATTATATTGTGATTTAAAGCGCTGTAATTATAAATATATGTTTTGAAGATTTTAAATATTTTGAAGATAATGATGTGATCGAAAGTTGAAGTGTTTAAATTAAATTATAAATAAATTAGGTCAACGTTTAAGTGTTTAAATTATAAATAAATGGGGTCACCATCATTTCACGTAGTTGGAGTCAACATTTTAAGAGATGCAATTAGGATTAAAATGTGAAATTATCAGATGCATATATCGACGAGCTTTCTCGATTTCATTTAATATTCTCACGTGCAATTGTCTTAAGATCCCGTTGTGACACCAGCACCTCATTGTACGTCACAGCGTACGAACTACACGTTGGCTTCCTTCACTTTGACCTTGCAAACAACGATAAGTGTTTGACTGGGTCATAAACTTGAAGGTTATTTTTAGAAACTTAGATGTATGTCCTGTATTAATAGTTATTAGTGGACATTGCTGTTTTCTGCATTTAACAGAAACAGGAATGAAGTTACGATACGGCGTTTTTAGTTAAAGTAAAAAACAAAACTATTTTTAGAATCAATTTGAAATGAAAATTGAAGTTATGTTTATATAAGTAAAACGAAAATATATAAACGGAATTTAAGTTTATATAAGTAAATGGAAAATATGTTTATGTAAGCAAATAGAAAATATATAAATGGAAGGTATGTTTATATAAATAAATGGAAAATATGTTTATATAAGTAAATGGAAAATTATAAATGGAAGGTATATGTATATAAATAAATAGACGATATGTTCAAACAACTAAACGAAAAGTTTATTTATATAAATACATTTAGGAAACAAACATATACTTTAAATATTGTCTGCCTCTTTAGAGCTGGGGGTTTTAACCTGGGGTCCACGGATGGGCTTTAGTGGGTCCGTGAAAGTCAATATTAATATATTTTTATATTCTGCTTATGTGCATTTTCTAGTGGGTCCATAGCTTTCACCAGATTTTAAAAAATGGTCTGTTACTGAAAACCAATTTCAAAGGGGTCCTTGACTCAAAAAAGGTTCAGAACCACTGCTTTAGAGTAACCATATCTGACTGCTGACACCTACTTGCCGTAGGACAAATTACATATCCGTACCCAACATGTCACTTAATTGCGGAACCATCACCACAATCAGTTTGCGCATTAAATACGATTTATTTTTCTCCTCTCAATTCAACAACAGCTTGTAGTTAGTTGATTTGATTTCCTACTCTCTATTTTCATGTCCCAACTGTCAACGACGGAAACTTGAATAAGCAAGATAAACTAGATCTCGAAGTCTAAGAACAAAAGGACGCTTTGATGTTTGAACGAGTAGCAGACGACCCATCATAGCAACATCCGGTTGTTTGTCAGTCTTTTAATAATTCCTGTACTGTTTGACCAGTAGTCATTGATAATCTCCGTACTGGTTGCTCAGAATGACTAAGAAATTCATCTATTTTTAATCCACCAATCACTGTTGGATTGCTCCAAAATAGTTCCTGAACTACTTGTCCAACATTTTTGAATAAGTCTTAATTGTCCTTTGACTGACTTTAACTTATTTCTTTCTTTTACATTTTATTAAGTATGTTTCTGCTTTCTCATGCATTCCATGACTCCCAGAATGAAGTGCGAGGGTCAAATCTCAGTGATCTGCCTTCTGTGCGTGAAGGATTACCGACTTTATCTCTTAACTTGTAAATCGCTTAACTTGTAAAGGATTACCGACTTTATCTCTTAACTTGTAAATCGCTGGATGTGAGATAAGTGCTGAAAACATTAAATATTTTAAGAATAAATATTGTTTTTAATGGTGGTGTTATTTATAGTATAACATTAAGAATAATACAATTATTATTTACCCTTATTATTATTATTATCCCTTTTCACAACTCCTGTTAATTATTATTAATTATTAATTAATTATTCAGCCTCTTTCCACGACTTCTGACTGACTGTCGGTTGTGAACCAAGGTCTCGGAATCTTACCTAGATTCTGGGAGATCCAAGGTTTTATTGGAGGATGTGGCACTTCCGAGGAGTGCTGCTTTTAGTAGTGGGGCAAGTCTGTGGTTTCCAGATAGCCTCCCAACTCAGATGTTATGTTCATCCGGATGGTGTTTGAGCCAGGTAGCCCATTTTTCGCTAGAACACCCTGTAACATCAGTCACTAGCGCAGACCTTGTTAACCCGGGCGACATCTGATCCGGTATAGATTCAAAGTTTGTTTTTCCCCTCATGAATGGGATGGGTGTGGGTATAGTTTGGAGGGAGCAGCTTTTCCCCCCTCCCTTGATAGTCCAGAGATGGGATTTGAAGCTGTCACCCATCCATGTTTGTCGACACAGCTCAGGTAGCTTAACTTTCTGGGTGAGGTTGTTTTCCTCTAACCCTGGACTATCAAGACACCTTATTATTATTAAGGTATTTTCACTTAGCACTTAACCATTCATTTCAGACTGAAAAATATCTTACACTCTTGTTTCAACGTCAAGAGAGACGTTCACATTTATTTTTTTTTACATCAAAGTTTGTTTAGAGTGCTTTGCACAATAATAAATTTATTTTTAACAGTGCAGTTTCGGTTAGAATTTTTGGAGAAATATGTGGTGTGTTTAACCCCCTTGTTGCTCTCTTTGACTTTAGATTTATTTAGTGCAAACACATAGAAAAATACAGCGTAGAACAGTTTGACGTTTCTGGTGTTAAATGGTGTAAACATGCAGAACATGTCTATTCTGGTGTTCCTGTAATCAAGATTAGCTTTGCTTGTATTTCGCGATCAAAACTTGCGTAACGTGTTATGGTTGCCATCCAACACAGCCCTTGGGACTTCCGGTTTAAAGTGAGCTCTTCAGCACATGGCTCTCCCTAGTGACAAAGGACACCAAGCAATGTCTGGTTAATTAGAAACATCAATGAAGTCTCGAGAACCTCTCTCTCAGTTGTGGCTTAGCAAGAGAGTAATTGCTGTCTGACAACAGGCGTGCGTAGTTTGCTCCTCTAGCAATAGTTGTTTAGAGTTTTCTGTGCTGAGTATGAAGTCAGTTTGTTTCTCTAGCAATAGTTGTTTAGAGTTGTCTGTGCTGAGTATGAAGTCAGTTTGTTTCTCTAGCAATAGTTGTTTAGAGTTTTCTGTGCTGAGTATGACGTCAGTTTGTTTCTCTAGCAATAGTTGTTTAGAGTTGTCTGTGTGAGTATGAAGTCAGTTTGTTTCTCTAGCAATAGTTGTTTAGAGTTGTCTGTGCTGAGTATGAAGTCAGTTTGTTTCTCTAGCAATAGTTGTTTAGAGTTTTCTGTGCTGAGTATGACGTCAGTTTGTTTCTCTAGCAATAGTTGTTTAGAGTTGTCTGTGTGAGTATGAAGTCAGTTTGTTTCTCTAGCAATAGTTGTTTAGAGTTGTCTGTGCTGAATATGAAGTCAGTTTACTTCTCTAGCAATAGTTGTTTAGAGTTGTCTGTGCTGAATATGAAGTCAGTTTACTTCTCTAGCAATAGTTGTTTAGAGTTTTCTGTGCTGAATATGAAGTCAGTTTACTTGTCTAGCAATAGTTGTTTAGAGTTTTCTGTGCTGAATATGAAGTCAGTTTACTTCTCTAGCAATAGTTGTTTAGAGTTTTCTGTGCTGAATATGAAGTCAGTTTACTTCTCTAGCAATAGTTGTTTAGAGTTTTCTGTGCTGAATATGAAGTCAGTTTGTTCCATTAAGACAACATGTTTATGCCAGCGACTCTGATTAAAGTGCATTTGGTAATAACATTCATAAAGGTTGTGATATTAAATTTCGGGTTTAGGTAAAATAACTGTAGCTTTAGTGTGTTTCTTTTCGACTGTTTCTTTTTCTCTCTGATTGTCTCTTTTCTCTTTTAATGGCTGGCTGTTCACTCTTCTTCTTATACTGTCTGTCTGTTTACTGCTTATACCGGCGGGTTGTTCACTCCATTCCAGCTCACTTCACTGCCTGTCTATTCACTTTACTCCATACATTGGCTGCTTGTTCACTCCACTGCCTGTTCATTCCCTATACTGCCTGCCTCTTCATTACACTGGCTGCCTGTTCACTCCACTTTCTACACTGAGTGCCTGTTCACTCTCCAACTGTACTACCTGTTCAGTCCTCTCCCTGCATTGGCTGCCTGCTCACTCCACTTTCTACAATGAGTTTCTGTTCACTCTTCTCCCTATACTGAGCACCTGCTCACTCCTCTCTCTAAACAAGTTGCCTGTTCGCTCCACTCCTACACTGGCACTATTCTTATAGCACTCGTATCCTGTTTATACCCTGCATGAAAACCAAAGCACTACTCCACCTTACTTTGTCATATCAGAAGCTTGCCCTTGGAACAGAACTTTGCCATAGTGACACCATATTAATTTGTTAAAACGCTCTCGATATATTCTGTATCACCTACAACATACCCGATTATTGTCATGATGTTCTCTGTTTGTTATTCTTTATTTCACATATGACGCACTTCGAAGTGAGTTCTTTATCACAATGTATGTGTGTGCTACATGTTTAGTTTCCAAATATTATTAGATATTTACTATATGTTACTGCTTGTATTTATCATTCTGTTATTTTCTACGTACTGTTTTGTATACTCTTCTTATGTATGTTTATTTAGTACTGATCACCTGTGAGTATGTCAATTTTTATCTTAGATGTTACATGTTTATTTAGTACTGATCACCTGTGAGTATGTCAATTTTTATCTCAGGTTGTATCGTGTATTGACTCATTCACTATGCGTTTGTTTGTGTGTTTGTTTTCATGTTTTTTTACATTCGCTTATTGTTTTAATTGTTGGTCACTTTAACTTTATTTAAGACTGCAAGTTGTTGAGAGTGTTGTTAATTTTAAATAATGAAATGATCAACGCCTCTTAACGTCATTATTATTATAATTATCAATGCTATCATTTACTCAGTCAGTAAATTATTCACTGTGTGTGTGTGTGTGTGTGTGTGTGTGTAGGAGGGTGGGATGCTCAAAGGCGATCGTTAGAAATCTGTTTCACGCTCGAGGTCCTCGCTGAAAATGACATGAAGCACGCAAACAACCTTGCACAGATGTACTCGTCGGATCCCTCCCCTCCAGTCATGGGGGGAAAAAAATCACCTACATTTTCTAGTTTTTACTTTCTTTCTTGTAATTTAACGATTCCCGATATTATCGCCGACACGACAAGCACACGGTGACACAAAAGGTACAGAAAGAAACACCACTGGTTGTCCGGCTATAAACTCTATAACACTTGCAACGCCTGATTGAAAAAACTTATCGATCGGACAAAAGAGAGCATTTGACTGCAAGGGTGTCGGGTGTATTCATGTTTGTTTCAATCACAACAAGAAAAATAAAACGGTGTCGCAATTTGCAGGAGACTCTTCCTTGTACCCCCACCCCAGGTCCCAGTATCGATGTATGCATGTTGGAATGTTTATGTACGCATTCATTTCACTAGGATGGTTCGCTTCTTTTTTGACAGGCGGAGGTGGGTGCAGGTATTCAAATGAACAAGGAAAGCAGCGTGTCTGTGTGCGTGTGAGTGTGTTAGCAAGCGTGGGTGTGTGCGGTGAGACACCAATAGAGTGGTGTCAAATTTTACCGCCGCTTAAATAGCTGAGTTTTCAAGAATGCCACCACAAGAATCCATTTTTTCATCCTCAACTTTCGCAGCGTTTCAATTTAGAGAGCGCTCTGATGTGTTTCTTGTATTTCATTTAATATAACCTCTGACGTGTTTCATGTATTTCATTTAACATAACCTCTGACGTGTTTCATGTATTTCATTTAACATAACCTCTGACGTGTTTCTTGTATTTCATTTAACATAACCTCTGACGTGTTTCATTTATTTCATTTAACATAACCTCTGACGTGTTTCTTGTATTTCATTTAACATAACCTCTGCACTGAATTCAAGAGAAAGAGAGAATAAAAATCGCTATAACAAAGTGTTAACAGCTTGTTCTAGAGTTAACAAGAAATTGCCGAGAGTAAATTGTACAGGTGTGTATGCAAACAGGACACTGTAGAACCACACTGACCTTATTTCTCAGCAGTAAATTACAACTTCATAAACCATCAGCGATAAACCCCGCCACCCTATCGGCACTTACCTAAACTGCACCGGTAACAACACCAATGATATAGATTATAGACTAACCTTTTACAACTTATTTGTTGTATTCTGCTCATGCAAAATTGCAGTTTCTATTGTTTTGATTTTTTTAATTTTATTTTTTAGATTGCATTAAAACCATTAAATTAGTTCATTCTAACATTACTGTAGTTCCGCATGTTAGAGTAGGAAACATGTCGTGTTAATGTTGTGATAAGAAGCTGTAATGAATTAATGACATAATTAAGACGCTATGCAAAACATCGTCCTTATTCTTGTGGTGAGAAGCTGTAATGAGTTAATGACATAATTATGACGTTATGCAAAACATCGTCCTTATTCTTGTGGTGAGAATATGTAATGAATAATTACATAATTATGATGTTATGCAAAACATTGTCCTTATTCTTGTGGTGAGAATATGTAATGAATAATTACATAATTATGACGTTATGCAAAACATCGTCCTTATTCTTGTGGTAAGCTGTAATGAATTAATGACATAATTAAGACGTTATTTAAAACATCGTCCTTGTGGTGAGAAGCTGTGGAGAATCAACGACTTATAGCTACCTTCATATATGGCACCATAGGAGAGCTTTCTACTTTGTCAGTCATCGGTCTGTCATTAGTCTGTCATCCGTTTGTCATCGGTGTGTCATCAACCCATCATCGGTCTGTTATCAGTCTGTCATCCGTTTGTCATCGATGTGTCATCAACCTGTCATCTGTCTGTTATAAGTCTGTCATCCGTTTGTCATCGGTGTGTCATCAACCCGTCACCGAAGTGTCATCAATGTCATGTGTACGTCATAAGTCTGTCATCAGTTTGCCATCGGTGTATCAGAGTAGGGTGTCCTTTGTACGCTACTGAGGGCAACCTAAGATTATGCTGTGTACAAATACTCCTTGCATCATATAACGCCCTGCCATCATTCCGCAAAATATGCATTTCCTGTAATTTTATACTCTCCCATCTGCTAGGCAGTTTATGTCTGAGATATTAGCACATTTGTCTGTGGCAGTGCAAATGACTGATTGTATTTGCCTTCCCCCTACTCACGGCTCCATACCACCACCACTACCACTAATATTTGTCTTTTTTTTTAATTTGGAAGGCATGCCATACTATTATCTTACAACTTATTCAATCTTAGTGCAAATCAACTCATCAAACTGTGGTTTTCACGTAATCAACGAATGTTCTGGTTCCTGACTGGCTAACCGACTCGAGTATTTTCCGTCTTCAAAATCGTTCTTGATCTTCCGTAGGCATAACACAAACCCAGTCGAAATAAATAAACCTTAGCTATACCCACTTAACTGCCACGAGCAGAATTAGAATATGTTTAAAAATGCCTCAGCGTCTAAGAGAAAAGAGAGAAAATGCTGTAGATAAGGAGTGGATAACTCTGTTGCAAGTGCTGAGCAAACTGGGAGATTGACATAAACATTGTCAGAGTGACAAGTAGTCAAGGGTAATGCTATTCTCTACGTTAATATGTCGCTTTCAAAGCCGTGCACTTGCTTTTCTTTTCATCCCCTGTTAAAAAGCTCGATGACTGCATTAATATAAATACTTACGCGCTTTACTAAGAGGGCTACAATCTGCAGGGCTGTCGAACCTAGCCGTTTTGCATACAACACGAGTGCCCTGAAGTGCCTAGATTGGAAAGAACTTCTATCACTTACATACCAGTAATTGATTTTTAAACGAAAGGAGTTAACTCTAGCTGTTGACCGCAGGATTTAGTGGATTAATAAAGGAAGGGTTCTCGTGGATATTAAACTCGACGCTTGCTGCAGAACAAGTTAACGAAGAAAATGTAAACTTGTCGCTCGCTGCAGTACAAGTTAACGAAGAAAATGTAAACTTGTCTCTCGCTGCAGAACAAGTTAACGAAGAAAATGTAAACTTGTCTCTCTCTGCAGTACAAGTTAACGAAGAAAATGTAAACTTGTCTCTCTCTGCAGTACAACTTAACGAAGAAAATGTAAAATGTAAACTTGTCTCTCGCTGCAGTACAAGTTAACGAAGAAAATGTAAACTTGTCGCTCGCTGCAGTAGAAGCAGTATCTGCATTTCTTTTCCCCATTTCCGTTAGACTAGTACCGCGTACAATGAAGCAGTGTGCTTGTTAGAGATATTCTCATAAACTTCATAGAGTCTCCTACTTCTCAAAATTCTAAAGTATAGTCACGTCAACAGATTGGGACTTACAAACATTTCTTTTCTCACTGCGGTCGGAATTGCAAAGTACCAGTTACTGCATTCTCATTTGTCAGGATTTATTTCTAACGTGTGAATTAATTTGTTTTTCCTTTTCTCACTAGTTCTCAATGGCGTGTCTTCACTTCAGTTCTTTTGTTCAGCACATGTGCGACTTGGCATTCTTTTCTGTTAGAGTTAAGCAGCTTTTGTCTAGCGTACGTATTACGTTTGTGTCAATATGTGAATTACGTTTGATGACGTATTTCTTTTACTTTAATAACACTCTTCACCATGACAATTTTAACATATGTATCACAGTATTAACATTATTGAAAAAATATAATTTCGTAATTTTGGAGAGTAATCTCGAGTAAATTTAATAAATTAATCCTCCACTTAGTGAACCCAACTAATCCTCCACTTAGTGAACCCAACTAATCCTCCACTTAGTGAACCCAACTAATCCTCCACTTAGTGAACCCAACTAATCCTCACTTAGTGAACCCAACTAATCCTCCACTTAGTGAACCCAACTAATCCTCACTTAGTGAACCCAACTAATCCTCCACTTTGTGAACCCAACTAACTCTTCCCCTGAGTCTTTACTCTGCGTGGATGAGATATCTCAGGTAATCCTTTTTTTGTCACCCACCCACCCTAATATTATTATCCACACTCACTATGACTGTGTTCGACAGACTCATATTCAGAATAATGCCGATCTTTTTGCCGTGTGTGTGTGTGTGTGTGTGTGTGTGTGTGTGTGCGCGCGTGTGAACCGATTAAAAAACAGATATGTATATAATAGAGTTACGTAGAGGATGAAGTTATTTTTCATTTTTAAAAAATCTAATAGAGCCACAAGGAAGATGATGTAATTTTTGCATTGTTAAACTGGGTCTTTCTAAAAATCTAACAGAATCATGTAAAAGATAAAGTCATTTTTTTTGTGTTAAATATGGGCTTTTCAGACATTAATAAAGTCACGTAGACTCGTAGAGGATGAAGTCATTTTTCTTTTGTTTACACTGGCTTTTTAAAAATCAAATAGAGTGACTTAAAGGATGAAGTAATTTTTGTATTGTTAAAACTGAGTATTTTTATTTTAATGTAGTCACGTAGAGACGAAGTAATTTTTGTATTGTTTAAACTGGTCTTTTAAAAAATTAATAGAGTGTCATAGAGGATGAATTCATTTTTCTTTCGTTAAATCTGGGCTTTTTAAAATCTAATAATCACGTAGAGGACGAAGTCATTTTTGAATTGTTTAAATTGAGCGATTTCGTAGAGAATCCCGTAGAGAATAATGCCATTTTCCCATTTTTTTCTTTAAAACAGGGCTTTAAATGGTCATGTGTATGATAGTGTAATTTTCTATTGTTTAAAGTGTGCCTTTTTATACGTTACAGTTACATACCGATAATATAATTTTTTTAATATTAAACTGGACTCTTTTTTTTTTTTAATCCAGTAGAGTCACTTATAGGATAAGAGATCTTTCTATTGTCTAATCTGGGTTAGCTCTCTAGGGCTAGACCCATTACAAAACAGAAATAGACTGTAAAACTACTTAACTCTTATGGGTCATTGTGAGTGGACTTTTAGCGGAGAGCATGGTAGTCAAGAATTATACAGTCCATGCGCTATCTTTCATGCATGGGCAGTCCGCCTCCAGAAAATAGAAGAAAAAAGGGGGGTCGGTAGGTGGGTGAGTGGTGAAGCTAATCTTGCTCTGTTGGTTTCTTCCAATATCACTTATTGCTAGAACCCTAAATGCTCTGTATAATGACAACTGATATCTCACTCTCTTGTCTCTGGATGACCTCTAGTGAAGTTCGAACGCACACAATGCAAGGCCTCGTTTGTATAGTTTTAGTTCTCAGGAAATGATGCATGAAAATAATTTTAATAATTAAGTATTTTAAAAATAATAATTTGTTGATGTTGATATTTTATCGCAGAGAGTAATTATCCAAAGTCTTTAGATCAGAGAATTTGGTCTCAAACACTCTGTACAAGATCTTTGCATGCCCAAACTGGACGCGGCTCTGTTTATAAAATAGTTTTATATTTTAAAAAAAAACAAGACAAAAAAAAATAACCGGGCATTTATTTCCGACTAAGATCGTTTTGGGCCATAAATAGATCTTTTTTTTGTTGTTGAAATTATCGGAAAACGGGATCTTTATCGCTTAGTCAAAAATTAACTGACTGCCCAAATGGGCCATCATCGCGCTTTTGTCCATCGCGTTTTTGTCGGCGCGCATTTGTCGGTGAACCCGAATTTATTATCAGAAATGGACCTTTATCGCAACGTCTAGGTGTGCATCACATAAATTTAGTTTTATTTTAATATCTAATCTAATTTAAACATCAGAAATGAGTCTTTATCACACTGCCTAAGATCTTCAATTGCCAACAATTGGCTTTCATCACAATGGCTAAGACTTTTAAACACCAGAAATTGGTTTATAAGAACGTCTAAGATCTTTAATGAAATTTCTCCTTTCGTGGCTTCTGACAGATAATGAACAGAGTGCATAAAAGCAATGTCAGCTTAAATACAAAATCAATCTTTCGCCGTATCAACGAGATTGCAGAACAGTAACTTTCTTTCCAACTGTTTGTTGTTATCAGTGTTGTCACTCTTCATGCGAATCTGTTACAACGATGTTGTTTCCAGTACCACGATTATAGCGCTACTACAGCTAATATTATTTCTTCTATTTACGTTTACGTTCTTACCAGCTCTTTAAGCAAACTTGTGTTTTAAAATGGATTTTTTCCACCTGGACCTAGTGATTGCGAATTTTGCTTCTTATTTTTCTTTTGAAAAGTTTCAAGCATTTTCTATTTACTCACCTCGTTAATTCTACCCCTTGAAGTGATGGGCCTATTAAAGTGTGAAGTGAGGTGAAAATCCTGGAATTTTTGTTGGCTCACCAGCATCCTGCTCAAGTAATTATAGTAGGCATGCCCTCTTGCCTACTCGTACAATTACTTCCCTTGAGATGAAACCTTGGCATTGTCTTCTTGCACAACATCTTCTTACGCGCATCTTTTGACCTTTTGCTAATCGAGCAACTTAAATCAACAGGACATGGATACACAACGGTGGAATATATAGGATCATATGTAATCAATTTAAATCAACGGGACATGGATACATAACGGTGGAATATATAGGATCATATGTAATCAATTTAAATCAACGGGATATGGATTCATAATTGTGCAACATATAGGATTGTATCTAACTGAGCAACTTAAATCAACTGGGCATGGATACACAACGGTGGAACATAAAATAGAGTAATTAAAATCAACGGGACATGGATACATAACGGTGGAACATCTAGGATCGTATCTAAATGAGCAACTTAAATCAACGGGACATGGATACATAACGGTGGAACATAAAAATTAAAATAGAGTAATTAAAATCAACGGGACATGGATACATGATGGTGAAACATGTAGGAAGGTATCTAATCGAACAAATTAAATCAACGAGACATCGATACATAACACTGGAACATGCAATCGAATAATTAAAATCAACTGGACATGGATACATAACGGTGGAACACTTTCATCAAGTCTCTGACTTTACGCCGCACCACCAATCGTAATAGTCGACCACGCCTATGAAATGTATCCATTAACACATATGAAATGTATCCATTAACACGGTCAAGTTCCAAGTTTAGTTATGACGTATTCATCGTGTTGTAGAATGGAGAATGTCGGCTGACTCCCAAATGTCTTTAGTAGTAGCACTGTCTCGTTTGTTTTATGTTTAATAATTTCGTCTACCATTGACTAATAAGTTGAGGGCGTGTTCGACAATTAGAATTAAGCAATAAATGAATCAGACTGAAGCATCAATGCTACGCCATGCTTGCTTGAGTGGGCTTGTTGGTTCTAAGAATGATGCTCATTTGATTGGTTCGAAAAATGGGCCGGCTGCAAATCTTATCTGGTGCAAACTTTGATTGGACAGGAGAAAAGGGTCTGCTGTTGATCAGCTCCGATTTGCAACACAACACAGCACTATTTTCATTCTCCGTAGGTTTACGCCTATGGCACATGACCCGAGTGCCCTGGGACAGAACAGAAAACGGAAGTAGTTTTCAACTGGAGCGGACACAAAAGCGAATCTTCCTGTGAATGTCGCCGTCTGTAAACGGAAACCTGTCCGAGAGCGCTCGTTTGTCGAACAGGTTACACTTGTCAGAGATATGAAAAGTGCACGCGCACAGATCACATGACTGTGCTTCTTCTTCGAACCGAAGTCTACGCCAGAACTTATTACAGTGTTTTACAGTGTTTGGTATGGTTTGGGGGTTTTGTATGTTTGTTGTTGTTTCTTTGGGGTTTCTTTTGTATGTGTGCCTTTGTTGTTGTTATAAGCGACTTCTACTTTATAAAAGTAGTACTAGCGTGTTCCTTTAATTAATTTATAATGTGCATACACGCACATAAACACAGATGACCCATGCATGTATAGCATTGATGTCTTTCGGAGTTGGCCCAACATCTTATCTGCATTTCAAACTATGACTGATGTTACGACAAGAGCAAGTAGATTTCTAAACTCCTTTCTGTAAGAGGTTAACATTGTTTGTGAGTGTGCAGAAATAAATTTGACATTATCCACAAGATAGTTTTAGAGCTAGGATGTTTGTTACGTAGATACCAAATAGGCGGTAGCGTCATTTGGAGGGCGCTGACCTCGAATTAATGACGCGCTGTCTCTTTTCCGAGCGTAATTCCTGTTCAGAAGCACTGGTGCCCGGCACTGAATCATCAAAAGAAACTCGAAGCCGTTGTCAAACCTTTTCGTTTTTTTCTCTTTAAAATATTTTAAGGTAAAAATGTATCTTTTAAAAACTTTAAGTAATGAGTACAGTAAACTTTTCTGTTCTCAACATAGCTGATGAGAGAAATAATTTAATTATCTGGTTTCTGCATTGTTAAAGAGGGAAAGTAAATAATTATTTGTTGTCTAACATGGTTAAAAGAGATAAGTAAATAATTATATATTCTCTGCATTGTTTAAAGAATGACATAAAACAATTACCTGTTATCTTCATTGATAAAGAGGGAATAAAATAATTTTCTCTATATTAAAGAGGAGAGTGAAGTAATGATGCTCTCTTTACTGTTAAAGGAGAAAATAACATAATTATATTCTCGATACTATTGAAGAGGGAAATGAATTATTTATGTTCTCTATATTGTTAAGGAGGGAAATGAATTATTTATGTTCTCTATATTGTTAAGGAGGGAAATGAATTAATTATGTTCTCTATATTGTTAAGGAGGGAAATGAATTAATTATGTTCTCTATATTGTTAAGGAGGGAAATGAATTATTTATGTTCTCTATATTGTTATGGAGTGAAATGAATTATTTATGTTCTCTATATTGTTATGGAGTGAAATGAATTATTTATGTTCTCTATATTGTTAAGGAGGGAAATGGAATAATTATGTTCTTAATATTGTTAAGGAGGGAAATGGAATAATTATGTTCTCTATATTGTTAAGGAGGGAAATGGAATAATTATGTTCTTAATATTGTTAAGGAGGGAAATGGAATAATTATGTTCTCTATATTGTTATGGAGTGAAATGAATTATTTATGTTCTCTATATTGTTAAGGAGGGAAATGGAATAATTATGTTCTTAATATTGTTAAGGAGGGAAATGGAATAATTATGTTCTCTATATTGTTAAGGAGGGAAATGGAATAATTATGTTCTTAATATTGTTCAAGAATGAAAAGGAATAAATATGTTCTCTATATTAAAGATTGAAATTAAATAATGATGTTCTCAATATTGTTGATGAGGGAAATAAAATCACTAACGGTTCTCTATGTAGTTGTAGAGTGACTGTAACAACTATCTACTTTATGCACAGATGAATAGGGAAATGCAATAATTATCTATTCTCAGCATAGATGAAGAGGAAAATTAAAACTTTAGAACAGTTAATAATTGTATTTTCCTCTTCATCTTTGTTCGGCATTTATGCTGTTTTTCATTCCCTTTCTCAGTTGTCTGTGCATGCACAAATTTCCAGTTATTTTATTAAAATTGAAACAAAATCAGAAAATCACATCTATTTATACACATTTACTGAAATAAACAGCATAAAATTCCATGGCAAGAAGTTTAAAGAGTTATTTTAAAGAAATGTTTGCTGTTTGTATTATTTTTTCACCTGATGATGATCTGACGGATAATAATTATTTTTTATTTTGTTTTCCTTACGTATTTTATTTTTAAAAAGCATTTTCTATCACTATTAGTATATTGTTTTGACGGATTGGACTTTTAGTCTCTACCCCACTCTCTTACTAACTAGCTGGACTTCTCACAAGATTTAGAACCTTCTGCAGTGTTTTTCATTACTTTTGTCAGTTTGTGCACAAGTGTTTCTTGGAGAGAGAGCTGTGTAAGGGAAGTAATTCTATTGACAATGGAAGGTATGCTCGGAATTCTTTCAGTCTTATTATAATTTGTTTTAATAACATTAATTAATACGTATTTCCAAACTGTCCATATTGATGATTATAGTTCTAAACAAATTTACAAAGATAATTATAATTCTCAAAAATATTTCCAGTTAAAGCAAATTTACTTTTACGTGTCTTATTGTCAGTTTATTATACTATTCACTAACAATTGTATTTTACTAAAACATTAAATTAATTAATTCATTAATTAATAATTTCTAACGAATGAGTCATAACAAATAAATAAATATTTAATATTACTGCCTCATTTCTACTAATTTTTTTCTTCTGTAGTGGGCATTCAGTTGGTAATTATTAGAGAAAAAGTGGTAGAACTTTGCCAAAATTAAAAACAAACTGTATCATATATAATAAATATGCAACTATAATGAGCAGAACAGAAACTAACCTTCCTAAAAAAAAAGTAATGGGACATTAAGAGTTAATAATTTCTTCGGCTCTCTTAAGTCGCATTAGGGACGCGGTTGGAGTAGGTTTGAAATTTCGAAAATTGTCTAAAAGAAATAATGTCTCGATCGTATTAGAGTGTAGTGCCATTTCATCCCTTATCTAGAGTGTAATGCCATTTCTTCCCTTATCTAGAGTGTAATGCCATTTCTTCCCTTATCTAGAGTGTAATGCCATTTCTTCCCTTATCTAGAGTGTAATGCCATTTCTTCCCTTATCTAGAGTGTAATGCCATTTCTTCCCTTATCTAGAGTGTAATGCCATTTCTTCCCTTATCGTATTAGAGTGTAGTGCCATTTCTTCCCTTTCTTTCAGAATTAAAACTGAAGATGAAAATGTTCAAATATGCCAATCCTCTCTTTCGCGCGCGCGCGCACACACACACACACACACACACACACACACACACACACAGAGCGCATGCGTCTGATTACGCACACACGAAATACACTTGTATGCTTTGTTGTTATCACTCATATGCGAGCGCATAAGCTAGTCTTCACGTACACAGGCACCGGACGTTGGAAATGACGTCATTTGTACAACGTCACCAGTGTACACAAGTAATCACCAATTCACTTGTCCGTTTCTTATTGCTGTAAATTGCACATTACATCCGCAAAGTATGTGCACAAGCGTGATCCCCCCTCTCTGTCTCCCGCCACAAAACTTTCCTTTGAGAAGAATTCATCCTCCAAAATGTGGCAAAGTTCACAGATCGACTGCGACAAGGTTGCCGTAAATTGCACCCTAGTGTCACCTCTCTTCCTGTACTGGGTTCTGGGTACTGGGTTCTGGGTTCTGGGTTCCTAGACTTGTAGCATGCACAACGCAAGCGACCTTCGTTCTCTCAGTTTCCCGTACCAGGTCTTATTTTATTTTAAATGATCATTATTTATTGTATGGTTCATTGAACATTATTTATTGTATGGTTCATTGAACATTATTTATTGTATGGTTCATTGAACATTATTTATTGTATGGTTCATTGAACATTATTATTATTCCTTTCTCAGTAGGATCTTTGATCAGACAACATCCTTATTTCTTACTGTTGACATTAGAATTATTCTCTACTTTTAACCATTTTGAGGCCATTTGATTGAATCATTTATGCCGTTTATGTGTGTGTTTGGGGTGGGTGGGTGGGTAAGGGTTTGGATGGATGCTGGGGTCAATGGGTGTATGGAGTTTATGTCTGGCAAATGTTCTTCAGGCGCGACAAGGTGTTGAGGTGTGTGTACAGGGCTTGGTTGCTGATCAGCTGTGTGGGTGTATGTGGGTGAACGTGAATGCGTGCTTGCTTGTGTTTGTGTACGTTACACAGTGTGTGAGTGTACTCGATTTAAGCCAGTTTTGAAAAATAAGTAAACATAGAGAAATAGCGCTAAGGATGTATGAACATTTTTTTATATATACTCTATTCTGACAGGAAAGGGAGGGAGGAGCGGACAACCGTCCCCTTAAGCGTTCCTTATTATTATTTTTTCCTATAGTGTAATCGATAGCATTTACTATATTTCTTTTCGCCAATACTATTCCATCATTTACTATATTTCTTTTCGCCAATACTATTCCATCATTTACTATATTTCTTTTCGCCAATACTATTCCATCATTTCAGTATTTAAACTTAAGCACATTTGCCTCGCATGGATGCACTTGTAGACATTCATGAGGCACGAAATATGATTTTCCGTCTGTCAGGTGCGCAAGATATTTCAAATTTGGCAGACATATTTTGTGCTTTCCTTCAGAGTTACCTCAACTGTGGAACAAGGTTAACAGTAGATATGAACACAGCTCACCACTTAAACAAAAACCAACATATTAAAGAAAGAAAAAAAACCTGTCTTTGAACGGAATAGAAAAACATTATTTTGTTAAAACTGCTTGTCAGACAACTGAACGGTTTTTATTTAATAAGTTATTGCACACATACGCATAGAGACACGTACACCCAGACATTCGCACGTGCAAACATATTATATGCACATACTAACTATTAATATCAGCAACTATCAAAGAAAGGATATTGACCTTTGTTTATGTTTTATGTAAATGTTATTTGAACATATTTGAACAGGATTAGCTTCGAAAGCGTCTCATCAGCAACTATCAATGAAAGGATATTGACCTTTGTTTATGTTTTATGTAAATGTTATTTGAACATATTTGAACAGGATTAGCTTCGGAAGCGTCATTGAACGTGGTAGTTACGTATCAACTTGACTCTCTGTCTCTGTCTCTGTCTCTCTCTCTCTCTGTGTTACATATACTTTTTCTCCCTGGGGTCTTCTTTGTCAGTCGTCCGTGTTCGTTCTTGAACGCAGCCAGTTCACGACTATGTACTTATTAGTGGCAATACTTTGGCTTGTTAGTATTAGTAATTATGGGAGGTCACAGACCTCGTGGAACGGGGCTTACGTTTAAGGCGCGTGCGGCTAGGTACGAGCTCGGTGTTGTCTGAAACGATTGCTGCAACATGCGTGTCACGTGACCAATGAAATGTATGTAAGTAGGAGCGCGAGATGGGAGGTGGTGGTAGTGGATGACGTCCTAGAACGAACTGGCTTCCACATCACAATGTCACTGTGGGTTTTGTTTGTTTTGGGGGGTATGGCTGGGGTGGGGTGTTTGGTTGTATTTTTTAACCAGTCGGAGTGGGTTGTGTGGGTGTGTAGGTGAGCGTGGTTTAGTCTGGCACAAGGTCACGTACGGCGGAGCATGATCTTGAATTATAATAGTGCCAATGTGGGTGTGTATTTAGCAGAGAAGTCTTGACTTTCGCACAAAAGCTGTAGGCTAATAGATGCTCTCCCAAGCGCTAGGGGTAAGGGTTGCATTATGGGTACAGCACTAACGATGTCATATGTGTTTGCCCTTGGCGTGGCTAAGTGGAGATGTGCAATCATCCAATACACTGCGAGCGATATGCCCAACCTGATGCAGCTGTTACAATTGATTATAAACTCAGCACAGTCGACATGAGCTGATGAAGACGAAGGAAAGAGCTTAAGCGAAAGAAAAATACACTTTTGAACACGTTTTCTTTAAACGATATAATTTGGCAAAATCACTTTTCCTCGAACTGTGACTTTGAAATTAGTTGCACTTGGCGACGAAGGTGTTGATAAAGAAAGGTACATTTCTTGGCATTTCCGGCTGCGTTATTTTGGTTGGGCTTTAAACTTCTAATGCGCAGCACCGGTCATGCCGCATGTAATTAGTGTTTTATGATTACTCTCATAAAATGGTTTATTTCCCCCACAGACATTTCAACATTTTATATGCACTTTCCTTTATTAAACATGGCCCTAAGGCCACAGTTTATACTCCAGTTTATACTCCAATGTATACTCCAGTTTATAATCCAGTGTATACTCCAATGTATACTCCAGTTTATACTCCAAAGTGTACTCCAGTTTATACTCCAATGTATACTCCAGTTTGTACTCCAGTTTATACTCCAATGTGTACTCCAGTTTATACTCCAATGTATACTCCAGTTTATACTCCAATGTATATTTTAATTTATGTTAAAACATTCAAATACACGGGTGAATTCAAAAGCTAGGGACAATCAGTAGCATAATGGTAAAGAGAGTGACCTCTTCCTATCACCCCCGACCGCAAGCGCTCCTGATATTTTCAGTCAGTCACATCTGGACTTGATTCCCATTTGGAGTGAAAAAACTACGGGTGACCATGAAACGAACTCCAGCTCACTTCTGGTGGGCCCTGGTAGGTCGGATCAGACAACAAAGCGGGTCTCGTGAGCAATATGATGAACCCACTCCCGATTCGTTTGGCAGATGCAATTACAGCAAACGTCATCATGGAAATGTAGAGACACGGCTTTCCGAAGAGCGCACGTGACCCGTTAGATCGTAGAGTCCCATTTACTTCACAGATTAATGCGTCATTTGTGCTTTATAGCAAAAGGCCCGGATGACAGCATCAATGGCTACATATTTATATACCAATATAGTTTTGGCCGTCATCATTATCATCTTCATTATTTTCATCGCAGACCACTTCAATCCATTAGATAACTTTCTGTGTGTGGCTCATTTTATCACTTAGATATAAACACATACGTTCACACATACATGCACACACATTCACATTTCACACACCCCAAAATACATGCACACAAACACATAAGCACCCTTCTTTTCAGCAAAAAATACTAGCTTGTGAGCAAATGATACTAGACTCAGAAGCTCTCATATATAAAATATAAAAGCAGAGAGAGAGAGAGAGAGAGAGACCTTGCAAGACAGACAATCTCGTAAACTCGACTTTACACGTGTTGCACATACTTAACCATAAACGTTATCGTGCATGGTGGTTTCAAATGCAGGTTACCCACTATATATCACTACGCCTGATGTTAAACGCTCTTAAACAAGTGTTAAACAAGTACGCAAAACGCCCTTGCAGTAGGATGCTTTTAAACAAGTACGCAAAACGTCCTTGCAGTAGGATGCTTTTAAACAAGTACGCAAAACGCCCTTGCAGTAGGATGCTTTTAAACAAGTACGCAAAACGCCCTTGCAGTAGGATGCTTTTAAACAAGTACGCAAAACGCCCTTGCAGTAGGATGCTTTTAAACAAGTACGCAAAACACCCTTGCAGTAGGATGCTTTTAAACAAGTACGCAAAACGCCCTTGCAGTAGAATGCATTTCTAGCAGTGAATCGAAGCCAACGTTTCTTGCTTTTACCACAGTGGACAGTGTCTTAGTTCATGCTCGCACTTTTACCAAAGTGGACAGTGTCTTAGTTCATGCTCGCACTTTTACCACAGTGGACAGTGTCTTAGTTCATGCTCGCACTTGATAGGTGAAAGCATCCATGCGGCTGAACATTAATTTTGGGGTTCTGAAACACCGACTCAACCTTTTTTTTCTCCTCTTCTCTGTCTTTGATGTCGACCTGTGTGGAAATGGAAGGAGAAATTGTTTGCTAGGTTAAGCCTAAGGCATAGAAAACACACCCAAAATTGAAGTACAAACATCTTTAAAACCGACAGTTCTGTTGCCAGGAACCCGCGTTAAGAAAAGCACCAACAAAAGCGGAGTGGGCGGATGGGGGGGGGGGAGAGAATATTGTTTCCATTCTGCACATTTTTAAAATTCGTATTTATATTACCGTATGTTTCAAAGAATAATATTTCCTTTCGGGCATTAGTGTTAATGCTGCCAAGCAGACGAATTGTGAGGGCAAACTGTAAGAGATGAGAATACAAAACATCTAGATAGATAGATATATAGATAGATATTTTCACCTATTCCTTTATTTGTCACTTTATTTATATATAAATTACTTGTGAAATATTTTCTGATAAAGTTGTGGAGCATTTTATTTAGGATGACATTGCTGATACTTATATAGTCAGAGTTTAAAAAGTAGACCTCGAACACTGCACGTTAAGCAAACTATGCAAATAAAATCTTAGCAAAATTCCCACGAACAGATAACTAGACATTGTCTGAAGTAACGAGTGTATTTGTCGTAGACAGATATCTAGACATTGTCTGAAGTAACGAGTGTATTTGTCGTAGACAGATATCTAGACATTGTCTGAAGTACCGAGTGTATTTGTCGTAGGCAGATATCACGTCATTCTTGTAAAGATTCAATGGTCAAAGTCTCATTCAACACATAAGTCCAGCTACCAGACCTTGTTAGGAATAACTGGATTATCAGTGACTCTAAACAGTTCTAGGGGTCAAAGTCTCATTCAATACATAAGTCCAGCTACCAGACCTTGTTAGGAATAACTAGATTATCAGTGACTAAACAATTCTAGGGGATGAAATAAACAAGGCAATTATGGCTGACCAATGGCCTGAATACACGTTTGGAAACAAACCCCTAATTTTTTTTTTACTTGTTTTGAAGCATCGGTAAACACACATTTTCTTCAGAAAAGTCCTCGCTTTTGATGCACGTGCAAGGTCAATGTCATTTGAGAAAGGAGTGGCAGCGTTCTTGATTCTTTGATATATTGATCTTCGATCTTTGGTTCCTTGCTAACTACCGAGATCCTTCTGTTGTTTTTTCAACTGTGAGTTCTCCAGCATTCTTTTGTTGAAGTCCGGTATGATCTTCTTGCCATGTGTGCATAAGGCAGACTTCATTTTGTCTCCAATATCACACCCATCCAGTGACGGTTAACATGTCATGTGACCAGTTTGTTTGTAAACAGACACTTAACTTTCCTTAACTCTGTGACATAAATTACTTTGTGTTGTCTAAATATCATTTGACTGAAATAAAGTTGTTAATTAATATTGTTCACTCCAGTCGTGCTCTAGGGAGTACTAGAGATATGAACAATTATAAACAATTCTCAACAGACCTGAACCACATGGAGGTGTTGATATATGTATATATTTTATTTCATATATATTTGTATGTATTTGTTGTGTATGTCATTACTTCTAATTGACTAATGTTGAATTGCTTGTGTAGAGTGTAGTTAATTTATATCGTTAATAAATTCCATTTCTTTACTTGTCAACACCCTCGACCTCGTGACCTTAATTGGGATTAGAAGATCAAGGGTAGTGGTGGTGGTGGGGCGTAATAATTAATAAGACGGTCATAGACCTTTGAAATGGGTGTTCCACTAATCATTGCTGAATGTATGCCAGGTCAGAACTGTTTTGTGGTGTTTATTTACAATACTGAGGTTAGTTCTGGTACAGGGCTGTTACTCTTTTAATCTATTGAGAGGTGTGTACTTATCATGATATACAGACAGACGATAATAATATTCTCATAACTTAATAGACCCTCTCGCCATTTCAAATAATCAGTAGCAGAGATATGTAGGTAGACAGAGAGACGGACGGACAGACAGACATACAGATAGATAGATAGATAGACAGATAGATAGATAGATAGATAGATAGATAGACAGATAGATAACGTTTCAAAATGGCCGAACATTTAACCGTGTTAGTAAATACCTTATATTAAGTGTCCGATCTCTAATGCATGATTGGCTGCCATTTAATATGTCATCCATCTACGCGTTCGCCATTTTGTAGTCACCAGAGCAGATTTAGAAAATGAATATTGTATGGTCTAGAGCTAAGACAATAAAACATGGAGTAGGTGTTGAAGCATTGGCATGACTTTTGACAACCTATAGTATTATTCGGAGACTAACATGAAAACAAATGTAATACTAATATACATTAGTTCAGAAGCTAAATGTTAAATATAAGAAAAGGGAAAAATGGTAGCATCAGTATTCACTAATTCATTATTGTATCGTTACCTACTGTCTAACATAAACCTACCGTTTACAACCTAATAACACACAGAGTATCGCGGTCTTTGATGATCTAAATATGGTGGACGGAAATGCTTATCCGCAAAGCGAAGCAGCCAATCACTGTTCTCAATGTATAGAGCTGTGCAACCAATTCATTTGCATGCCATAGATAACAGTGTTTGACTTCATATCTCATTTGTCTTTATCTCTCAGACACACGCTGATATGCATGTATGGAGATAGAGAGATCAATGGCTGAATGACCAGAATAAAACTTAGAACTTCAGTTTGTGGCAGAAGGTGATGACGGTTGTGTGGCATCATCGTTGTAAAGAGTAGTTTGCTCGTCTTCGACTTGAGCTGAGACAAACAAACAAACAAACAAACATATTACTTCATAACTGCTATGCCTTTATGGACTGATTTCACCCCTGACTTGAGACAACAGCGCCATTCAACCAGGACCCTTTCGGTATCTTCCTTAGTGTCCATGAAGTTACTTTGCGAACTGGCCTGCATGCAGAGGCACTAAGGAATTACGGGGAAATTTCAGACTGGCTGGCATGGTCCTCCATTACAAGATAAAGAGCGTGTGTTCTGTTTGAGGAGTTAACAAAAATCTCTCGAGTGAAGTTAATATACATGACATCTTGTGAACATCACCGTCCTGTGAACGACTGGATTCGACTTAACTGATATGTGAACCACAGCTAAAATACAACTACCCCCACCCCCATAGAATGATTAGAGATTGGAGTTAGAAAACAAGAATGCATTCACACTAAACAAACAAATATAGCATGTATAAAGGATGTTTAGAACACAAGTTCAAAGAAGAGAGAGCGGGGAGGGAGAGAGAGGGGAAGGGAGAGAGGGGGGGCGAGATAGAGGCCACATGTAGGCCTACTTATAGTAGATCGCCTTCAAGTGTAAAATGTTGCTATGATCACTTACATGGATACTCAATTATTTATTTTGTTAAATTTTTAAATTATTTTTAAAACTTAAAACTAAAAGAGCATCGCTGCTATGTCTGTGGCATTAGTTTATACCGTTTGTCTTTCTTTTAATGAGACATTTCAGGAGTAATGGTCACCTAATCGCTTTATACAAGCAACGGGGAAACTAACAGTACAGGGTTTGCTTTGTGTTTTGATTGACTTTATTACAGTTGTTACGGTAACTTAGGATTGAAAGGGTGCAGTGTAGTCTATGCAGGAATGTCAGGCTACTACAGCACCGCTCATACGCACCTGCCTTCATAATGACATTGCATTGGGACATGTTTACCCTGTCTGCTCATGCTATCAAGGGAGGTAAAACAAATCGCCATTGTGTTGGATTCTCGGTTTCTTTGAAAGACCTTCTTATTTTATTAGTGAATAAGTGTGATAAAGACCTTCTTATTTTATTAGTGAATAAGTGTGATAAAGACTTTCTTATTTTATTAGTGAATAAGTGTGATAAAAAGAGTGAATGCACGATTTAATTTAATCAGGCATCTAGCCATTTCATCGTAAACATTCTTTCACATATAAAACGTCTGTCGAACGTGGTGTGCGTGTGAGAGAAGGGAGAGGGGAGATAATTGTGAAAAAGACGATGCGTGTCATTTTCGAGATGTGCCATTTGATGATATTGAGCATGACAAGTGTAGAGATAGGCAGAATACATCGCGTAATAGTTATTACACATTACGGTATCTTCCCTTGAACTATGGAATCGCTGTCTGAGGTGTGTTTGTGTATGTGCATATGTGCTTACGTGTGCGTGTGTGTGCGCCTGTGTGAAGGGTTTTGTTTCTCTTGCAAATTATTAAAATTACATGCAATCGCAGACGCCTTTTAAAAAATAAGTAACTGTAAAATGATTGAACAATCTTATTTTACATAATATATCATCTGTAACATTCACACACATACACACGCACACAAACACTCGTTCACCTAGAATAAATGTGCACGTAAACAAAATATATCTAATGTAGTATTCACTGTCGAAAATCCTGTCCGAGACACATTCCCGCTTTCTAATCCTATGTCATGGAATGATTAATTTCTCTATTATAGATAGATAAGTAGAGGGACCGACTGTTTAATGTCTTATTGTTTGGTTTGCTGATTGATTTGATTGATTGATTGATAGATAGATAGATAGATAGATAGATAGATGGATGGATTAATGGATGGATGGATCACGTTTTGATATAATTCAATAAATACCATCACTTAATTAAAAGCGTCAGGCCAGTTGACAATCACATACAAGCTCCTTCACACACACACACAAAAAAAAAAAAAAAAAAAAGATCACAAGCAAGCAACCAATTAGTTGCACACAGAAGACCGCACGTGCTCGGCACTCCAAACAAGATTGTGGTGGGACACGACCATCCTGACGTCATTTCCTGTTTGCGTGTCACAGATCTGGTGGTGTGTTTACTGGAAGAATAAAAGTGCAAGTACGGAGGAAAATAAAACTCCTTTTCGAGTACCTTGCACTTATAAAACATTTGTCACGAGAACCCATACTGTAATGCCACAGGGTCTCTGTGCGAATTTGATTACTTCGCGTTGCACTCTTTTGCGGGAGGGGGTCAGCGGTGTGTGTGGAGGGTGATGGTGATGGTTCTTGCAGATCGGTGTAGAGAAGACGGGTGGAACCTGACCGCTCCTGTGGGAACGATTTTCTAGCTAGATGGTTGTGTCTGAATCAAGCGAAATCAACTGCCCCCATCACCCCACCACCACCACCACCACCACCACACACACTCACACACACACACACACAGTCAGTATCAGAATCTCGCGATATTGTTTTCAAAAATTTTCCATCATCAGCCTATTGATAGTTCACTTTCTTTAACGGTTGACCTACTTCACTGGTCGGTTTCAATGGTTGGCTGTCTTCGATTGATCAGCTTTAGTGGTTCACCTGCTTCAATGATTGGGTCTGTTTTACTGGTTGACCTACTTCATTTACTGGTCTGTTTTAAGGGTTGACCTACTTCATTTACTGGTCTGTTTTAAGGGTTGATCACCTTTAATAACAGATTACTTTAATTTAATAGGTCTGTTTTAAAGATTGAAGCTTTGTTTAAAGTGCATTTCTCAATGCAAATTCTACTTCGCTATCAAAACAATTTTCAGGCGATAATGTAGGTATTGTGTACTTGTAAGTTTACGAAAGAAATGTTTACAAAAAAAGATCGTTAAAATCTTGTTTAGACCGCCATTATGAATAAGGTCGAAGGAAGTTGATTAACATTAAATAATTCGGGTCACAATAACATGGCTGCGAGTGATTATAACTGTTCTTATTATATGGAGTTTTTGCTGCTAAGGTAAAGTATATAGGTTGAGTAATTTTTACCAAACAATGATTTTAGGGAATCTAGTTAATGTTCACTAACTGCCATTAGAGAGAGATTATTGGTAATATTTTAGCCACTGGCAAGCCTTCCTGATCCCCTTTAATGGAGGGTTTTATTTAATAACGAGTGTGGATTTATCCTGGACACAACAGCGGACGATGACACGTGACTACTCCCAGCACAAGTTCATCATCTTGGCTTCGAAAAGTGCTCAATTGTGTGGTCAGTAATGACATAGCTTAACAAGCAGTCGCCTTGTCGACACGTTAATTTCACATGCAAATTCTTCATTCCTTTGTCGCTCACAAGCGAAGTCCCAAGGAAAACTCAACCATCAGCATGCTACATCCCTCAAACGCGTTTATTTATTTACTTCCTAAGCCCATGTTAACTTCCCTGCAGTACCTGCTTTCTGCGCATGTTCGGAAGAAAAATCAAGGTAAAGGTCAGCTTTTTTAAAATGACTGATCGGGATTTAGGCGAACAAATTCCAGCTCTAGTGCAAAGTGTAGAGGGTTTACATTGCAAAATGTCGGACGTGGCAGAAAGTTCGAGCCGACAACAGCGTCTCCTTTTGTTGACCTCAACTTTGGTGAAGAAATGTGCTACACTCAACGTTATGTCTGTTTGTGACAAAACGGAATGATGATTGCGACTAAAGACGCTGGTCTCGTGTATCACTCGCACTTCCACTCACTTCCAACAATTTGTGCGCGGGTAAATCACAGACTGATGCGACTGGTCGTTTTTTTTCGACCGTGATATTAACAAAGGCGATTTCTGATTGGCTATAAGCTGTCACCTGCTCCGGAAGGTGACATTTTATTTACAGCTTCGAAACGTGTTAACAATTGCAAATCTTGGAATAACCATCAGAAAAAGTTAGCATGAATAAGTAGGAGTGAAATAGAAATAGTTTCTATCACTTTTAGTTGTTAAATTTTAGTGTGTGTGTGTGTGTGTGTGTGTGTGTGAGAGAGAGAGTGCGTGCGTGCGTGTGTAGGCATTACATGATAGTTTTAATATTGTTTCATAAATGTTGCAGTGTCTATTGAAAGTTATTTACATATTTTGCTTTAAATGTAAGATAATGTGTATTTTCCACATTTAAAGTGAAATCCGCGACAGTAAATTGAACAAGAGATGGTGGTGAAAATATCTTTCTTTCTTTCTTTCTTTCTTTCTTTCTTTCTTTCTTTCTTTCTTTCTTTCTTTCTTTCTTTCCTTTTCTTTCTTTCCTGCTTCCTCCCTTTCTTTTTTTCTTGCTTTCGTTTTACTCTCCCTATCTGTCGTCCCCTCTCTCTACCCGTCTCTATTAGTCGGTAAGTCGTAATTGTTATGTTTACCATCTCTCTCGTTTTAAAACAATTTACTTAAGTTAACACAACTGGGAGTCATACAGTATGAGAGCTCGTTACAAATTATTTTAGCTTGCTCCTACTCTTGGTAAGGATAAAAGAAAACAAAAGTCAAAAGAATCATCTACACAATTTGATTTTCTCTCTGTGTCTGTCTGTAAGGTGTTGCTGTGCAAATTAAGACACATGTGGAAAACTACTGTTGTACAGGATTTATTACAGAGCAGGCAAACTCTATCTATTGTTTTATAGGATTTATTACAGAGCAGGCAAACTCTAACTATTGTTTTATAGGATTTATTACAGAGCAGGAAAACTCTAACTTGAAATCTTCACACTGATGCTAAGAAGTAATTATGAAGAAGAAAATTAATAGGGTATGACTGTTAGCTACGTCATTACAGTGTCAATAAATATTTGTATGAAAGCTCCTGCACGAAACATAGTCAATGTTTTAATGACGTCATTACAGTGTCAATAAATATTTGTATGAAGGCTCCAGCACGAAACATATTCAATTTTTAATGACGATCATTGCTCTCTGTGCTAAACAAATAATTTATCCAGTGTGAGTGAATCAGTCAAATAGTCAGTCATCAAAAATCAGCATCTCACATGCCAAACAGCCAAATAGTGAATCGACCGTTCGATCAGCCTATTAGACCAAACAATGGACGCAATTAAACAGCCAACCAGCCAGCCAGTCAGAGGCCAAGCACATGGACGCAATCAGTTAGTTAGCCAATCAATCAGTCTATTAGAGGCCAAACAAATTGATGTAAACAGTTAACCAATCAATCAGCATATTAGAAGCCAAACACAATTACGTAATCAATTAATCAACCTATTAGAGGTCAAACACATTAACGCAAACATTAGTTGGCCAATCAATCAACATATTAGAAGCCAAACACATTGACGTAATCAATTAGCTAATCAATCAGCATGTTTGAGACCAAACACACTTACGCAATCAATTAGTTAGCCAATCAGTATGTTTGAGACCAAACACATTGACACAATCAATTAGTTAGCCAATCAATCAACCTTTTAGAGGCCCCAAAACGAGCGCAATACAACTGTCAGTCAGCCAATCAATCTATCAGAGGCCAAACAAAGGCGCAATCAAATTATAAAAAACATAAATTCATCCAGGTGGCTTTGCTTGCGAATGACGTCATTCAGAGCAACATGCATTGCTTGCCCTTTGGGTCTGGCTCTAGAACATAAAACACAGGTAAACTCGTTTGCACCTTTTCCTAGTTGACTACTGGTACATTTTGTTGCGGCTCCGTCAGGGGAGGCAAACGCCGGGTTGTACATGTGGATTCAATCTTTTCTCGCATCTGATTCCGCCCTGATTCAATGACTAGTTTTATAATCATTAAGATTTATTTAACTGTTCGATAGTAAACTGTTCCGCCTGACTTAATTTCTGCTCGAGATACTTCGGCGTTGTTCTTCAAAAATCTATTGGAATATTTACACAAACACACAACACACAGAAGCACGTTACACACACATTGATGCACTTAAACTTACGCACGTACACACACACATACACAACTCCATGCACATATACAACTCAAAGTAATACAGAAAACCAGTCGCACTATCTGCACAGAGGCCGCATTGTTTAGCGTATTACCAACGAATATTCTGAAAAACAGAGTTTCCACGATTTTTACTGATCCACAAAGGTCAATTTTGAAATACCTGTCAGCCCTAACTAATGAAAGTTTACCAGTAATGCAATACCGTATGGTAACGTATTATAACTGATTTGAGCAAAGTTTAAAAAACTGCACTACTTCAATATCAACACTAAATAATGAAAGTTTACCAGTAATGCAATGCCGTGTGGTAAAACATTATAACTCATTTTAACTTCAATACTTCAATGTCAGTTCTAACTAATGAAAATTTACCAGTAATGCAATGCCGTGTGATGAAGTATTATAAATGATTTAAAGAATGTTTCAAAACTGAAATACTTCTGACTAAAAACAAAACTTGCCGATAAGTTTATATATAAGTGCATTACTGCTAGTGCCATTCTTTCATTATAAAAGTCCAGTACTGTCATTTCTTTATCGTACTCTTGCTGACTTGCGTCTATCGTCCTAAATATATTACAATCCTCACAATGACGACTTAACAATCCTCACAGTGACGATTTAACAATCCACAGTGACGACTTACAATCCTCACAGTGACGACTTTACAATCCTCACAGTGACGACTTAACAATCCTCACAGTGACGACTTAACAATCCTCGCAGTGACGACTTAACAATCCTCACAGTGACGACTTACAAATGCTGCCAGCGCCTAAGTCTTACTATATGACATTACGTGCCAACAAATTCAGTAAACGGGCAGTATTGGTTTACATATGGTGATTTTTCTATTTTACATTTTGATAGGGAGGGGGGGAAAGACTTTCTGTTACCCGTACGAGTCACTGCAAAAACTGAGCGTAAAATATATCACTATTATTTAAAATAGACATTAATTCATGTTAAACATATTAAGCTTAACTATATTAATTGCAGCACAATAAATTCAGTGTTACGCGTCAGGAAATAATCCAGACAAATTTTACAAGCACCTTGACTAGACAGCTAGACAAAAAATGATTTAATTTCTCTACGACTTTAACTGACAGGCGAGAATGTTAACCCGCCCTGAGCTTCTGCTCTTATCAAGAAAAGATAATGTTTTTTCTGGTCATTACCTCACTTTACCTCTATGGTTACTATCTGTTTGCCCAAACTGTCCACCCATCCATCCATCCATCATTGTGCCTGATGGTGGGGTTATTGCCTGGTTCGTCAGATGTGCTTAACGCTTGTCCCGGATGTGACATTTAACTCGTGACCCGGGTGTGACGTAAAGTAGTGCAAATCTGTACACGCTTATGCTAAAGTGGCGGCCGATCCATCCTGTCTTCCTCCCGATTAAACTGACTGATATATAACATATCATCACGCCTTTACCCTTACCCTTACCCTTCCAACCCTCGGCAAACAACATGTATTTGTTCCCGAAATCATATCCCTTTCGTGGTCTTGTTAGCAACCGAGGCGGGCGGACGGTTGTGCAAAACGTACTGCCCCTTTAGTTCGCCATTCATAGGTTTTAAAGATCGGTACAGTTCGAAGTCCAAAAGAGTGGCTCATTTTCCAATAACTGAACAACTTTGAAGAGTTTCATACACCCCTGTTAGTCAATGACGAACACATAATATTCTTCAAAAGTTTACCCTCCCTGAATGAAAAAGAACAAAATAAAGTAAGAGTTATCTCCCCTTCGTGAGCTAAAATCCCTCTCTTGGTCTAGCACTCTAGCTGGATGCGGACACTCGAGCCCTAAATTAAGCAAGCAAGCTTTGTTAAAACCCGTGTCAACAACAACAGCCCTGGCGTGGAATGTGCTTTTGCAGAGAATGTGAATTGTGAAAGTGATGTTTTCCGCACTGAAATTTAAAAGATTTTTGTAGGCTAAACTCTCTTTAAGTACGCTTAGCATGAAGTGAAGGATTGACAACTATAAAGAATCTATATAAATCTCTAGTTGCGTTTTATCATAGATTAGCTGTTATTAATAAAGGGAAAGTTTTAGTACGGTAAATACACTTTATAAGTAAACAACTCAAAACAACGGAGATGTAGCAGTTGTGTGAAACTTGGAAATATATTAAGATCTAAAGATTCATTTAGGAAAGTGTGCTAATATGAACATATGAAAATTTAAAACCTCGAGCACAAACAACATGTTTTCTTTTTTTTCGTTCACGATTTGTTCCAGTCGCCACACGCCATCCACGTCATACGTCGCGTGGATTATTACGAGATGATGAATACGTCATCTACAAGATCCGACATGTGCAATATTACTAAGAAATTAATGTGTCATCTATGAGATCTAAAATGTAAATCATCAGCACTATAATTAATATGTCATCTATGAGATTCAAAATGTGGATTATCAACACTACAATTGGTGTGTCATCTATGAGATTAAAAACATAAAGCATCAGCTAGAGTAGTATTACATTATGTCACCTGAGAGATCCAGCAATCGCATTACCAAGGAGTCATTCATATGTTATCTACGGAATTTAACATATAAAATTTAAGTGCAGGATCTGAGATTGTCATTATCAATTGATCCAGTACGACTCATCCGCGTTGACGATAACAAGGCACGCCAGAGAAAACCAGGAAACCACATGATTTCACGTGATTCATTCGTTACTAACCAAGGCACCGGAACGTCACATCTTAATTGAAAAAAGCCTAACTGGCCAAGTAATTTAAGTACAAAAATAGTTACTAACAATGATGCTTCGAAAAGTCTAAATTCCATTACAATCAATGTAACCTGAAAATGAAACACCAATTTCAGTATAAAAGGAATTCTGTTATATTATACTTGAGCAAACGTCAGCCAAGCATAAACACTTAAGAAAGCAAACGTCAGCCAAAACATAAACACTTAAGAAAGCAAACGTCAGCCAAACATAAACATTTAAGAAAGTAAACGTCAGCCAAAACATAAACACTTAAGAAAGTAAACGTCAGCCAAACATAAACACTTAAGAAAGAACAGCACGGCAGTAAACACGAACATACCTTTCATACTGACGGCTTTACCCGCCACAGTAAAAATTAGCTAAACATTGACACCCAAAAAAGGCTTTACAACACGCCAAAGTGAATATGTCCTAATATGTCCTAAGCAATAATACTCAAGACACTACAGCACGTCACACTAAACTCGAGTTTGAAAACTTGAACTTCCAGCTTTTACACTACAACGCTTCAAATGACAATAAAAGTAAAGCAAACATTTAGGAGCTTTGGTAGGGGCCTGATGAAGACCTAAGATGGTCGCACGGTTACCTGAGAGCCGCTATATACATTTAGGAGCTCTGGCAAGGGCCTTTTGAAGACCTAAGATGGTTTCACGATTACCTATTAGCAGCTACATATAACCAGATATAATAAGCGGATGCGTTTCAAATACTGATTTAATTTTCCGCAAGGGAGGTCACCGTAGCGAGAAAGACTTCGACAATAAGAGAGATCAGTGAAACAAATTCAAAAGCTGACTCAAAACTCTATTCTAACCGATGCTGTAGCAGCTGGACGCAGTAGGTCTAGTCGCGATGATTTAGGATTCCGCGTGCCATTTTGGCGATATATTTCTCTCTGGATAACGAACTAAAGCACATTGCAATTAATGGCTAGACGTGCCCTATTTCTCTCCGGATGACGAACTAAAGCACATTGCAATTAATGGCTAGACATGCCCTATTTCTCTCCGGATAACGAACTAAAGCACATTGCAATTAATGGCTAGACGTGCCCTATTTCTCTCCGGATAACGAACTAAAGCACATTGCAATTAATGGCTAGACGTGCCCTATTTCTCTCCGGATAACGAACTAAAGCACATTGCAATTAATGGCTAGACATGCCTTATTTCTCTCCGGTTGACGAACTAAAACACATTGACTAGACAGACTTTATTTGTCTCCGCATGACGAATTAAAACACATTGGCTAGACAGGCCTTCGGACGCGTAGGGTGGGCCTGAGAGGGATTTCGCCTAACTGTTTACATTCAACATTTCTGTCCAACCTTGTCTGAACGTAATGTACAGATAATGCTCTCTGCACTGAAATACATATTAACATAGATAGATAGAGAGAGAGATGGATAGGTGCGTAGATAGGTAGGTATGTAGGTAGACAGACAGACAGACAGACAGACAGACAGATAGATAGATAGATAGATAGATAGATAGATAGATAGATAGATAGATAGATAGATAGATAGATAGGATTTTCAGAGTGCATCATTGGACACTGACAAAAAATTAGAAATATATAGCTACTCGGAATTATAATATTAATAATAATTTCTCTACAATTACTGTATGGAAATAGTGCACTTGACGGAATTATTTTTTAATATTAATAATAATTTCTCTTATACAATTACTGTATGGAAATAATGCACTTGACTAACAAAAACGAAAGCTAAACAAAAAATCAGAACAAAATAGGCAGACCTCTTAAAGTAGTTTGTTTATTTAATGTTTATTCATGCCTTGTGAATCCATTGGTGCAGCAAATACTTCTTTGGCCACATTGCAAGTTCACGCATGGATTAACTTTGTCATGCTCGTGCTGCTTTTTACACTCAGATAATCGTTTAATGCGGAACGCACATCTCTAGTCATGTACGTTCACGCTTGGATTAATTCTAAATGCACCTGCTGTTTTTATAGACAGATAATACTGGCTACAGACTGAAAAGTGAAAAGTGTTGTATGTGTGTTGTTCAATCAATTCTATATTACAATATAATGAGTTTTAGGTTCTTGTTTTTAAACTGTTATTTTCTGTCAAGTACAAGGAATTTGAAAAGTGATTTATTCAGTTTGACGTTAAGTGCTTTAGTATTTAATTTGTTTCTTTTAATTTTGATTTTCATTTCGGGTGTATGGTGTGAGAGTGTGAATGTACTTGTAGTACTACAATTTAATATTAGTATTTTTTTCCGAGCACAACTGGTTACCAACAGTTATACTCTTTGTCTTTCTCCCAAGGACCAACGCTCTAAATCTGTTGCTCTTTATACCCACTCTTTCTCTTTCCTTTGTCACCTACACATATCGTTCTTCCTCTCTCAATGGCAGTGAACAGACACGCACACACACATTCATGCATGCATATATACATGCACACCATTGATCTGCCTGTATCTATTTAGGATTGTATGTCTCTCTCTCTTTCTTTCTCTCTCTCTCTCTCTCTCTCTCTCTCGCTTTCTCTCTTCTTGTAAACCAGCTGTTTTTCTTTTACTGATTCTACACAAACATACAACATACTCTTAAGCACATACATATATATATTCAAGCGCGCATGCACGCACACACACACACACACACACACACACACACACACACACACACACACACACACACAATATTTACCCTCACACACTTATATTTATGCAAGTCACATTTGTTTGTCTGTATGCATCCTCATGTCATCATGCTTTTCTAGGCACTCATTTATCTGCCCTTTGTCATGTCAGTGCCCTTTGTACCTGGGGCCAACTGCGTAATTGAACTCTCTCTATTTATATATATGTAGCTCATTGAGCTATATATATATATATAGAGAGAGAGAGAGAGAGACAGAGCTCTGTGAGCTGCACACACTCGGGCGAAGGACGTTTGTGTCACGTCCGTGATATAGATAGATGAATAGAAGTGGGTGTCTTGTACACGGTTTATGCGAGATGTCGAATAAAGTCCCGTATATAGTATGTAGGCCTATGTGTAGTCGAATGAAGTCCCGTATATACTATGTATGTATAGTCGAATAAAGTCCCGTATATAATATGTATAGTCGAATAAAGTCCCGTATATAATATGTATAGTCGAATATAGTCCCGTATATAATATGTATAGTCGAATAAAGTCCCGTATATAATATGTATGTCGAATCAAATTCCTTGCATTAAGTTTGAACACATTCGTAAATTAGTTGAGCATGATGTATCTATGCATTCTTGATTTCGTGGAAACAGCCATTTACTCATATTTGTACTAACACAGGTACATTCAGTATGGTACTTTGCTTTTACACTGTCACGTTCATGTCAGTTTCCAGTTTGCCAGTTTTATTTGTGTCTCTTGTTTGTGTGACGTACCAAGAAGTATAGCCGTTTACTTTTCTGTTTAGTGGTACGTGTAGTATTTACATCTGCGTGCACAAATTGCTGCGGCAAGAGAAAAGACGAGCGTTCTCACTCGAAAATTCAGTTTGCTTTTCACCCCTACCTACCATCGCCAGGCTGTAATTATTTCCCCTGAATGGAGATTTAAAAGTCAAATACAGCTAGGAATGTGTGTTTTTTATGTGAATGTGCTCTCCTCGTTCCTGTCTGTGACCGCTATAGTGCGTGTGACCTCTATTATGATTATTATTTATGAATTCCTTTATCATTTAATAAACATTCTCACTTATCAGTGGTCACATTTAGGATTCGTTTCCAACATGAATTCCCCACTCACATACCACAATAAGTAGTGCACTACCGACACATAACTTCTCTGTTCGCAGATGGAACTTCCTACTTAAGGAGTACATCCAAACAATTGACTCACGAACCCCCATCCACCCACCGACTACTCCAGACATGCCTCAATGCACTTGTGTAAGAAGGATGTAACAAAAGATAAATGATTTTTTATAAAATAAATATATATATCACAAAATACCACTAGGTTTTGAAACAGTTCATGTGTTTACATTAAATGTTCAAGTGTTCATCAAGTCTTTTCTCCTACACAATACATATTTTGCAATGACTACCTGAAGGAACAATCTCTAATCACAGTTACGATACTATCATGAGTTTGGAAAAGAGAGAAATGCAGAGATAATTAAATCGAGTTCATGACCTGTTCTGTATATGCTACGTCATAGAGAAATCAATCGAAGAAAGTTTTACAGTCAGCACAACACCAGCGTCCCCTTCACTCACTTACACAGTCTGTTGAGCACAATAGGATTGTCTGGAAATAGGACGGCAAATGACAATTGTTGTTTCCGCTCTCACCAACCTGGAATTCCATGGTAGACAGTAGTGTGACGATTACAGAAGTCTCTCAAGATGTAACTCACGTCACAGGTTCTGCATCAAGGACGCCAACAAGAAGCCAAGACCAAAAGAAAAAGCTGGCAGCTGAACGTCGAAGGTCAAGCTGTAGCTACAAGAAATGAACGCTTGCCCACTGCAACAACATGGAAGTGTGGTGCTTAGATTCAATTTCATAATTTTCTACACTATCTCTCATTCTCTCTCCAGTCATTCAGCTTGCATGACTGCAAGAGAATTGTTATCCCTCATACATGCTTCAGTCACCAATACATAAGTTTCTAACATAAAATTATACATATTAATGATTCAATCAAATATCTAACATATATCAAATCAATGCATGAACAATAAATTTAACATAAAATTATTCTCAGTCCATTCTCATATTAATTATTGATCATACACCTTACCACTGGCTATCTGTTGCCTCCACTGGACCATTGATCAGACATCTTACCACATACACATATACAAATAATAAAATTGTTATGTGTGTGGTTTGGGGTAGGCGTAAGTTAAAATGTAGTAGACGGATTTTGATCGGACTTTTACCTTTATATCGTAATGCTGTAGAATGAAGATAACGCTATATGATATCACGCTGTCCCATAAAGGAGCTTGCCAGGAGACTAAAACTACGAAAATAGTATAGCGCGTGAGCTCGCCACTAAAGTAGGCTCATGTGTGTAGGCCTTGACTTAGGCATGACCTCTGTGATCTCCTTGCACTGCAGACAATTCATATTTCACTCACACTGAATTTATCATTATGGGTATTAGATTTTATGCTATAGTAAATATTGGATTTTGGTGGATTGCACTACACTGATTGGTTAGCTCTCTTTTCTGCAGTGCCTCCTTCAGTCTTAGCAAATGTAAAGAGAAGTCACTTTATACAGCTCATGGAACATGTTTGTACTATGGGTCTTACTAGCAATAATGTAAACTGTAAAACAGTTTTACATAAAGCTCAATCCTCAAAACCGCCATTTACATGAACAAATATTTAGTTGCTTAATAAAACAACACACTATATATAAACAATTAATATAATGTTCAATTGTTCTTTGATGAAATGTTATGGAAGATGTTTATTAATAATGAAATGTATTTAAATACGCCACTCATCACACACACACACCCAAATGCATACACACAACCATACACACTCAAACAAATGTACACACAATTACATACTCATTCTCACAATTAAACACATGCACTCACACTCACACTCACACACACACACACATACACACGCACGCACACACACACATGCACAGACACTTGCATACGTACGCACCCATGAACACACATAAACACATGCTTGTGAAAGAAGTTCAGGTTGATGCCTGATGTGAGTTAAATTTGAAAAAAAATATTGTTTCTGCTCAGATAAACTCAGTATACGCAGGCATCCTCTGAAGCTGCTATACATGTTGGGGAAATACTGGTTACTAAAATGTTCTTAAACAGGGGAAACAACCCAATAGATCCTCGGCATTGCCTGGTTGACGTATATACACGTCATTTGCAATGTATTTTAACGCAGGCATAGAGAAACCAGTTCTGTATATTATCTTGTATCGCTTATCAGTTGTTTTTTTCTCAGTCACATTCCAAGACAGCAGCAATGTGAGGCATGGTCTTGATAAAGTTTCTTGCGTGTTTGCAGTGACGTTGATGGAATAATTAATCCGAAGTCGGCCTTTTATCAAGGCATTGAATGTTCATGCCAGAACTCCAACGAGCCCTTCCGCTTGAAGAAATAAAATTTAGAGAGGGATGGAGGAATATAAAATTTTAACATTTTTCGTTTATCCTCGTTAAGTGAACACGGCAAATTCCTAACATTAAATAACAAAAGGTACATTACAATAACAAGACGATATAACACCAACAATAATAAAAATGTTTAGGCTTGCTTATGGTAGGGTTTGTTGTGAGATGTTTAACAGTTGTCAAAATCCATTCCTTTCATTAAAGTCGATTACTTTCAATGTTTTTCTGTCAGTTTGTAAATTTTTTTGGGGGGAGAACGTTTTCTTGCTGTCTGTCAGTTTGCACATGCCTGAGGTATTTGTGGTTATGTGCGCGCGCGTGTGTGTGTGAATGATTATTTTGATTGCATAATACACTTTTGTAAGTTTGGAGTGAGAACTTATGAACGTATTTCAATGTATGTGCGTTTGTGAGTGTGCGTGTGTGTATGTGTGTATGTGTGTTTTATGCATTTGGGGGGTTTGTGAGTGTGCGTGCTTATTTGTTTGGGTTTAAATGCGTGTGCACGTTTACTAATTCTAAAGATGTCTCATTCCATCGATTCTATGTATGTGTATCTGTGCGTGTGTGTGTTTGTGTGTGTACGTGTGTGTGTGTGTGTGTGTGTGTGTGTGTGTGTCGTGGAGGGGGGAGAATGTGGGTGTCTGTGGGTGGATGATGACAAATGCATAACTGCTCCTGTTCTCTTTTAGTTATTTTTACAAGTGTTTACTCCTTTCTTCCAGTACGGTTATGTCATTAGTAACACGCTCTAACATTCTGGAAGTCGTTAAAACCCTTTATTACGCCTACCTTTCTTTCTTTCTTTTCTTCTCTCTCTCTCCCCATTTCTTTCTTTAAATTCATTTCTCTCCATTTCCATTTCTTTCTTTCTTTTCTTCTATCCCTCTCCCTGCCATTTTTTAAAAATCTTTTGTTCTCTCCCTCCTCATTTCATTTTTTTCCTCCATTTCTTCTCTCCCTCCCAATTTCTTTCTTTCTCTCTTTCTTTCACTTCATTTCTTCTTTCTCTCTTCGCATTTCTTTCTTTCTTTTCTTTCTAAGTTTATTTATATTATGTTTTAAAATACTTTACGAATTATCCTTGTTTTCCCCTCAGTCCTTTCTGACATAAATACGGATATCATTACTTGGCTTTCCTTCCTTTCATTTCTTCTCTTATCTCCACCCCCACTTCTTTCTTTCTTTTTTGTCTTTCTTTTTCTTCTTTCGTTCTCTCCCTTTTAAAAAATGACTTCCTCTCTTCCCTTAAAATTTTTTTTCTTTTCTCCCATCAGTCCTTTCTTTCTTGCCCCGCTTCATCTCTCTCTTTTTCATTCATCTCGCTCTCTTTCTTTCTCTTCCCTTCTTTATTTCCTTCTTAGGCATTTTTTGTTTTTTATTTCTTCTGTCTCTCTCCCCCTTTCTTTCTTTCCGTCCAAAATAACATTTAAAAAAGAAATCATTTGGAATTTTATTTTGGTCTTCTTGTTTGTATACTTCCCTGACCAAGAGTACCGTTCTTGAGTTTTAACTTTTCTTAAAATAGAAAATATATGCATACTTAATTTGCTGTGAAGAGTAACAGGCCTACAATCTAAACAAGCATAATGATCTGTTTCATTTTATCGGAATGTGCACCTCAATGTGTTTCACATTGTACGTGGATAAACAGCTTTTGTGCGTGCCTTACTTTTTGTGTGACGTTGCGTTCTTTGTGCTTAAATGTTTGACATACACAACACGATGTTTGTGCGTTACTGTTTGACATACACAACACAATGCTTTTTGCGTTACTGTTTGACATACACAACACGATGTTTGTGCGTTGCTGTTTGACATACACAACACGATGTTTGTGCGTTGCTGTCTGACATATACAACACAATGTTTGTGCGTTGCTGTTTGACATACACAACACGATGTTTGTGCTTTGCTGTTTGTCATACACAACACGACGCGATCGCCCTTCTGCTTACACCTATCAACAACTGTATGTTTTTAAACTATTCTACTGTGTTTACAGCATTTGATAATGGTCACGTGATGTTAATATGATTCCTTTCCGAGCATGCAGATGTAAAGAGCAGTAAGGTTTCTTTATAATCACGATTCCCGTTGTAAAGGCAACAAAACATGACAACAAATTTAAAGAAAATGATTGCTTTTTGTTCCATCCATATCTGCCTGTTCATTTCCCACAATCTATATTTTTTCTCCTTTCTCCATTTATGTCTCCCCGTTTTTCAATTCGTTCATTATTATCCACCCGTTTACCTAACCATCTGAAGATCATTCTTTCATTTGTCCACTATTGCCATGCCATCTATCCACCCGTTTACCTAACCATCTGAAGATCATTCTTTCATTTGTCCACTATTGCCATGCCATCTATCCACCCGTTTACCTAACACATTCAATAATACATAGTTAATCTAACATATACATATTAACGAATTAATCAAAATATATAATATATTTAGATCAAGGGATAAAATCGTTCTAAGTACATTGCATGAAACAATAATTCTAATATACAAATTATTCTAATTTCATTTCACATATTGTAATCAGACAACTCACAATGGCTCATGGTTTGCCTTTACAACCGGACTTCAAATATTGATTGCAAGTATTGCAAAAGGGTTAAACTGGCCATTTATACTAACTTTGCATGTCAGCTAACGGGAATCACTCATCCCACCCTTCCAGCCACCGCGTTCGTCATTCAGTTGCATTCACAACTACCTATTTAAGCTTCTGGGTGGAAAACTCTCTCTTTAGATGTCACTCATCACACCCTTTGGGCCACTGTTCACATTCGTGTTTGCAACAACATATTTAAGCTTTTGTATCCGAAATCGTCTCTTCCATCAGACTTAGCTCATGAGGAAGCGAGGAAAATAAATAGCTATATACATTTCTACATTAATCTTCTTTACATTATGCAGGAGTGACTCTCTGGCATCACACTATATGACTATAACCATCCTTCTTTCTGTTCTTTCATTCATCTTTTGGTGTCTATGCATCCATCGATTCATCTGGCTTTCTCTCTCTCCTCTTTCCCCTTCATATTTTGGTATTCTACATCTTTCCTTTTATTTATTTATCCATCTAGCTTTAGCCCTACGTTTTTCAGTTCATGCAGTCATCTTCTGTCAGGTGATCTGTATACCTTTGAATAAACGTTGTAGAACAATAAAATGTTTTCAACTAAGATATAATTTATTTATCAGTGTTCTCTTGCCATACTGTTGTTTTTTTAAATTATAATTTCCACTTACTACTTTGTTGCTTTCGTATCACTGTGTTTCATCTATTTCATTTTCTATTAAATTATTTTGTTCTTCAGCTCAACCAACAATGGACTCTTATTGCTGTGTTTTCTCTATTTCATTATCTATTAAATTATTTTGTTCTTCAGCTCAACCAACAATGGACTCTTATTGCTGTGTTTTCTCTATTTCATTATCTATTAAATTATTTTGTTCTTCAGCTCAACCAACAATGGACTCTTATTGCTGTGTTTTCTCTATTTCATTATCTATTAAATTATTTTGTTGCTCTCTTATCGCTGTGTTTTCTCTATTTCATTATCTATTAAATTACTTTGCTCTTCAGCTCAACCAACAATGGACTTTTTGTGTACGCTCATCAGGATCGAAATCGCCCTACCAACATCCCGAATCCTCATGGTAAGTGCAATCCTATTGACATATTCAAAACAAATAACAACGAAATGCTTACATCTAGTGACATCTGGCTTATGTTTTCTTTGTTCGTCAGTCTCAACGTGATTAGAAAAGTACATTCTCGTGTAAATAAAGAAAACAGCCACCAACCACCCGAATTCTTACTTAATCGACTCGATTGTGGAGTTTGTTTGTTTTACGTTGCGCCCGAAATGTATCACTCGTACACCAACGAAAAACATGGCTTTTCATAGTAAAAAATAAATCTGCTTAAAATGTTCAACAGTTTGCCACCAA
Organism: Sinotaia quadrata; assembly: GCA_028829895.1. Taxonomy (NCBI): domain Eukaryota; kingdom Metazoa; phylum Mollusca; class Gastropoda; order Architaenioglossa; family Viviparidae; genus Sinotaia; species Sinotaia quadrata. The sequence continues at coordinate 130,396,868 of CM054181.1, forward strand.
CGATGAGCGAATCATTTGTCTGTGTCTATAACAATATTCAAATACCATATGTGTTCACAACATCTATAACAATATTTAAATCTCATATGTGTTCACAACATCTATAACAATATTTAAATCTCATATGTGTTCGCAACATCTCTTTGAATGTGCTTGCAACACTTCTTCCAAGTACTGGAATTCTTTGTCCTAGCAACACCTCTATCAGTATTTGAATTCTTTGTCTTCTCTCAACCACAGTAAACAAATGAGTCTCTTTTGATGGAAAATTGTTCCTCATTCCAATTGCTCTTGTTTACTAAACCACGTGACATTTGTTTGAAATGTTCATATTGCTCACGGAACCGTATTGTGCTTGGAATTTTCGAATATGTTGTTCTTGTTCACTCAAACATATTACGCCTGCTCGAAATGTAACTATTGTTCACTTCACTAAACTGCATTTCGTTTGTTCCAAAACATTACTCTTTTCCTCTAAAACATATTGCTTTTGTTCACATATTTTATTTATTTTCAATAAACCGTTTGTTTGCAACTTTACTCTTTTACATTAAACTGTTTTGTTTGCAGCATTACTCTTCTCTCACTAAACTGTTTGTTCGCAACATTCACTAAACCATTTATTCACAACATTACTCTTTTTCACTAAACCGTTGTTTGCAACATTCTCTCACTAAACAGTTTGTTCGCAACATTACTCGGTTTTCAATAAACCGTTTGTTCGCAACATCACTCGATTTTCAATAAACCGTTTGTTCGCAACATTCTCTCACTAAACCTTTTGTTCGCAACATTACTCTGTTTCACTAAACTGTTTGTTCATAACATTACTCTTTTGTCACTAAACCGTTTCTTCGCAACTTTACTCTTTTTTCACTAAACCGTTTGTTTGAAACATTACTCTCACTATCACCATTTTTCGTTATTTATATTTTTATCCTTTGTGTTCGCAAGATTCCATACACAAAGTTCATAAAGCGATACAGTGTTTGAATTGGTGTTTCTATAAATTAATCCACATGTATACAGTGTTTGCATTGGTATTTCTATTAATTATTCCACCTGTATACAGTGTTTGCATTGGTATTTCTATTAATTATTCCACCTGTATAGTGTTTGCATTGGTGTTTCTATTAATTAGTCCACAATTATACAATATTTCTGTTAATTAGTCCACAATTATACAATATTTCTGTTAATTAGTCCACAATTATACAATATTTCTATTAATTAGTCCACAATTATACAATATTTCTGTTAATTAGTCCATATATGTAAAATCTTCGTGGTGAGGTAGTGAGAACGGGGAAAATTATAGAGAAGACGGAAACGTGAATACGAGAGAGGGATGGGGAGAGAGAGAGAGAGAGAGAGAGAGAGAGAGAGAGAGAGAGAGAGAGAGAGAGAGAGAGAGATGTATTATAAAGGTTATTTACAGAGTTAGTCTCATTGAAAAGATTTTATACTTAATGTTGACTGACCTTCGTTGTCTTTTTCTGTACAGCGGTAGTTTTTCAGATCTGTATTCAGAACCGCTACAAACTGAACAAGAAATACCGGAAATGGCTCACCCTTTCACAACTGGAGGGTGCAGACAATTCTGTTCGAGTCATGCTCCAACAGGCAAAGGTCAGGAAAAAGTGAACATTGAAAAGAAATAGAAAACTATTTTATAATTTATTATTTTTAACGAGCATATTAACTCTTACCTCACCTCTTACTACACACGACAACTCGATAAAAAATGAATTATTTTTTTTAATTTGCAAAGTAATCGTTATATATGTAAACGAATCGAAATGAAAATGTTACGTTTAGTTACGGTTTGATTTCTCAGTATTTCTAAATCTATGCTTTACTTTACAGAATACATTTTTGTGTGTGTTGTGATGGGGGGGGGGGCATACTTCGTCTAAAGATTACATGTGTTCTTATACACGTCTATAGTTTGTATGTGTGTTATTATACACGTCTATAATTTGTATGTGTGTTATTATACACGTCTATAGTTTGTATGTGTGTTATTATACACGTCTATAGTTTGTATGTGTGTTATTATACACGTCTATAATTTGTATGTGTGTTATTATACACGTCTATAATTTGTATGTGTGTTATTATACACGTCTATAGTTTGTATGTGTGTTATTATACACGTCTATAGTTTGTATGTGTGTTATTATACACGTCTATAGTTTGTATGTGTGTTATTATACACGTCTATAGTTTGTATGTGTGTTATTATACACGTCTATAGTTTGTATGTGTGGTGATGTGTATGAGGCACGCAGAGAGGGAGGGGGGAGTGATACAGGTTTAACAGATGAATACAATGATTTGACATGAAAGAATCAAACCGGGTGGAAGTTAGATGGGGGAGGGGGGGAGTGTGGCGGAAGGAAGGGAATGTGTTGTGGTTACAACGACATTTGAACAAAGTAAAACTAATAATTAAAAATAAAACTTCCTCAGAGTCATAACGCCTACACTTTAAAACAACAGGTCCACAATTTCGCTTGTTGATAGTTCGTGTCTAAAAATAATGAACGCTCCATTTTTTTGTAGCTAACTTCAGGCTAAACATCATTTATTTTAAATCTAGCCCAACAGCGGATTTTAAAATAATCCCTTCTTGCATTCCCTTTAGAGTTTACTCTGACTCTGAACTGCATTCCGACAGCTTCCGACAGGACGAGGGTAGGGGTGGTGGCAGTGGTGGTGGTCGTGAGTGAGTAAACAATAAGCAATAGCATGACACTTGACCGATAAATAGCTGACTACAATAAACCCGGGCAAAAGTTAAATTTAGTAGTACACGCAAGACTAAACCTTCTTTCAAAGCCTCAGGCTATTTCTTCTAGCTCAGTCCTTATCAGTGACTTAAAGTGATTTGAAAAGAGCAAATTTTGTTAAGCAACCATTACAGGACAAGAAACTACAGTCCTTATCAGTGACTTAAAGTGATTTGAAAGGAGCAAATTTCGATAAGCAACCATTACAGGACAAGAAACAACAGTCCTTATCAGTGACTTAAAGTGATTTGAAAAGAGCAAATTTAGTTAAGCAACCACTACAGGACAAGAAACCAACCAACAGCCAACCAACAAACACACAAACGCACGTACTATTGCTTGTGCATTAAACAAACTCTGTTGTTGAGTCACTGAACGAAAAGCCCACTTTGAAGATTTGCAACCTATTTAATGATTGGATAAACAAACTTCTATGTAGCCTAAACAGAATTCGACCTTCATCTTTGTCCAGAAATTAGGTTTATCAACTATTTTAAATTTAATTAAATAATAATTAATTATGTAGTGCAATAGTTGAGTGTAATAAAATAGAAGATGTCATATGGTTATTATATTAACGCCAGAATAAGACTATTTTCCTCTTCTACAATTTTTCATGATTATTTTCAGACTGCGGTTCTCAGGTTAAGATTCTAATATGCACTGTAAGCTGGTTATACGAAATGGTTTTGAACCTTCATCTCCAACGAAGGGGAACATTGACTTGGATACACTTTAATAAAATATTATTTCTGGTTTTTCCTCGCGATCGCAGAAGCACGGCTGTTTTTATCTCCGAGTCGAGTTCTCTAACTTGCATTATTAGCCGGCTGAGGCAAGATTACCTATAGTGAACGTTCCCCCCCCCCCCCTGTCCTATCGACATGCGCGTGTTATGTACACAGTTTACAACCAGCACAGCGCTGCGGATGCTTTGTCAAGAAAACGTAGTGAAGAAATGGGAGGAAAGGGCGGGAAAGAAGCAGACGTAAGCTCGAGCTCCTTTACTGTAAAACTCAAGATGGAGTTTTACCGATGTTTTATTTATTTATTGGTAAGACGAATTTTGTTCATGCGCTGTGCTTCGAGCGCATGCGCACATTGTGCAGATTTAAGAATCGTTACGTAAGATGGCTATGTTTACTGTATTATGAATCCCAATGACAGCATACCTGATATAATCTGTCCACGATTACTGGTTCACATTTCACATCCTAGTTGTTGACAGTTGTCACCAACACCCTCTGCTCTCTTACAAAAGTGGGGGCGGGGGATTGCCAACAGCAACGTAGGAGACTGTATAGGTGGAATTACAGAATCCACAGAGAAGACATCATAGATGTTTGTTTGCCTGTGTAGAGCATAATTTTATTTTGTGTGCAGGGTTACGTCTGTTGAAGTGTGTGTGCAAGCATGTGAATGGGACTGTTCGAGTGTAGATGGTACAGAAAATACAACATAAAAAACAGATGGGACAGACCACACATACTCTCTCAAAACAAAGTAGCCAAGCTTATAAATCTGAAGAGTGAAAATTTGTGTTTATTTATCAGAGGTGGTTTCTTCTCTTTCCTGTGGTGGTTAATCAATCACTTCAAAGACTAGTCGCAAACTTACACTCTGGGGTGGGAAATGATGATGAATGAAAATAAAAATAAAAATAACCAAAAAGTAAACAATATGTCCAGATCTCACAAACAGAGCAGTACTTCTGCTAGTAATAGATAATCATGACATTATGTTGACATTGTCTACTTAAAAGTTCTATTACAACTGTTCCATAAATAACTATTATCTTTATCCAAGTCAATCAGACTGGTAAGAAAAATATTTAATATTCTGAAACAAAGCATCTCAAATCCCTAAGAAATTATTAAATTATAACAGTAACGAAAGAAACAAAAAAATACATTTAGTTGTAACGAGATTGACTTGGATATTATCTACAGATTGTTCAGTGAAAGTCACGATCTCTATAAAGTAAATTCAGTCATACAGCTACCAGTTTTCATCCTAGAAATGAGTTTGAAAGAGGAAAAAGTATGTAATACTATTGATCTGATTTCTGTTCGCACGGAGTGGCGTCCCTTGCAGGATGCTGGCACTTGTTGTCCCGATCCTCGCAGACAAATCAACAAAATCCTCTCAGAGTCTTAACTGGCAGTCAAGGACAACTTCTCCTTAGGAACACAACGTTCTTATCTCTCGATCAGGCGAGGAGCGCACGTGACACAAGTCCGACACTGGCAATCTTTGCAAGGCCTAGCAACACACGGATGCAGAGTCTTAGAACACCCGTTATCTAAAGTCTGTCTCAGGTTAAAGGTCGACTTGAAGAGGTCATAGATCTGTATCGAAGATTCCCGGTTGGATTGCCAGTCAAACACTCATGGTTTAAAACGTTGGTTTAAAAGCATGCTATACTGTAACACAAAATGGGACGGTGCATAATTCCCCTTGGGTAAATTCATTCCTCTCTCTTCTTACTTTCTCAAACTTACATCTCTGCAAAGCAATGTATTATCCCCGTACACACGAGACTAAGATGAATATTGAGATATAATCGAAACATAAATCCAGCATCATAAGTACTTTAACATGCTAAACACTTTTCTGTTTTACATCAAAGAATACATAATGCAATAAAGTATTTCTAAGACTAAAATCTCAGCACAGTCTATCAGCCAATGAACTCACCAACGGTCAGCTAAAACAACGCTTTTGTCCACGGAACAGAGTTCTCTTGTAGCGTCCAGTAAGAATTTTTACCCAGTATATAAACTAATATGGTGGTATTTTACTGAAGAACAAATCAACACTTATGTGCAGCTAAACTGCCCTTTAAGTGTTCTACGTTAAAGGACACAATTCCTTGGCTCCGACACTCTCCCCACCACCTTGCACCCTTCGTGCATACCTGTAGGAGATTCGAACCGACCAGTCCCCCTTTCTCTTGACACCCCTCATCGGTCCCTCACTGATCTCCCCTGTATCCAGGTGGACGCCTGTAAGGTGTTCTTACCTATCGGTCCCTCACTGATCTCCCCTGTATCCAGGTGGACGCCTGTAAGGTGTTCTTACCTATCGGTCCCTCACTGATCTCCCCTTGTATCCAGGTGGATGCCTGCAAGATGTTCTTGCCTATCGGTCCGTCCTTACCCGGCACCGTACTGGTTTCTATAGACGTCGTTCTTGCACAGCTGAAGTGATGTTTGTCTACAAAAGTCATTTATTAGACTTTTTGCTCAGCTGAAATGGCATTTGTCTATAAGTCATTTATAAAACTTCATTATATAGTTGGTTTGATCTAACGTGTCTTTGTTCACTCGTGGTTTGAAGATCATTGTGTCACTTCATTTTTGTCTTCGCGCATTAATCGTGTGCCTCATTTTGTGTTTCGTCACGAGTCATTGTGTCACTTCATTTTTGTCATCGCGCATTCGTCATTAGTCTCGTTGTGTTTCGTCACCAGTCATTGTGTCGCTTCATTTTTTGTCATCGCGTATTCGTTCTGCGTCTGGTCGTGTTTCGTCACGTATCTCCTCATGCATGTCATCATATATATCATTATGCATGCCACCACGCACGTCATCACCTGCGGCATAAATGTGTAGCATGTGTTTCATCTTATGTCTCCTCCAGCATATCATCATTAGTGTCATCATACATCTTGTCAAGAGAGCTGGAGACCAGATGAAATCTGTTCAAAAGCGCAGTTTTCTTTCCTATCATTTAGACAACTTAAGTACTTAGAATACGAGCAACAGAGCAAGAGCAGATTCACCAAGAAGCGGCACACGTAAAAACGCAAAGGTCACCCGAAATAAAAGAGACTGAAGATATCTAAGTTCAAGAAAGAAAAAGAACATTATAATTTATTTTAAAACCGACTTTGATTTTACTGATAAAGACTAATTTGCATCGTCTTTCCTTCTTGGAATGGAACACGATTAAGGTACAGGCATGAACATACCGAATTTACCATTATTATTTAACATTTCTGAGCAATCATGATGACTGGCTTTGTACACACACTTTGTGGTCATTCTACAGATGGCAGCGGAAGCCGAGAACAAAGACAACCTGGCAGAGCAACGGCGCCAACACGGCAAAAAAGTGCGTTACGGGGAAATCGTACAATTAAAACACATGTTCACTGGGAAGTATGTACACATGAACACCACTCACACCAGCAAAAAAGACAAAAACAACATGAAGGTAAGCTGCATTCAAAACAGATAATAAAAGGTCAAGTTAGATTTAATTTATTATTAAACCTGAGCAAAGTGGGCAAAGTAGTGTAAATTATAGCATTAAGACATGTTACTGTATTCTGTTAAATTGCCCAGTGCTTTAGAAGGCAATGTGTTGTGTTACTGTATTATGTTAAATTTCCATGTTCTATGTGTCTTGTGATGCTCTCTTATATTGTATGAGTTTTCTTTTCTGTGTTGGTTATGGTTTAATATATTACTTGTGAAGTTCACTGTAATCTGTCTATGGATGCATAGATTTTATGAGTAATATATTGCATCTAGATGTCTATGTGACGATGTGTGACAAATTCTGTGTCATGACCTCGTGACCCAATTGCTCGTTTCAAAATTAAATTTTTGAACGGACCCTTGTTGAAATTCACCCGTGATACATCAGTATCTAGAAGCTTCTAGCAAGGTCGGATTGTTGCATAACTTTAGGCCAGTGTCCAGCACCTTCGAGATCAACAACATACCACGTGAACGGTCACGTGATGCGTTCAATGCAGTTTCATAAATACGATTCATAGGCGCCAAAACACTCACTCACTCCCAGACCGGCAGACACACCAGGCAGCTTTAACATAGCTCCGTCCCGCCGCCATACCAGAGTCGTAAGAGAGTCGAAGATGAACCCGCGCTAGAGCAGTAAAATCTACTTTGAAGAGGTAACAATAACACGTCTACTTCTTACAATATTTATTGCATTTATTGATTGTATTTTGTAATTGAATTGATGTATGTATTTTGTGCAGCTTAGCGCTATTTTAGCCAAAGCACGTGTTTCGATGTAAAAGGACAAATCTAAAAGTTATTGTATATAAATTATTGTAACTTTTCTTATCTTTAATTTATATAAATCTTAAATTCACTAGTGCCGCCAGTATGTCTGTGCACGTGGTGAATTCTTCTTTGTAATTCAAATTGTTCTTGCATATAATTTTTCGTGTAAAATTGTAAAGCATTCATGCTTCATTTTGAATTAATCCTTTGTGCGAATTCCAATTTTTAATGCTGTAAATATTTGAGAATTCATACGTTCGTGTAACGTTATATGTAACACACACGTGGACCACAATGTATATTTAAATATAACCATATTTGAATTGTAAACGACACGATAGTCAAAGATTCTAAATTCAGAACCTTAAACAAAGAAACATGTGCTTGGGTTTTGCGAATATACACGCAAATAGTTACAGAGCCCCAAATCCTTTGTTTCAGCCGGGTTCTTATGTTATTCCTCTCTACCTTCGTACTTCTTGAGTCGTACACCGACTCGGGCGTCTTCATGACCCATACGTAAAAGTACATCGTGTTAACTACGGTTAACGATCGTCGCAAGTACATTAGCGATGCAGTAATTGAGTGGACATTGACTGTTATGCTATGCGGTACTGACGATGAGCCAAAGGATGTGGACCAGTTCTAACCAGTTGAACCCCACATGCGACCAAGAGTGCAGTTAAGTATATCTACTAGGGTCCAGAATCAAGTGACTATTTGGCAACAGAAAAGCAAATTCTCGTTAGAACTTTTAACCAGGACGGTAAATGAGAGAACAACGCTGTGTAGAATTAAGACGTCGTGTCGTAATTAATCGTTGCTGTTAATTGTTAAACTTATTAAATCTATTTCATTTTGTTAAGAACCTCTTTTTGTAGTAAATTGTATGCATATAGACCAAATGGGATTGGATGGGGGCTGTCTGAGCTAAACGAATGACGTAATGAATGCATATGAATCTAAGAGAGTTTTTAACGATTTCCAATCTAGCTAATGTACGCAAATTATCAGTTTCGTAAATCTGTGATCTAGACTACAAAGATGCATTTTTAATTTAGTCGAATGATGATTTGAGCAACCAGTCTGTTTAGGTTAAACGAGAGAGAATTAATTTAAATAGTAAATTAAAGTTCTATAATTTCCTAAGCAGGGTCTTTAAATAAATACTGGAAACGTAACAAGTGGTGCCTCGTCCGCGGATTGATATGTATTAAATTGTAACATTTTTATACATAGGGCGTATCATAAACCTAGAAACGAACGAACGAACGGAGAATTGCCAATATTCTATTGATTCAGGATTGTTGAAATATTTATCTTGCTTTTGTTGTGACATGTGCATGTATTCTTTTGCAGAGTAGCGTGCATGTTAGTTAATATATGTTTAAGCGTAGTTAAGCATTATGTTAGCTATTGATGATTTATTTAGTATTGTGTTACTGGATACTTCATTGTAAGAGGTCGACGTGTTATACCGCCAGCTAGGAGAGTTATCGGTAGTAACAGACTTCGGACTATTATATTTAGGGTGCTAAGTATAATGTGTAATGTTGTATGGTTGGAGCCGTGACATTACGAAAGCCTTGGAGACAACAGATTGTAGCCAAGCAGGTGAACGTGTAACCAACGCGTAATTTATTTCGGAAGGTGTTCTGAATAAATTCAATAATTTTTGTAAGGTCGTAGCCTAAAAGTTATTGTGGGATAAAAGCGGAGTTTTATCGCCTACGGTTAGATACACAATCACGAGAGATATTTATTGTAGCCAGACGCGCTAAATAAATAAGATGGACACTTCGGATCTCGAACAGACTATTGCGAGTCTGAGAGAGATAGGTTCCTTGATCGGATACCGAACGGAAGACGAGTTAATGAACTTCGTTAGAACTGAACTAGACTGGGAAGAGGAACGCGAAAAGAGGAGAGAGGAACACGCGAAAGAGTTAGAACGAATAAAACTCGATGGCGCGTTAGCAATGGAACAGATAGAGATAGAAGATGATCACCTTACGACTTTGATAGATCTAAGGATCGATGAACGGATAGGGAGCTTACAGCTCATGGAGATTCTAAAACGCGAACAGAAGGTAGGCATATCACTAGGGTATAAAGGTGAACCGCTACGTATTTTCATCTTGCTAGCACTCAATGAAAAGGAAATAGAACACAGGGAAGAAAAGATATCTTCAATAAGCTCACGAGCAAAACAGCTGTGTGATAAAGATTTCCGATTCAAAGGGGAAGGGGAGGCCGAAATACGAGACCTAACGTTCGAAATTAGAAAGTTGAAGAAAGAGAGGCTAAGGCTTATAGAAAGGAAAGAAAGTCTAGAATTAGAATGGTTGTGGACAGAAATCGAAACAGAGTCTAAAATTGCTGGGGAAGGCGGTAGTACTGTTGACAAATTACGACAGGAAGGTCAGGCCGTGAACTTTGACTTGCCGAGGTCAAACACCGCGAGCGTGGAGACTGACACACAGAAATTAGTCGCGCTACCAAACACAGCAGACGAATTAGACAGTTTGATTGAAAACAAAAACAAATGTTTTGACGAAACCATTACAGTTCAACATGCTAATCTGTGTACAGAAACAGTTAGCGCACCAAAGCTTGATCTTGAAACAGAGACAAGAAAAGACACTGTTGTTAAGGACTTAATAACACGTGTAGAATTTGGACAAACACATACACCGCCGTGTACGTGTGACACCTCGTTTGACGGACTGAATGCGCATGATAAGATAGAGACAGATTCTATCGGTTGTGTACCGTTAAGGTGTGATGAAACTTCTAGCAACACAGTGACTGATTTTTCTGACAGGACAAGTATGCATGAGAAGATAGAAACGGGTTCTATCAGTTGTGTATTGTTGAAAGGCAGTGACACATCCACTGAGTCTACTGACCGAACTGTTAGTTTAAGAGAGAGTCATGAAAATGTGCTCGCTACGAAGACTGACATCGGCAGATCTCGATCTCCGATGATTGACGTGAGTCATGACGTAATTTTGGAACACAAGATTATTGCGTTATGCGAGGTTTCGAGTGCTAATACATTGACAGCCAGGGAAACAGAAGTATTTGATCCAGATGACAGTATAGGTAGCATTACAGACAGAGACAATGTGCCTATGATAAATTCATTTACTTCAGATGACATGACAGTTGTCAGAGCTGAGACAGAGTTCTTTTCCAAACGTGACATGGAAGAAGATATAGTCGAAAACTGTACAGGGACGGTCGACGATAACAATGCATGTGTACTGACGTGTATGCACGCAGTTGTCAGAGACATGGCAGAACCGTCTGCAGATAAATCACTTAACGGAATTAGTGACGTAGACAGAAGCCACGGTACATGGACTACCTTTATTGACTCACCTGTTGAGATAAAGGAATGTCATGAGTACGTACCAAAAACTGAGACAAGTGGAAGTAAGGAGGAGGGGGTTTCATTAACTGATATGTTCCTTGGTTCACTGATGATTAAGTACGGAGTGTAATCCCAAATTGATCAAAGACACAGTACAAATGAGTGACAGAACTAGATCGATAGACAATGAAAACCGGAGTGACGGACTGATAACCAGAGTAGGTGGGGCATCAGGACTGTTACTGACATCAGATGCAGAGAATTATGATAGAGGAAACAGAGGGAGTGTAGCCTACAACACACAGAGAATAGACATGGTGATGTTATTCAGTGTAATAGAGACAGGTAACATTCACTGCCAGTTAGTGACTGAAACTGACAGAATTTCCATCGTAGATTCTGACGACCTGATGAGAGGACATATTGAATTAACTGAGTCAGTGGAGACAGATTATGTTCGTTCAATAAACGGTATGGTCCAGGGGAGACAATCAGTAACTCTTGGGGAGTTTAAGACAGAACCCTTGTTCATACAACCACGGGAATCTGACTTGCTAGCGAGTGAGTCTGACCCCACAGTGACTAGAAAATACTCGAGTGGAGAGTTAGACAATTCTAGAGTCACAAAGGAGACACAGACTTATGTTGTCAAGGAGAGAGACAAATTGACAGACATAACAGTCAAACACCTAGTTGTGAATGGGTTAAAACAGAAAACAACTAGTGGGACGAGGTATTTCACTTCAGTCTATGATAAGATCAGGAGAACGGAACCTCCCGATTTAGAGGGGACGCTAATGTTGCAATTCAGGTACTTCAGAGAGACTGGTAGCCGTGACAGAGCACATTTGCGAACCTATGACGTTAGACTTGATGCGAAATGGACCCATAGTAGATCTGACGCCATTCCGACGAAAGACGTTGAGTGCATGCGAACTAGAGACGTTCAATGTGTACACAATGACGTAACTACAAATGCACGAAACACCAAGAGAGCAAATTTCCATTTGCGTGAGCTCAGTGACAAGGCTAAGAGCGATAGATTTGAAATTCTGACATCGCAGAGTCAATGCCACAGTGACACTGACATGATACGAAACGTATGGAGAAGTTTGAAACTGTTAGACAGGGTAGAGACCAGTCATGCAGAAACTGACACTACCAAAAACATTTTAAACTTGACAAGTACTTTGGAGAGATTTGAAAGAGATAAAACACTTCAAGGACGTACTTACCGGACAAGAAATGAAAAGTCTAAATTTGACATGCAATATATTGCACCTCACAGTGACATTCTGACGAACAGAGTAAGAAAGAAAGAATACAGTTGTCATGCCGTAGACATGTTGACACACATGGACGATGACGTGTATTGGGATTGGGACAGAACTACGAAGATTGTGCTAGGCAGGATAGTGCAGCAGTAGAAATGATTTGATACCTTCTTTTGAAATTTCATTATCTTCTTGTTGTACCGTAGTTGGTGGTTGTTGCTGTAAATATGTTAGACATTTCATAAAAACTTGGGACTAGCTATAACACTGATTGAATTGTGTTAGTGTTGTAACTCTGAATATGACAGGTGGACTGATAGATAGTTCATTTGAGTTGGTAATTCACAAACTCTGATATTTGGTTGATACAGGAAATCAATATCTGGAACTTTTCATAACCTGCATATTGATAGTGTTGTTCATTGGAAGTCATTTTCTGATCACACTATTGTTGGATACGTATTCAGTGGAATTGGTTGATGTTGGATTTCTATTCTGAATAATCTGGTTAGATCAAACTAGGTTGTGTGTGAACTATTGATTATTGGGACAGATAGTGAGAATTTCAGAACATGTTATTCCATTGGATGGATGTCTATTCAATTAGACTGAACGTTCTTCTTAAATCATTTTATTTGATTTTCTTAAATCATTTTTCTTTGATTTCTTGAAGTGAGAAATATTGTATGAGAGTGCCGTTAATCTAGAGTTGATTTCCCTGCCGCGTTACATTATTTCTGGTTATGTTGAAATTTTTTAATTGTAAATTTTTTCTTCATTTTGCACTTCTACATTTTATAACACATAATTTGTAGGAGGCATTTATCTTTTGGTAAGATAAACGCCTCAAAAGCAAGGGGGTGTGACGATGTGTGACAAATTCTGTGTCATGACCTCGTGACCCAATTGCTCGTTTCAAAATTAAATTTTTGAACGGACCCTTGTTGAAATTCACCCGTGATACATCAGTATCTAGAAGCTTCTAGCAAGGTCGGATTGTTGCATAACTTTAGGCCAGTGTCCAGCACCTTCGAGATCAACAACATACCACGTGAACGGTCACGTGATGCGTTCAATGCAGTTTCATAAATACGATTCATAGGCGCCAAAACACTCACTCACTCCCAGACCGGCAGACACACCAGGCAGCTTTAACATAGCTCCGTCCCGCCGCCATACCAGAGTCGTAAGAGAGTCGAAGATGAACCCGCGCTAGAGCAGTAAAATCTACTTTGAAGAGGTAACAATAACACGTCTACTTCTTACAATATTTATTGCATTTATTGATTGTATTTTGTAATTGAATTGATGTATGTATTTTGTGCAGCTTAGCGCTATTTTAGCCAAAGCACGTGTTTCGATGTAAAAGGACAAATCTAAAAGTTATTGTATATAAATTATTGTAACTTTTCTTATCTTTAATTTATATAAATCTTAAATTCACTAGTGCCGCCAGTATGTCTGTGCACGTGGTGAATTCTTCTTTGTAATTCAAATTGTTCTTGCATATAATTTTTCGTGTAAAATTGTAAAGCATTCATGCTTCATTTTGAATTAATCCTTTGTGCGAATTCCAATTTTTAATGCTGTAAATATTTGAGAATTCATACGTTCGTGTAACGTTATATGTAACACACACGTGGACCACAATGTATATTTAAATATAACCATATTTGAATTGTAAACGACACGATAGTCAAAGATTCTAAATTCAGAACCTTAAACAAAGAAACATGTGCTTGGGTTTTGCGAATATACACGCAAATAGTTACAGAGCCCAAAATCCTTTGTTTCAGCCGGGTTCTTATGTTATTCCTCTCTACCTTCGTACTTCTTGAGTCGTACACCGACTCGGGCGTCTTCATGACCCATACGTAAAAGTACATCGTGTTAACTACGGTTAACGATCGTCGCAAGTACATTAGCGATGCAGTAATTGAGTGGACATTGACTGTTATGCTATGCGGTACTGACGATGAGCCAAAGGATGTGGACCAGTTCTAACCAGTTGAACCCCACATGCGACCAAGAGTGCAGTTAAGTATATCTACTAGGGTCCAGAATCAAGTGACTATTTGGCAACAGAAAAGCAAATTCTCGTTAGAACTTTTAACCAGGACGGTAAATGAGAGAACAACGCTGTGTAGAATTAAGACGTCGTGTCGTAATTAATCGTTGCTGTTAATTGTTAAACTTATTAAATCTATTTCATTTTGTTAAGAACCTCTTTTTGTAGTAAATTGTATGCATATAGACCAAATGGGATTGGATGGGGGCTGTCTGAGCTAAACGAATGACGTAATGAATGCATATGAATCTAAGAGAGTTTTTAACGATTTCCAATCTAGCTAATGTACGCAAATTATCAGTTTCGTAAATCTGTGATCTAGACTACAAAGATGCATTTTTAATTTAGTCGAATGATGATTTGAGCAACCAGTCTGTTTAGGTTAAACGAGAGAGAATTAATTTAAATAGTAAATTAAAGTTCTATAATTTCCTAAGCAGGGTCTTTAAATAAATACTGGAAACGTAACAGTCTATATAGCATTTGCTAAAGATTCACTTTATGATGCTTAATGAAGTCTCTGCTTTTAGAGTTCACTATAGTTTACTTAATGAGGTACCACCTGGATATCATAAACGACCAATAGTTAACTTAATGAGGTACCACCTGGACATCATAACCCACCAATAGTTAACATCAGGACCTCTTATTCATAAAGTTAATAAGTGAAACCTGGATATCAATCATTTAGTTAACTAAATAATTTAAATTACGTCAACTATTGGTCGGTTACGATGTTCAAGTGGTACCTCATGAAGTAAACTATTGGTCGGTTACGATGTCCAGGTGGTACCTCATTAAGTAAACTATTGGTCGGTTACGATGTCCAGGTGGTACCTCATTAAGTTAAAGTTAATTACTGGTCGGATATGATGTCCAGATATCCAGGTGGTGCCACATTAAGCTAACTATTTATTGATTGCGATGACCAGGTATCACTTGTGGAGTTCAACGCAAAAAATGCGCAGTTCAGAATTCTTCCACGTTACAAGGTCAAATCAGAAGGAGAAGTTGTAAGTTAACATTATTTTCATTTTACTTTCCTCCTTCCCTCAATCACTCTCTCTCTCTCTCTCTCTGCTTGTCCTTTCTACACTATCAGTCCATTGATCTATCAACTCCCTTTTTTTCTTTTATAATTCTTTACTTTTCTCGCAATCCTTCAACCTTCCTCTTACACTTTCTTGCTTTCTTGCTTTCTTTCTTTCTTTCTTTCTTTCTTTCTTTCTTTCTTTCTTTCTTTCTTTCTTTCTTTCTTTCATTCATTCTTTCTTTAAATTCTTTCTTTCTTTCCTTCCTTCTTTCTTTCTTTCTTTTTTCTTTCCTTCCTTCTTTCTTTCTTTAAATTCTTTCATTGTTTGTTTGTTTCTTTCTTTCTTTAACTTCTTTCTTTCTTTCCTTTCTTTTTTTAAATTCTATCTTTCTTTCTTTCTTTCTTTTTCTTTCTTTCTTTCTTTCTTTTTTCTTTCTTTCTTTCTGTCTTTCTTTCTTTCTTTAAATTCTTTGTTTCTTTCTTTCTTTAACTTCTTTCTTTCTTTCTTTCTTTCTTTCTTTCTTTCTTTCTTTCTTTCTTTCTTTCTTTCTTTCTTTCTTTCTTTCATTCATTCATTCTTTCTTTCTTTCTAAAGAATCAGTTAGAATCGAGTTCTAATTTTAAATTAAGAATCAAATGTCGAAATTGTCGTATGCTGTAATTCGACTTAATTTTGACCAGAATTTTTAGAAAGCATCCCTTTCGGGAAAAGAACAGTCTTTTTTTTTTTTAATTTATTTTATTGTTTCGTCCTCACAAATTTGAGAATTTAGCTTTAGCTTGTGTCACTTAAACGCTTCCGGGTGGACATACTATTTTTTGCTTCAACTGTTGTCATTAAACTACTCTTCGTGAGTCTGGAGGGCGGGGGGAGCATTCGCATGCACTATAACTTTTGTCAGTGTAGTGTTCTTGTACAGTCGGCTTTCATTTACTTGGCTTGGCCAATAAAAAAGTGACATCCCCCACTTTTTAAATTTTATTTTGTGTGTCAATTAAACGCTGTTTGCTGTAAGGTTAGTGAGTATAATGATTGCATACGGGAGATAGCTCTCGGCTTGAGACTTTTTTTTTTAATAAGCGAAAGAGAGTAATGGGGAGATAATCACTGTGATGCAGGTCCAGCTGTACGACCAAATAGTGTTCGAGAGTGTCAAATCCCCAGGCCACTATTTCCACGCCAGCGAACCGTATCAAATCGACCACTTCATGTTTGGGTAAGATTCTTAATTTAGTGCCCACGCTTGGAGACACTTGAATGATTGCCTTTTACCTGCACATTTTTCTGTTCTTAATTCACAGAAACTGTGCAGTAGAGACAAGTGACCTCGTATTAATTTTGTCGGCAGCACATGATCTTGTCTCAATCAGACTATTTTGACTTGTCTAATTTTTAATGGAAGGTTACATCTTAAAACAATGACGACGATAATAATAATAATAATAATAATAATAATGATGATGATGACCTTTGTACGTTATCCTTTTCTGTCCAAGAGAGAAACTACTTCCGTTTTCCTAATGAACACATTTTTTTGCGAACAATCAAAGTAGGTTGATGTCGTATCGTTCATTGATATCCTGCTACAGGTTTGGTTGTTGCTGTTGTTTTCAGTGCGGAGCTGAACTTGGGTGTTGAGCGCTCAAGCTTTACCTTGATTGGCAGCTACCGGGATTCACCCGAAAATACTCGTAATGTTAGAGTAAGTTTGATACATTGTATAATTATCTTTATTCGTAAGCCTAAAAATACCCATAATGTTAAAGTTTGATACATTGTATAATTATCTTTTATCGTAAGCCTAAAAATACCCGTAATGTTAAAGTAAGTTTGATACATTGTATAATTATCTTTATTCGTAAGCCTAAAAATACCCGTAATGTTAAAGTTTGATACATTGTATAATTATCTTTATTCGTAAGCCTAAAAATACCCGTAATGTTAAAGTTTGATACATTGTATAATTATCTTTTTTTCGTAAGCCTAAAAATACCCGTAATGTTAGAGTAAGTTTGATACATTGTATAATTATCTTTACTCGTAAGCCTGGGACGATCTTTCTTTCATAGATTGTAGTCCTGAGACAAAGGTTAATTGGATTTATTGCAGTCTTGAGACAAAGGTTAATTGGATTTATTGCAGTCTTGAGACAAAGGTTAATTGGATTTATTGCAGTCCTGAGACAAAGGTTAATTGGATTTATTGCAGTCTTGAGACAAAGGTTAATTGGATTTATTGCAGTCTTGAGACAAAGGTTAATTGGATTTATTGCAATCCTGAGACAAACGTTAATTGGATTTTCTGTAGTCCTGAGGCAAAGCGAGATTTCCTTTTCACAGTGTTAAATAAAAGCGAATTATTTTTTTTTAAGCCTGAGACAAGATTAATTTCACGGCCAGTAACCCTTACACAAACTTTAATTTCGTTTATAGAAGCTTGAGACAAAGTAACATTTGATTTATTTTTGAGACACATTCAATTTAATTTCTAGTAACTTGAGAATGAGGTGAACTGAAGCTGGAGACAAAGTAACATTTGATTTATTTTTGAGACAAAATTCAATTTAATTTTTAGTAACTTGAGACTGAGGTGAATTAAAGTTTGAGACAAAGTTTACATTAATTTCTAGTAACTTGAGACTGAGGTAAATTGAAGCTGGAGACAAACGTGAATTTCTTTTGATATAATTATGTGATTCTGATCCTACGACTGCATTTGTGATGTTTGTTTCTCTTCAGGGCGGCTCAGTAATACGTCTTTTTCACAAAGAATTGGAAGCGTACTTAGTGGCGGAAGGTCTCTTCGAGGAGGTAGTCACCGAAGACGGTACGTCATGAATTTGTCTGAGAACTGGCACTTCAGCCTTAACTGTTTGCGTCTGTTAGTTCTGCTCTAGCCTTACTATAGACGAGTTTGTCTGAGAGCTGGCACTTCAGCCTTAACTGTTTGCGTCTGTTAGTTCTGCTCTAGCTTTACTATAGACGAGTTTGTCTGCAGCTAGCGTAGTTTTATTTTGTTTTCTTTCTTTGTGGGAGTCAGTTTTAATTTATGCTTCTTTTTACGAATTGCCTTCATTGTTATGCTTATGTCGTGTTTAATTTTTCCTCAGGAACAGCTGACATTTATATTACTTCAGTTTAAGCACCTGTAACTATGTGCTCATACACAGAAATCATCGGGTACTAGTGCACTAAAACAGTTTGTGTTCTATTTTTTTGTTGTCGTTTTGCGTTGTTGGAATTGAAATCAGATAATAAATAGTTATTTATTTCACAAAGGTATATCTCCTAATCATTATATTATTAGGTTTCTAATAATAGCACCACTTTTGATTTCTTTTCTGATTCGAATCTCTATGAAAGGGAGTTTTTTTGCTTTAAATAATTTCTCGTATTGTTTATTATTTGTTCAATTGCTTGCAACGTGCAGTACACTTCAGAATTCGTGCCATTGATCAGCATCGACCGAAATCTCTCTCCCCATCGACTTCCGGTATCACCTTGTGGCAGATCGAGGCTGAACACAGTATTCTTGACGGTGAGTTAATGGCGTAACAGTGGGATCCGAAATCGTTAAATTGTCTGCGTTTTGTGTCTGTGTCTTTTTCTTTTTTGTTCGGTTGTTGTTTGCATTGTTTTGTTCGTTTCTGTTTTAGATGCGAACAGATTACAGCAGGCACTTAACCTGGAGTCGTGCAAAATAAACAGGAGTTCTGCATATTATTCAGGAAGTCATATATTATGTGTTCATATATAGCAGTAGACAAAGAGACTCTTTGTGCGTATGTATTTACGTATGTGCATGCTTTTGCGTTTTGGGATGGGAGTAAGGGGGGTATAGGTGTTACATACTTCTGTGTACACCTCTCTGCTTTTGTGTAGTCATAAATTGTTTTCTTGCTTAACTGTTAGCAAAAGTTTCATTGCAAAACTAGCGTCTTTGTAAACTGTTGTATGTGTGTGTGTGTGTGTGTGTGTGGTGTTTGGTTGCAGGTGACGTCTTGCGATGGGAGCAGCAGATCCGATTACGTCACATGCTTACAAGACAGTACTTGTGTATCGACTCCAAGATGGACGTTTCCCTGGTGCCAGATCCTACAGATCCCAGAACGGTCTTCAGATTGCACTCTGTTCTCAAGGTCAGATAACCAAGCGAGGTTGATTAGACAACGCATACGCGCGCGCGCGCACACACACACACACACACACACACACACACACACACACACTGACGAATGATTGGGGGTTAAGACATATAAAGTTATATAGACAGCTATAGAAACATGAACAATGACCTATATCCGAACGAATGGTTGGTTGTGCTTGAATGAACAGTTGTAATGAGAACGGATCGGATGAATGGATGTACGGAGACCATTGAAGCACTTTAAATGAAAACAGAATAGAAAGATATATTCTGACTATGCGATTCTATCTCTCCAAGGTTTCGACAAATTATAATGTAAGAAAATAGAATTCTGACATATCCCCTTATGTTATTGTCAGTATGTTTCGCTTTAACTCAATGTTAATTTTTTTTTTAATAATTTTGTTTTTAAGTAATTTTGAAAAATAATTTTGTTTATAAATAATTTTTTTAAAAATAATTTTGTTTTAAATATTTTCGTTTTAAAATAATGTTTTTAAATAATTTTGTTTTTAAATATTTATAAAAATAATTTTGTTTTAAATATTTTCGTTTTAAAATAATGTTTTTAAATAATTTTGTTTTTAAATAATCTTTTTAAAATAATTTTTAAAAAATAATTTTGTTTCTAACTAATTTAGTTTTTATTAAATATATTTTTTTTAGGAGCGAGACGAGATTCAGTTTGAAAGCTACGCTCGAATAGAGCACATGTTGACGAATTGTTGGCTTCATGCACTTAAAGGTAAACACGCAGATGTCAAAGAGTAAACATATAAACAGTCACTTAAAGGTAAACACGCAGGTGTCAAAGAGTAAACCTATAAACATAGACAAAAGAGGAACTTGTTTTACACGCTTAAGATAAACATGTTAAGCGTTAAAAGTGTATCTCTCTTTGTAAATATTTCGCGAGTAAATGTATTATTATGCATTAAACGTGCTAAGTTTAGTTAACAGAATGAACTGTCCTGCTTTTCATTATAAACCTGTCAAGATTACAAGAGATGCTTTATGTTTTATGTAGCAAAGTAAATACATCTCTCGGGCAGTATAGGAATACTTTTAGACATCTACTGTAAACGTTTTATTATTTAATAGGCATTTCCCCTTAGCTTTAAATAAATTTAAATACAGACAGATATAAACACGAAAACAATGACTTAACGTTCTATTATTTAATAGGCATTTCCCCTTAGCTTTAAATAAATTTAAATACAGACAGATATAAACACGAAAACAATGACTTAACGTTCTATTATTTAATGAACATTTTCTCTTGTTGCTTTAAATAAGTTTATCCAGACAGATATAAACACGTAAACAATGACCTATGTCTGAACGAATGTTTGGTAAAGGTACACTTAAACTTAAATGTAAAGATAAACTAGAAACTAAACTCATTTTTCATTGTTAAATTCAAACACAAACATCATGTTATGTTACTGCATTAATTTCAACTTTAAACGGCATTATAAATACATTTGTCATATCTCTAAGTTCGTGAGTGTTTAACTCAAATGTAATGTGTTTAATATATGAAGGTCATGATTTAAGAATGTTTCGTTTGAAATGTAACTTAGACTTAGAAGTACTGTTTTGTAATAAATATTTTTATTTTACTTTTTAAATCCTATTACGAACCAGAAAATAATCATTAACAAAAGGAGTACATAACTATATGGAATGAAACAATCAGGCAAACTCAAGAGTTCGGCCTTACCGAACTTGGAGAACGTTCATTAGTTTTTGTTGTGAGGGATTTGCTACAAATATTTTTTGTAGTGAGGAATTTGCTACAAATATTTTTAAAATTCCTTATTTCCAAACTAAGTCATATCTTGATTTCATCCAAACGCACTCAGCAATATGATAACAAAAATTATAATAATCATAATGAAAAATGTACATAATTTCATCCTATTGTATGCATTTAAAGATTTTTGTAATAAAACCTCTGATATTCATAAGGACTTGGGAGGTAGTTAGTGTGTCGCTTACCGCACCAGTTTAAGAGGTGACCGGATCATACCCACAAAATGGCCGCCAAATCACGTACCGTCGGTTACATTTTCTGATCCATTTTGCAGATTACAGACTTTATCAAATATATTTTCCAAGAAAGAAAGAAAGACAGTGCGTTCTTTGTTAATTTTTATTTCCTAAAAAATACTTTGGAAATAATTTCTTTTACCTTTATTTCATTTGTTTATAATACTTAATCCAGTACCCAACTCCTTTAAATTGAATCATTTAAAGGTAATGACATTACACATGTCGCAATTGCGACCTGATCAAATCATCTGAAGAATATTTAGTCAAAGATCATGCTATAGTGGGTCATTATTATGGCTGCTAATTTGTAAAGTAGCAATAATGAATGTAATGAATGAAATGTAACTATTTCACAAAGTCAGAGAATGGGATCACAACATTTCCAAATAGCATGATAGAATGATTCAAAACGTGGCCTGAAAGATCACTCTTCTTGACACGGTTATCTTTTCCTGCACATGTTCCAGATGAGGATTATCAGAAGCGTCAGTACAACGACGATGAAAATGAACGGTCGATGCAAGGTCTTCGCTGGGACGGTGCAGACGTCAGGAAGGTGAGGGCGATGTTTTTTGTACCTTGCGTTGACATCAGGAAAATTTTGATTACTTTTGCTGATAGATGACTTTTTCTTTTACTTGGGCTGACGTCAGGATAGTGAGGAAATAGATTTTGACTTGTACTGACATGGGGAAGGTGAGGACATAGATTTGACTTGCACTGATATCAAGAAGGGGAGAGGGTAGATTTATACTTGTGCTGACGTAAAGAAGCTGAGGAAGTAGTTTCTTGACTTGTGCTGACGTCAGAAAAGTGACAAAGTAGGGTTTTATTTTTACTTGTGCTGAAAAATGATGAAGTGGTTTTTGACTTCTGCTGACGTCAGGAAGGTAAGAATGTATGTTTTTTACTTATGCTGACGTCTGGAAGTTGAGGGAGTAGTTTCTGACATGCACCATTGCTTTTGTTATGATCATGTGTTAACAATTTTCTCCGAACGGTTTACTTTTTAAATTTCTCTCGTGTCAAAATCGTTCATCCGTCAGTGGCGCCTCTTTTCTTTCCTTTGGGAAAGTATTAAATTGTAAATTGTGTATATGCACGCGCGTGTGTGTTTGTGAGTATGTATGTGTGTGTTCATACAGCCATCCAAGCTGCTCACCTTCAACAGAGAGTATTGAAAGTGCCAGTTTAATTTCCATGACAAGTATTTCTTGCATGCATTCTCAAAAGCTTATTCTTCCCACATGCCTGTCTTTCGGTCGTCCGTCTGTACGTTTATCTCTTTCTCTTTCTTTGTATGGACTTGGATGTTTTTGTTTTGTTATTCAATTGTTAGTGTACTTTCTTTAAAATTTTGGTTTATTAAGTGGGTGGGGTGAGTTTATAATTGTATGGATGAAAGATCTACCGTTGTGTGTTACCATCATTCTTCTAGCCTGTTGTTGATGGGTATTTTGTGGCGTTTTTATAATTGTGATGTTAAATATTAATGTTTTTTGTGAATTTAAATATTAATGTTGATTGTGAAGTTAAATATTAATGTAGGTTGTGAAATTAAATATTAATAATGGTTAAAATGTTAAATATTATAATGTTGGTTAAAATGTTAAATATTATAATGTTGGTTAACATGTTAATATTATTGTTGGTTAAAATGTTAAATATTATAATGTTGGTGCCTACAGTAGGTTCTACATTTTTTTTCCATTCACACGTATGTGCATTTATTTTGTATTTCGGCTTCTTTCTCGTAGTTATAAATATTTTCTAACATTGCTTCATACAATATATGTGTTTTTTAGACTATCGATCTATCTATCTATCTATCTATCTATCTATCTTTTTATCTCTATCCATCCATCCATTTATCTATCTATCTTTCTTTCTATCTGGGTGGCTGGCTGACTGGCTGACGGAGCGTTGCAGTTTAACTGTAACAACTTTCGCTGTGACTTGCCTACTTTCAGGTTTCTGCCAGCAGTGAAAGCATGTACGACGATGCATACACCATCCAGTGGGTGACGCCAGAAGACGTGGGCAACTTCAACTACGTCGCTGGAATGGTGCCATTCCTTTTCAACCTCATCCAAGAGGTGAGAATCGATGGCAGCGCTTCCGCTGTGCCAGAGAACTCGCTTTTAAGGTTATGCTGATTGGCAGTATACATCTAGACGGGTTGTTTTGGATGAACTTATATCTGGAAATTGTGCGTCCCGTACAGGGAACCTTCTAGGAAAAACCAAGTTTCTTTGTATTCCAAAATTCCAGTTGTCCTTCTAGAATTATATGCTAGAATATTCTGTCAGCCAGACTCTCTCATGTGATTTTCATATGCATCCTATTAAGGACTTGTTAGTATTGTCGCAGTTTTATTTTGAAGTACTGATGTCGTTGTGCAGTTTGTATCTTAGAGTTTGTCAAACGCTTGAAAGGGACGAAATGACGTAAGCGGTAAATGACGCTCATTATTTTAGTATTTTGATGTCATGCGTGACTCGTAAATAAAGGGGTGGGAGCAGTAAAAGATTTAAGTCAGAAAAATATTTTTAAATTACTACACTAATATTTTACAGCATTACAAACATAATACTATGATGTACAAACACTAGAAAAATCTTCAGAATTGTTCATTGGAATATTTTAAAGAGTTACTTTTCTTGCTCTCGTCCTTAACAGGATCCCAATTGATCGCAGTCTCTCATCAGTGTTTCCTGTCAGTTGTCAGAAGTAACATCCTGTGTCATTCAAGGGCATTATTTCTAAATAATGCTTAAGGGAAATATTTTTTTTAAAAAACATGTCTCCGTTCAGCCACCTGTCATTAATACCTCCTGGCTGATCACCCGAACCAAGAGCAAGACACTAGTCCTTTTGTAATTATTCGCTTTGAAATAAGGAGGCCATTCTGTTACATTGGGGATATAATTCTGTATCTTATGAGATATTGCTCTGCTGGGCGGGGGGGGGGGGGGGGTAGGGGAAGCTGTATAACGAAGACCGTTATTATTATTTATATTATTTGAATACGTTTCCTTTTCCTTCAAATGCTATTTCCAATTTGTGTTTCCTTTGACTTTATTTCGTTACAGCAACACACTGGAGTGTCGCTCAACGCCCGCAAGACACATGAGATAATCGCTGTGAGCATTTTTTCGCAACATCCCTCTTTTATGTTGCTTTACGATGTCAATGTTAATTTGCCTTCCTTATGTGTTCTTGTGATATGACAGAAATATGAAATGTTTTACGATGACAGTGTTAATTTGCCTTCCTTATGTGTTCTTGTGATGTGACAGAATATTTGAAATGCTGAAATGTATTTGGAACTGTCGGCAATATAGTCATGTGCTTGTTTCTTTTTTAAATTAGGAAAATATTTAACAATATTGCTGGTTTTATGCATGACATTTCACACGCTTGACACAACATCAATTTGAATAATATAATTTATACTCAATTTACGCAGGCATGCACAAACAGGCGCTCTCTCTGTCTCTCTGTCTCTGTCTCTCTCTCTCTCACACACACACACACACACACACACGCACGCACACGCACGCACACACACGCACACACACGCACGCATACACACACACACACACGCACGCACACACACACACACACACACACGCACATGCACTCGAACACACACAAGCATGCACACCATATACGCTTTACGCCCTTGTACGTACAAACATACACGTACTATTTCTCAATGGTGTATCATAAAAAGAAATTCCCTAATTTTATTTCTTTAATCGCTCCCACCATAGTATTAGTAATTACAATTTTGTTAAAATATTTAGAGAGTTAACTCCCCTAATTCTCATTTGCCTATCAAATGCATGGATAATAGAAATTAGCAATTATTGTATTTTGTAAAATTATATCATGTAAACATTATAATTAGCTATATACACTTTCCACGTTTGTAATAATTACAATTAGCTATATACATTTTCTACGAAACAATAAAAGAAATATCGCACATTTCAACACTTGCATGTCAGTAATGCTGTGTTCTGACTATTTTCTGTCTTATTGGTACATTGTCAGTAATGCTGTGTTCTGACTATTTTCTGTCTTATTGGTACATTGTCAGTAATGCTGTGTTCTGACTATTTTCTGTCTTATTGGTACATTGTCAGTAATGCTGTGTTCTGACCATTTTCTGTCTTATTGGTACATTGTCAGTAATGCTGTATTCTGACTATTTTCTGTCTTATTGGTACATTGTCAGTAATGCTGTGTTCTGACTATTTTCTGTCTTATTGGTACATTGTCAGTAATGCTGTATTCTGACTATTTTCAGCTTTAATGTTATACTGTCAAAAACGCATTGGATATTAGATATCTTCTATCGATTTCTTACGGTTATGTGATAATCACAACATATTGCATAGAGATGTTTACTTTTTCATTTCCTTTAGGCTTTGAGAGAAATCAAAGACTTCATGCTACCTGAGAACCAGCCACGAAAAGACCGCCAGAAATTGATGCGAAATCTGAGGGTAAGGTTAATTGGAAAATAGTGTTCCATACTTCTGTTTGTAAGGGAAAGAATGATGTAAAGTACACTGCTTGTTTCCTCGCATGCACTCACAAGCATATTTTTAATAATTTGTATTGTGTGAATTGTGCTACAAAATGTCACTTTTCTTCTTGCGAACGATTTTACTAATCTAAATGCAACAACGAACTCTTATCTTAATGGGTGATGGTAAGTGGTATAATAGAAATAAATTCTTTTTTTAATTTTTTTTTTTTTTTTTTTTTTTTTTTTACATAAATTATTCTGTTTATTTCCTAGGATGTATAAAGAAAATAGGACGCATTCATAGGTACTGATTTCGAAATAATCATTCTATAGATATAAACATTACTACTCGGATTGAAAAAAAAAAATGCATGCAAAGAGCATCAATCAATCGAATGTCAGGCTTTTTTTTTTTAAAGGGAGACAATTACAGGTTCTGATATGCCGATGACGTACAAGGTGGACACTCAAAATTATCATATCATTTAGCATCGGCAAACGAGAAATAAGCTCTAATCTTGGTCAACGAACATTTAGAGTTCAGCACACACTCTACAGATACTCGAGCGAAAACACTTCAGATTCAAACGGACACAGTGCGCATGCTCATAGTAAGATGTGCCGCTGCCGTCGGGATCACGAGGTACACTTACTCGAACTTCACAAGCAGAGAGGGGAGACAAGTACAGAAACTTTTTTTTTTCACGCTGTGACCGAATTTCTTATTATCTCCCCCTATAGCGACACAGCCGCGTCCGTGTGAAAAGTCGACGGCGCCTCTCCGGAAGCGAACACTTAAAATCTGCAACAGCTGACATCACCGCTACAAACATGATAAAGTCACACTGTGTGTGAGATAATGTTGCCTGTCCAAAAACACCTGTGAAAAGGTGTTGGAATGAACTGTCTGATCTGTGCGATAGTACTTAATTGTCGCCACCTGTGTGTTTTGTGGATCACTTACGAAAGATGTGCTCACAAGTATTCCACACTGTTTCAAAATTGAAAGATGTATCTTCCTTTTTTCTCTTCAGTACGTGGGCACTTGAATGCCAAATGGTGAAATGCTATGAATTAGAAGAAATTAGTTTTTTTATTTTCAAAATAAATTAATTTATCCCAGTTTGTGAATATTTTGGTTTTTGAATTTTGCTTTAGTGAACGAGAGTAACACAAATGGGAAATCTATTTTCTTAAATAGATAGATAGACAGACGGACGGACGGAGATAGCTAGCTTTAGAAAAAAATTTAAGCTTTGCAACAAAGTTCTTTGTTTTATGGTTTTGGTTTTAAACTTTTCTCCCTGTCTGTGTTTAGTATCTTTCTTAATAAGTGCATTTTGTTCTAAGGTGTTATACGTCTGCAGTTTGTTGCTATGTGTTTTTTCTCACTTAAGAATGAGAGAGAAATTTAGGAACGATTTATTTTGTCCCCCTGAAGTTTCTATCTATGATTCGAATTATGGGAATGCTTCTTGCCAATAGCAACAGCCCTTAGAATAGCAAGGGGAGGTAATTGTTTAATATTTACTTTTATTTTCTGCGTGATATATTGCATCAGAAATAGACAAAAAAACATTCATTTGCATTTGTTTTAAAAACAGTAGATAACGATCCTTTTAACATTTAAAGAAGTCTATCCATCTTTGTTAAAAGACCGTAACGTTAAGTATTCAAAGCAGCTTTGTATACAGCTGTAGCGTAAATATTTGACGAGAGAGAAATTTCTAACGAATGGAACCGGCCTTTCTACAACAAGCTTGAAGACGGTTCTGGACAGAAATGCAAAATAAAAATGTTTACACAACATACAATTGCCGAGATACTGCCAAACGAAAGCGTGGGCGTGTCTCCTATAACGTCAGCTAAGGCAGAAAAGGGTCTAAAAATAGATGTCCGAATCGAAAATTAATGAGTTCTTCGTGCTATCTTTGAATGTTTGCTATACACATTTGTAGATAATAGTTTTACTTAATAAGTAGGACTCTTGTAGATAATAGTTTTACTTAATAAGTAGGCCTCTTGTAGATAATAGTTTTACTTAATAAGTAGGACTCTTGTAGATAATAGTTTTACTTAATAGGTAGGACTCTTGTAGATAATAGTTTTACTTAATAGGTAGGACTCTTACGATACTAGTGTAAGGGGCAGTATTTAAAGGGTAGTACTGAAGGGAGAGTAATGTAAAGGGTAGTACTGAAGGGAGAGTAATGTAAAGGGTAGGACTTTAGGAAGAGTAATGTAAAGGGTAGTACTGAAGGAAGAGTAATGTAAAATTTATGTATTGCTGGAAGAGTAATTTAAGGGTAGGTTTGAACACTAAAATAATTTTAGCATTGGATGCTACTTCACTTTGAACACTAAAATAATAATATTTAAAGAAGCTACTGGCTGACATTCAGAGATGTTAACATTACTGGAATGCTTAGATTTCATAAATATATATGTTTGAAATGGACTTCTGTTCACCTGGTCTCTAAGCTAAGCAAACAAGCATACACACACACACACACACACACACACACACACACACACACACACACACACACACACACACACACACATACACGCACACTTACACAGACACACACATACACACACACACACACTTACACACACACACACTTACACATACACACACATACACAGACACACACATACACACACTTAGACACACACATACACAGATACACACACATACACATACACACACACTTACACATACACATACACTTACACAGACACACACACTTACACAGACACACACATACACATACACACACACTTACATTACATCGATTCTTTGACAACACGTGCTTATTGCTAAGTCTATAGTGACCGTTTTCTGGCAGCATGAAAATCATGTTCGACG
Source organism: Sinotaia quadrata (assembly GCA_028829895.1). Classification (NCBI taxonomy): domain Eukaryota; kingdom Metazoa; phylum Mollusca; class Gastropoda; order Architaenioglossa; family Viviparidae; genus Sinotaia; species Sinotaia quadrata. Next base: position 130,426,064 of record CM054181.1, read on the forward strand.
CTAGAGTTTTGTTTTCCATAAAAACATATATTATACAACCATGGCGTTTATTGATGGCAGCCCGCGTTAACTTATTAAGCAATTTTAGTTTATTGATGGCAGCCCGCGTTAACTTATTAAGCAATTTTAGTTTATTGATGGCAGCCCGCGTTAACTTATTAAGCAATTTTAGTTTATTGATGGTAGCCCGCGTTAACTTATTAAGCAATTTTAGTTTATTGATGGCAGCCCGCGTTAACTTATTAAGCAATTTTAGTTTATTGATGGTAGCCCGCGTTAACTTATTAAGCAATTTTAGTTTATTGATGGTAGCCCGCGTTAACTTATTAAGCAATTTTAGTTTATTGATGGCAGCCCGCGTTAACTTATTAAGCAATTTTAGTTTATTGATGGCAGCCCGCGTTAACTTATTAAGCAATTTTAGTTTATTCATCGTTGCTTAAATGCGGCGAGCTCGCTTGTTTGCTTGCTTGAGTTGATTGCTTGAGTTGATTGCTTGAGTTGATTGCTTGAGTTGATTGCTTGTTGGTGTTTATGGCTGGTTGGTTTTGTAGTTCATTGAGTGAGCTGAAGAATACATCTTGAAATATGTCTGATTCAACAGTAGAGAGGGAAGGGATTGGTTTGTTGATTGATTGATTGATTGATTCATTCTTTCATTCATTGATCAGGTGATAGACCTCCTGGTAAAACTCCTGCAGTGCGCGCTGCGCGAGGGGGACGAGGAAGGTCACATGATCCGCATTTTTAAAGAGGCTTATGACGTGCTGCACGCCTACATGATTGGCAAGTCCCGGAAAAACGCTCTCTACTTTGCCAAGTACATCGACTTTTTCCAAACACAGTTTACACAAAAAGTAAGTCTCCCGCCCTCCACTCCTGCCCTCCTCCCTTGCGACTCCTCCAGAAATTGTGTAACACAACACAAATTCATGTTCTACTTTAAGCTCTCTGTCGGGTCATATTAATATCTTCCCGAGAATACAATTTGCTAACGACCTATGAATTACGATTAATGACGCATGTTTTGATACGTCATAATTGCCGGTAAAGATAATTAAAGTAAATTTGCTTGCTGTACTATGTTCAACATGGTTTAAATATATTCAAAGAAGTAGTTGGAATTGTGTATCCGTTAGTGAATCCGCCACTGATATTTCTTCTTCACAGTCGCAAGTGTGAGTGCAACCCAGATATAAAGTATTATTTCTGTTTCAAGGGCGACATTCACCTGAGATAACCCCCGACCCCCCCCCCCCCGCGCCTTATAAAATTAATTAATTAATTAATTAATTAATTAATTAATTAATACTGACGCTCGTTTTAGAGCAAGAATAGTGAACGGGGACCAGACAATAATTTTAATGTTGCTGACTTGGCCTTCAGTGGACGGAATGTGGTCCAGACGTTGACTATTGTTGCTGTATTAATCGGATAGGTCGATAGGATATGCCTGAACCTGGTCCAGGACTGGACAGACCTGAATGACAAATATTGTAAGTGGTCAGATATTAAGCATTATTTAATTTCTGCTTTAAAAGGGATGGATAGGCCAGAATGTGGTCCAGATATTAAATACTATTTCTGTATCAAAAGGGCGGGGTAGCCAGAATGTGAAAGAGGTATTAAATACTATTTCTGTATCAAAAGGGTGGAATAGGCCTGAATGTGTGCCAGATATTAAGTATTATTTCTGTTTTGAAAGTTGTTGAATAAGCCTGAAAATGTGCCAGATATTAAGTATTATTTCTGTTTTGAAAGTTGTTGAAGCCTGAAAATGTCCCAGATATTAAGCATTATATCTTCCTTGAAAGGGCGGGATAGGCCAGAATGTGAAAGAGGTCTTAAATACTATTTCTGTATCAAAAGGGCGGGATAGGCCTCAATGTGGCCCAGATGATCGTCGAGCTGATCCGAGATAAACGGAAGATCGTGGACCGCATCAACCATACGCACGTGCAGAATTTCATTCAGTTACTACGTCACAGTCAGGTCAGAGGTCACTTATCTCTTAAAGTATTGTCTCTTTCTTTAAATCAACAAGGGGAAAATTAGTTGTTAATATTTTAGCTTCAATTAAAAGCACGTTTTGTCCTTTCTTCTGTTATTCATTAACGGTGATTGTGAATGCTGAGCAAATTTAGCATTTTAAAACAAACTTTACAAAATTTGAACTTTCTTTGTAATTTTCTTTCTCTTTCAGAATTATCGTTTCTTAGATCTGCTGCAGGTGTTGTGTGTTTGTGATGGCGTTGCGATCCCGAACAACCAGACGTACATTGTCAAACACTGGCTGAAATCGTACAAAGTGAGAAAACAAAAATACATTTTTGTATGTTCAAGACTTTTACACACATTAAACACTGGCTGAAATCGTACAAAGTGAGAAAACAAAAATACATTTTTGTATGTTCAAGACTTTTACACACATTAAACACTGGCTGAAATCGTACAAAGTGAGGAACAAAACTAAAAGTGTTTGTATGTTCAAGACTTTTACGCATTTTAAACACTGGCTTATAAACATATCAAGTTTAAGAAAAAAATGTGTGTTTTCATGCACAAGACTTTAAGCGCATTAAATACTGGTTAAAAACTTACAATGCTGAAAACAATACCTCACAAAACTAAAAGTGTCTTTGTATTCTCAAGACTTTATGCACTTTAAACTCTGGTTAAAAACATACAAAGTTAACAAAATGATGTATGTGTATGCTAAAGAATTTAAACACTCTGAAAACTGGCTAAAACCATACAGAGCAAAACAAACAGTGAATTTGTATGCTAAAGAATTTAAACATGCTAAAAACTGGCTAAAACCATACAGAACAAAACAGACAGTGAATTTGTATGCTTAAGAATTTAAACACGTTAAACATCGGTTAAAAGCATACAAAGTGAAAAAAATACTGTTTACACTAAAGAATATAAACGTCAAACACTGGCTGAAACATACAAAGTAAAACAAAAAGTGAAATTAAGAAGAATTTAAACACGTAAAAAAAAAACCAGCTAGAAACACAAAGTGAAAGGAGGGTGTACTTGTTTTCAAAAAAAAATTAAACACGTTGAACACTGGCTAAAAACATACAAAGTAAAACGAAATATGTATTTGTTCGCTAAAGTATATAAACACGTGCAAAAAACCCATACAAAATAATATAAAGAGTGTTTTTGTATGTGCAAGTCTTTAAACATGAGACGTGTGGTAAAAATACATGCAGTTGGCGAAACAATTTTTGTTTTCCATACAAGGACAAATACTTTCTTGATACGTTACCTGCACACACTTTTAGGTTAAATCTAATTTGATTCTTCATCCAATAATAAATACCTGTAGCTGAAATATGATCAAACACAGACTAGTGAAAACGTTCAAAATCAAAACTTTTACCTGTGCAACACTAACATTGGAAGATCACGTTGCAGTGATTGTGTTTACCGGTATCAATAATATGGCGCAGTTTTACAGATCATTCATGAAATTATTAACGCTCAGAATTGTATGATATTCATAAACAAACTCTTCGTTGTCTTGAACTAAGACATGCTTCATCTGTAAAGCAGTTTGCACGTACTGCACTGAACTAAGACAGTGTTGTGTTTGTAGGACACTCGAGAACTTTGGAACTAATGACGATTTATATTTATAGGACAACGAATACTTAATGAACCAAGAAACGCTTTGTAGGGTAGAGTGCTTCTTCACCTTGGAAGTAGTGAAGCTTTATATTTATAGGACAACGTTTACTGAATGAACTAATGACACATTATATCTATAGGACAACGTGTACTGAATGAACTAATGACACATTATTTCTATAGGACAACATGTACTTAATGAACTAATGACACATTGTATCTATAGGACAACATGTACTTAATGAACTAATGACACTTTGTATCTATAGGACAACATGTACTTAATGAACTAATGACACTTTGTATCTATAGGACAACGTGTACTTATTGAACTAATGGCATTTTGTATCTATAGGACAACGTGTACTTATTGAACTAATGGCATTTTGTATCTATAGGACAACGTGTACTTATTGAACTAATGGCATTTTGTATCTATAGGACAACGTGTACTTATTGATCTAATGGCATTTTGTATCTATAGGACAGCATATACTTAATGGACCGAGGGCAAAATATCAACAAACGACCAAACATCGTCTATGTCTCTATGGACTGTGGCGCCACCTGGGTCGCGCTGCATAACTTTGTTGACGTAAGTACCGGCTTACCGCTTGTGGAACAAATGTTGGCAGTCAAGGTCAACATCAAAACGAATCGTGATCTTCGTATGTGCGCGCGTGTATGTATGTGTGCATATGTGTATTTGTGCGCGCGCGTGTGTGTGTATATGTAACTATGTAAGCTCATGTGCGCGCGCGCGCGTGTGTGTGTGTGTGTATGTGTGTGTGTGTGTGTGTGTGTGCGTTTCAGTGCGGTAACCAGGTACTACCAGTTTCCGTCATTGTGCTTGTCTTTATTTATCTTTTGTGTGCATAATTGTGTGGTTAATGCTTGTAGTCAGTTTTAAATGTCTTTGTTTACTTTTTGTGTGTATCATTGTGTGGTTAATGTTTGTAGTCAGTTTTTAATGTCTTTGTTTACTTTTAGTGTGTATCATTGTGTGGTTAATGCTTGTAGTCAGTTTTTAATGTCTTTATTTACCTTTTGTGTGCACCATTGTGTGGTTAATGCTTGTAGTCAGTTTTTAATGTCTTTGTTTACTTTTAGTGTGTATCAGTGTGTGATTAATGGTTGCAGTCAGTTTTTAATATTTGCGATGAATGGCATTAAATGGAGGTCTAATTCAACAACGCAATAGTGTGAAATTTCTTGAAATGTCATGTGTCATAATGCTTTGTGCTTTATTTTCTGCTTGTCTCAATCGTGTTATGTTTCGTGGACAGTTTGTTTTGGTTTGATTTGGTTGGCTATAGTGTATCTGTATAGACGTGGGTGTTTGTTGCTTGCTATCTGTCGGCACTGCCGTGCTTGGCCTTGTGGTTTGTTAGTGTAAATAGTGTTGCCGCTGTGTTTTTCTTAAGTGTAACTAATGTTGCTAATGTGGGTTGTTTGATGTAATTAGTGTTGGCCTGTGGTTGTTTGGTGTAATTAGTGTGCCGTTGTGTTTGCAGCCAACAAGCGAGGAGTATAACCAGGAGAAGTACCAGTACTTGCTACGTCAGTTGGAGCTGTTCAAGGGACTGTGTTTTGTAAGTGTGCTATGAAGTCCGTACCTATGTTAATTTCAGCGCAGACTGACAACTGAACTGCAATTTCATTTTAACGTAAACTGGATATTTAACCTCTTTCTTGATAAAACTTCTTGTAACACTCTCAAATCAATTCCCAGAATCATGGAAAAAAACCTCCTTTCGGAGCAATCTGCTAAAACCAGAGAGTGGTAGAGCGGATATAACTCGTCTCCAAAAGGAGATCAGTAGTTTGACAGATTTACTTCCCCTTAAATATAAATGATTTCTTAAAATTTCCATTAAAGCAATTTTCTCATCAGGTGTGTAGACGGTTGGATGGGAAAACGGTTATAGAAAAATGCTAAATCAAATGTAATAAAATGAAAATAAATGTAATTAAATAAAGTACAACATAAAAATTAAATATATTCCATTTATTATAAATTAATAATACGTGTCTTTGTCTTCGATTTTGATCAGGGCCGAAACGATTATGCCATCCACGTAATCACGCGAGAAAATGGCTTCGTCACTTGGGAGGATGCCTTCCTGTGCCTGCAATCCGAACTACTTCCGGATTCCATTCGAGCCAAGTTCTGTGAGCTCATAATTGGTAAGAAACCAGTCCCTGCATTGTAAAGTTACGGACAGGTGAAGATTTGAAGTCAGTATTTGTGTTTTTTAAATTGATAATTAAATTAAATAACACAAACACACGTGACAGAATATGTGTAGGTTGGGGAGGGGAGGGATAAAGCAAAATCAGAAAAAAAAAACTATTTTGCATCAAGTATTATTTCTTTGACATGCTCTAGAGCAGTGGTTCCTAACGTTTTGGTCGAGACCCAAAGTTTGGGTCACTAACGATTTTTGATGGATCACATCATCTGACTCAACAATTTAAAAAGTTATTTTTGGAGATTTAAATGTTACATTTTAAAATTTTCTGTTAATATTACCGACGTAAGGGTGAAGAACTGTGCAATGATTGTTTATGTAGAAATGCACAGTACATATATATATATTATGCTATTTCGGCTTTTTTCTTTTTTTTCCTCTTACTTCCACCCTCCCCCCCCCCCTTCACGTTGGGTCAACAGGTTAAGATGTTTAGAGAGTTTAGGTCATGGGTTATGGGTCATGGGCTCAAAAAATGATTGGGAAGCACTGCTTTAGGGTCTGCATCGGCGAAAAGCCTCGATCTGGACACAGATCTTTTCCTTGACCCTTAATGAATGGTCTTCTTTTTATTTCTGTTTTTTTCACTTTCCAAGGATTGTTCGTTGACGTTGGCAACAACTACTCCGTCTTAGACAACCCCAACATCTGTTTTGTGTACGAGTATGTTGGGTCGAAGGACTCAGATAGAGAACAGAGCCAATATGTAAGTGTGGATCAAAGAACCTCATTACGCTGTTATTCTTTATTACATATTTTTAATTTTTTTTTTTTAAATATCTTTTTCTTTTTTGCTTCTTAAGAATTTAGCTCATGTCCGCAGAATTAAAATCTACCCGCCGTTTATCGTATCTTGTAGTCGCAAAATGTAGATTAAAAATACATACTTGTATATTGTCCATTTAAATTAAAAATGTATTTATGCTTTCTCTGACATAAAGACCGCGGGATTTTCTTGTGGCTTATTCACTACGCGTTAACTGCATGCTACCGTTGTTCTTTTTTTTTAGTTATCTCCCTTTTGCTCTTTTGTTGCTTTGGCTGCATACGAACGCATGTGTTTGTAGCTTTATAGAGACACCACGTGACGATAGTTATTCGTACTATTTATAGTAGCAAAGTATTCGAAAGATACACGTGAAAGCTGAGTTTAATGAATTTATATATTTTTTGTGGTGCTTTTATTTATCGCTGATATTTCGCTTAATTAGTTTTTATTCAGATATGCGTGTTTTTATTTATTCACGTTTTGTCACTTCACTATAGTTTACAATTTTTCTTCGCCTTTTTTTTCCAAATTGTAAGTTTGCTTACTTTGATTTTAGTCCCTGAGATACAACTCAGACAAAATAATTTTCATTTTCTAATTGAAATTACCCCATGTACATGCTGTTGTGTGTGTGCGCCTATGGCGTTGTCTGCTCCTAATTATTACAATCTACAGTAAGAAGAGCATTTTCTCCCTTACAATCACAAAGAAGTAGTTTGATGAAGAAAGCAAAAATATGCATTCTCCCCTTTACTAGATTAAGTTTGTGTATGTGCATTCTTTCCCTTGGTACGCAATGAAATAGTATCTGTCAGAGATCAATGACTTGACTTGGTCATGATCCTGGAGAGATTATTGTTAAAATTCCAGACCCATTGACATAGTTAGTATCCGTTAGGAATTACTATTAAATATCCAGACATACGTACAGTGTATAAATCATTGAGGAATGAATGCTCAATATACAGGCGTTTCAGTCCTGCAGAAAGTGCTGTTAAATATCCAATTACAATGACATAGTTTCAATCATGCAGAAAGTGCTGTTAAATATCCAATTACAATGACCTAGTTAGTTACAGTCATGCAGAAAGTGCTGTTAAATATCCAATTACAATGACCTAGTTTCAGTCATAAAGAAAGTGCTGTTAAATATCCAATTACAATGACCTAGTTTCAGTCATGCAGAAAGTGCTGTTAAATATCCAATTACAATGACCTAGTTTCAGTCATGCAGAAAGTGCTGTTAAATATCCAATTACAATGACCTAGTTTCAGTCATGCAGAAAGTGCTGTTAAATATCCAATTACAATGACCTAGTTAGTTACAGTCATGCAGAAAGTGCTGTTAAATATCCAGTTACAAAGGAGATAATTTCAATCGTTTACGAAGTAGTAATGATATCGAGTCATACTTGCATGGTTTAAATAATCTTAATGCACATTCAAAATGTCGTTGGTTCACGAAATATTGTTAAACATGGAAACGCAATAAACTAACCCTCATTATTCACAAACTGTATTAAATCTGCAGGCATAGATATGATAATCTAAAAGCATAATTGCATACAACTTTTGGATCTGCCATTCTTAATGTTTAAAAATCAAGGGAAGTAATAACATCTGGTTCAGTCGTCAGTGCCCTGTCTTTTTTTTTTTTTTTAAACAAAAGATCCTGGTTGACAAAATGCACCCCGGCAAAAGTTGGTGTAAATACCTCCTGGCAATAGTTAATTTAACTTAAATTTCACCTTGCAAAACTGGACGGCCGGGAGGTTTAGGCGCTGTTCACTCGTGTGGAAATCATTGGGCCATGAGTATCACTTGGTTTGAAACTTAAAACTGTCGAATCCATTTTCCATTTGATACTCTCCTTTATCTAGCTTGTGTGTATCGGGTTCACAGTTGAGTGATTTTAAAATGTGAACCATATTTTTAAAAATATTTTAAAAGTAGGTTGTTTGTTTGTTTGCTTATTCGTTTGTTTATTTGTACTTGTTTGATTTTTATTTAAATGTTAACTTTCTATTTATTTCTATATTATTTATTTATTTTTAAAATTATTCATAGATTGTATCAACATAAACTGACACCAAGACAACAATAAAATCTAAAAATAAAATATAACAAGATGAAATAATATATATTTCTAGTTTTCCTTAAACATCAGTAGTGTTTTTCTACACGCTTAAATTTTATTTTTTTTTACATTTTTGTATTTGAGTACTAATATGCTTCATTTAGATGGATAAGGTAGTGAGTGTAGTTCAGTCTCTAAGCGTGCTTCTTGGTAACATCGTTATATTTAAGTGTTCGTGTGCATGATTATTACAGTGCTTGAAGTCTCTTTCTCTACCACACCCATCATCGGTTCATGCACTTTTTATTATTATTTTAGTTATTTTATTATTATTATTATTTGCTCCAGTAGAGTGAGCCTCATTCCTACAATGAGGGCAATATAGTCCATTGTCATATGCTATAAAAGAACATATTTGTTTCTAGAATTCTTAACGATTTTTCAAAATGTATTTGCATGCAAGATAAAACAAAACCCACTACCTCAGTCCCCTCCCCCCCCAATACTAAGTGAATATTAGTTTGTAATTTAATACGAAGTACTGAACTAAAAGAAAGAGCGATAACTCTGCAGTATCAGTAGTGCTCTTTTCTTGAAATGTACATTTCCTTAGAGCGATAACTCTGCATTATAAGTAGTAGTGCTCTTTTCTTGAAATGTACATTTCCTTATTAGAGCGATAACTCTGCATTATAAGTAGTAGTGCTCTTTTCTTGAAATGTACATTTCCTTATATTAGAGCGATAACTCTGCATTATAAGTAGTAGTGCTCTTTTTTTGAAATGTATATTTCATTATGTTAGAGCGATAACTCTGTATTATAAGTAGTAGTTTTCTTTTATTGAAATGTACATTATTTTCATTAATTTTAAAGCCACAGTGCTACTGTCTGTAAAGATACATTAGATTAATTTAGGTTTGTGCGACATATAGTTATCTCTATCCATAAAGCACAAAACCAGCATAAGTAAACTATTAAAACAGAAGTGTACATAAAGCTTGCTGGCATGCAGATCAGCCAGTTTTATTTCGTATCCTTCAGGGATTAGAAAATGACGTCATTGACTTTGTCGTAGAGATGACGTAAAGTTACAAACTGTTATTTTGTGTACAGTTTTTTTTTCTTTTCATCATGGCTTAATTAATGCACTATATTTTCATTTATTTCTTCATTTATAAAATATCTAATATTTTTTGTGTAAAACAAAGAGAATACTTTGTTATATTTTTATATTAAAATATTTTCCCTTTTTCATTGTTTTACCATTTTTCTATTGTAATTCATTTTGATAAGTAAACAATTATGCATATTTTTTTCTAAAACGTTGTTGATTAATAATACCAACAGAAAACAAATCTATGACTTATGTCGATCAATTAAACTTTTTTTCCAACAGTAATTTCAGCAGTAAATATTTTAATTTCTGTTGTTTCATTTCATTGTTTTCTTATTAGATTATTATTTTTAATAGTCAGCATTTTTCTATTAATTGTGACGTAGCGTTGCGCTGATCCCATACATGGAATGATCTATTGTTGTAACAATGTAACAATGTGACACATATTAGCTATTAACTAAATTGGATCCAAAATAATACACAGAAAGCCCTTGTACTAGATAGAGTCAACTTGTTGTGTGTAGTGAGTTGTGTTGTTTATTGTTCCATACTACAATATTAATGAGCAGAAGTTTACATAACACGATTGTTTGTAAATAAAAGTACGCAGCCAGCAAGACCTTAGGCCGGATTCGCTGTCTCTTAGTTAAAAGTAATGCGATTCTGTCATCTTACTAGCTTCAACAATGGCTGAGAAACATTTCAGACGAGCTAGATCCCAAGTAACTGCTCATGCAATGTTCGAGACAACGTGTGTGTGTCTGTGTGCGTACATAACTGCATGCATTTGCGTGTGCGTGTGCGTGTGCGTGCGCTTGTGTGTAGATGGGTGTACGTGTGTCTGTGAAAAGTACTCACGTAACGCTTGCTGAGGAAGTCATTCCAAAGCGCCGGCAAGCAATCATAGCAGTTTTCTAGACAGTATTTCGTCACGTGTCTGATCACGTGATCTGGCCTCATGTCCTGCTGGTGCCTTATGGTGTCTCTAAGGATCTTTTACGAAGTAGATTTATTTATTTATTTTATCACGAATTTTCCAATTACATTCAATAATTGCTATTTTGATTTCATTGTCTGCTTACAACACCCCCCTTCTTAATTAAGCGCGAGAAAAAAATCACCCACAAATTATCTTTCTAAAATAAAATGAGTTTGGTTGGTGTCAATGAAATTCTGGTAATCCTGTGCTGCTGAATACTTGGTAAAGGGTCCTTCATCTCAAAGAGAGAATGCTTGCTTGCACGCTAATGTTGTAATTTTGTGTTCTGCTTTTACTTCCCAACATTCCAGGAACCGGACGAGGTTAGACTTGCTGGACAGGTATGAACATTTTTTTAACGCTTGACTAAGGCCGCTTTCTCCTCCCCCCTCCCTCTCCAGTAACGCTAAATATTTAAATTAGGTTCGGCTTAGGAAATTTAAATTTTCTAAAATGCTTTTCCCTTTTTATTTCGGTAATTTATGTCGTTTAGTAAGAAAATATTTAAATTAGGTCAGGTTTGGCTTAGGAAATTTACATTTTCTAAAACGCTTTTCCCTTTTTATTTAGGTAATTTATGTCGTTTAGTAAGAAAATATTTAAATTAGGTCAGGGCTGACAAGCGTAATCTAACCTTTTTGTTGATGTTGGCAAAATCTGCATATCTTTTTCCTTTAATATACTGAGCAGTTACTAATAGTTTGGTTACATTTGCGAACGATATTTTATGCAAGTTGTAAATTTCTTGAGAGATAGCTTTTAGTATAGTGCAAACGAAATATTGATATTTTATGCAAGTTGTAAATTTCTTGAGAGATAGCTTTTAGTATAGTGCAAACGAAATATTGATATTTTATGCAAGTTGTAAATTACTTGAGAGATAGCTTTTAGGCCTCTGGTGTTTGTTTAGTATAGTGCAAAAGAAATATTGATATTTTATCAAAGTTCGCTGGCACGATCAAACCAATCTCTCGAACCGTTAGGCAAAGGCTTGTGAATCTTTACAACAGAATTTGTATAGCGATAGTAACATACATATTGCTTACACTTGGAGCTAAGCAAATTTCTAAGACTGTCTTATGAAAGATACCATTAGTGCCATTACGTCACATTTCTGAGACTGTCTTATGAAAGATACACTAGTGCCCTTACTTTACATTTCTAAGACTATCGTTTAGTTTACTATGAATTATATTAAATATTCTCACAATATTGCTATCTCGTTAAATTTCTAATACTGTCTTTAGTTTATTATTAATTTTATTAAATTTTCTCACAATTTTTCCATCTCTTTAAATTTCATAGATTGTCTTTTAATTTACTAATAATTTTATTAAATACTCTCACAATTTTGACATCTCGTTAAATTCCTAAGACTGTCGTTTAGTTTACTATTATTTTTTTTTATTAAATGCTCTCACAATATTGCCATCTCGTTAATTTTCTTAAACTTTTAGTATACTATTAATTTTACTAAATATTCTCACAATATTGCCATCTCGTTAATTTTAAAGTATACTATTAATTTTACTAAATATTCTCACAATAGTGCCATTGTACATTAAATTGTTGGCACTACAGTATTACTCTTGATCCCAAAGACGTTTTATCTATATCACACTTTAGATACGTAATTGATGAAATACTGTAAAGGCTGTATCAAACGCATTGTCTTTACAATACAAATTAAAAATTCTATTGTTTAACATTTTTAAAATTTTTCTGTCAGTGACTGGAGTATTTTATCGTGCTGGTTTGTCAGGGAATTTATGAGTTTTGTTTTTACTACTCACTTGACTTTCTTAAATTGTCTGGCAGTTTGATAATATCATTGTCATGTTTTATTATATTGTGGGATTATAAATATCATAAATTGAATTAAATGAAATAAAGCGCATACTTAACAAGATCTGTGAATTTTAAGGACCAATCTATTCAAGTATCGTTCTTTAGTAGACAGTCTAGTTCGTTCTAATCATTCTCGATTCCAACTGTACTATTTTTTTTAAAAGTTTGTAAAACGAGTTTTAATTATCGGGAGTGAACTGTTCCTTTGACTTTACATATTCATTGTGTCGCATTGGCAACATTGAGTTTTCCTGACTTGGTTTGTACCTGACAGGTGGTGAAAGACCTAGTGACCATTTTTCCCGTCTTGAGAGACTGGTTGGCAGACTTCCTGTCCCAGAACTGCACCATGACTGCTTCTATGATTGGCCGGAATCTGCTAATTGAGCAAGTGGGTTTAAGGACACCTAGACATGGCTGCGTATTACACGTCATGGTTCTTTGTGTGAACTTAATGACGTAATACTTCGACCTCCGATACCGACCTGATTGCGTGATACTTCACATGTACTCTTGTAGTGTATAGAACAGCATAATTTGGTAGTTCCTTTCTACACTTATGAAGTATTTATTTTTGTATATTCTATCTGTCTATCAGTCTGTCCATCTATCTATCTATCTATCTATCTATCTATCTATCTATCTATCTATCTATCTATCTATTTATCTATCTATCTATCTATCTGTCTGTCTCTCTCTCTATATATCTCTATCCATTCATTCATCCATCCATCTATCTGTCTGTCTGTCTGCCAGTCCTTTCAACTGATAAATAGGTAGGTATATAGATAGATAGATAGATAGATAGATAGATAGATAGATAGATAGATAGATAGATAGATAGATAGATAGATAGATAGATAGATAGATTAGATAGTTTTACAGTAAATCATTCCTACCCGTTTGTCGGAACTTAAAGTGGGCCTAATTGAAATACATTTTTCAATCATTACTCATATATGTTGAAAGTGGATTTGAACCCAACGCCGTTGTGTTTTTGTCGCTCCTGCCCAGGTGTTGCGGTTGCTGCATCACCTGGTGAAATTCGGATACTACATGGATCTGGATGATGTTCGGAAACTGTTACCTCCCTTGTTAAGTCTCTTAGATGGTCGGCATGATGTCCCCTTTCCTAAAGACAAGAGCAAAGGTAGTATCGAGATTTGCTTACAGCAGCGTTGTTATATAAATTACTCTTAGTTGTGGTAATGAGATGTGTTGGTATATAAATTACTCTTAGTTGTGGAAATGAGATGTGTTATATAAATTACTCTTAGTTGTGGTAATGAGATATGTTGTTATATAAATTACTCTTAGTTGTGGTAATGAGAGGTGTTGTTATATAAATTACTCTTAGTTGTGGTAATGAGATGTGTTGTTATATAAATTACTCTTAGTTGTGGTAATGAGATGTGTTCACACATGCATTGCTCTTGTTGTGGTAATAAGATGAGGTGGTATTTGTCCTGCACTGAGTTGTAATAAAAGAGAGTAATTATTTTATATTAATCTTTAGACTCAGATAAAAACAAATAATATTAATAAAACTGTTTTAAAATCTCTCTCTCACTCTCTCTCTCACTCTCTCTCTCTCTCTCACTCACACACACACACACACATACACACACACACTCATACACATCAAATTACAAATCAAAAACGTGAGCATAGTGCACGACATCCATTTCGTCATTTATATGTAGACTTATTGTATTCCTTTCTAAATGTCTTACGCCTAATCAAACTATCCAACGCAGAATATTAAGTAGCCTTTAAACGAATCATTTCTCGCAATTCGTTATATCTCTTAACTAAAGATCTTTGTAGAATCCTTTTAGTTTACAAATTTACACGTTTTGTACAAAATCCATCTCTCTCTAATATAACGTTTTGGTCCCATCAAATTATCTACATTGTTGGTATTCAGTGGCGCTTAAAGGTAATTTGTAATGCACTTTTTGGTCCGATCAAATTATCTACATTGTAATGTTGGTATTCAGTGGTGCTTAAACGTATGTGCCTTTGTAAGGCACTTTTTTCATAACTAGTACATTATCATAGTGGTTATTAATTAAATTGCTTCAAGGACATTATTAGTTAACTTGCCTAAAGAACATGTCACGTGACTAAAATTGTGCATGTCCGTAAGATAGATATTGGTAGGCATTGATGTTTGCAAAGAGAAGAGTGAATCTTCATCAAATGACGATTGCAGGTTACTCAAAGGATGGGAACAAGGCCGTGACGCAATACCGGGCTACGGTTCGCTTTGAATGCAGCCCGGAAGCAGAAGCTATTGTGGACGCCAAATACCAGTGAGTAATCTTCTCCTTGTAGTAATACTAGTGAGAAATCTTCTACTTTTAGTAATACTAGTGAGCAATCTTCTACTTGTAGTAATATTACTGAGCAATCTTCTCCTTGTAGTAATACTAGTGAGCAATCTTCTACTTGTAGTAATATTAGTGAGCAATTTTCTCCTTGTAGTAATACTAGTGAGCAATCTTCTCCTTGTAGTAATACTAGTGAGCAATCTTCTCCTTGTAGTAATACTAGTGAGCAATCTTCTCCTTGTAGTAATACTAGTGAGCAATCTTCTCCTTGTAGTAATACTAGTGAGCAATCTTCTCCTTGTAGTAAATCTAGTGAGCAATCTTCTCCTTGTAGTAATACTAGTGAGCAATCTTCTCCTTGTAGTAATATTAGTGAGCAATCTTCTCCTTGTAGTAATACTAGTGAGCAATCTTCTACTTGCAACTGTCACGTTAACACGTGCTATAAATATTTACGTTTCTTTCAACTGGAATTTGATATCTCATTCTTGCATTTTATAACAGACGATTTGCAACTGCCCTTTACGCTGAAATTCAATGTCACGTTTTCACCTCAATGGTCATGCACGTGGTCTTTACGCTGAGGTCACGTGGTTACATCGTTAATAATGAAATTAGTTTGCAATAGAACTTGCCCTCACGTACTTCATTGTTATTAATGCAATGTCTCACACACTGGGTAACGGAAATTACGCATTTCCTGGCGCTCCATTTAATTGTTTTGCGTTTGAACGTTTGTCACGTGCTTCTACTTCTCAAATTAATAAAGCAGTATTGCTGACATTGTGACATTGAAACTTGCTATGCAACGCCATTCCGTCTGTAAGCAACACTGATAGTTCTTATACACCATTCCGTCTGTAAGCAACACTGATAGTTCTTATACACCATTCCGTCTGTAAGCAACACTGATAGTTCTTATACAGAATTTAGTCTGTAAGCAACACTGATAGTTCTTATACAGAATTTAGTCTGTAAGCAACACTGATAGTTCTTATACACCATACCAACTTTAAACGACATCAGTAGTCGATGTTATACACCACCATCAATAGCCTTGTGCTTCTGTCTATTATACATCAGTAAATATTCAGCATTCATAAAACCAGAACTGCATAATGTACATTACATTTTGTTTACAATGAAGCGATCTGTACACTGGAACTTGTGTCTCACATTCCTATGTTTAATGAACGTACTTAAGTACGCGTGTTGTCTTTTGTGACTTCCCGAAATGAAAACTCTGGAATTTTATGCCACAAACCTGACATCGCTCCGAACTGTCCTTGTCATTTGACACTGGGTGTGATTAAAGGCATAATACAGTCACGTCCTTGACACTTCACTGGGTGTGATTAAAGGCATAATACAGTCACGTCCTTGACACTTCACTGTTAATCAGTCGGAAATCTGACGTCATGTTTTCTCTTGTTCAGTTCCTAGAGCAGGAAAAAGACATTTCTAACATGGACATTCACAACGGATTGGTCCTATCTTAAACACGCAACATTCCTTATTGTAATTTTTGTGACATTTTCTTGGAATTGAAATTGCAAGCTATCGAAAGGTTTGGCTTTCTTTCTATGTTTGTAGTCCTGACATAACATGGCCTAATTACTTCCTATGTGCCTCACACGCCCCATGCTTTACCATGTTTGTAGTCCTGACATAACATGGCCTAATTACTTCCTATGTGCCTCACACGCCCCATGCTTTACCATGCCCTGCTCCAAGTGCGTCCTTTGTAACCCCTAACATCCAGGTATCCTGCAATGGAGTCCCGCGATCACATGTCCAAACTTATTGTTTTACAATGAGTGCAAGACATTCACGTCACGTGTTTCTGCTTCCTTTCAGGGCAATGGAAGTCTTAGATCTGCTGCTGACCTTTCAGAGGAACCTCCGCCTTAAGGTGTTCGTGACCATGTTTAAACAAGCGGAGCAGGGAGCAGCTAAGAGGCGGTCCCAGACTGTTCTGGAACCACTGTTGTATGAAACGTATAACCCTGGAGACCAGAAAAAGTAAGCAGTTGTGGCATGAAGGCTAACGTCACAGTTAGTTGTCATGGATCACTGATTTACACTGCCTATTGATCCGAAATTGAAAATGTAAACTGCAAGATCGCACTATGTCTCTCCCGTTGTGTTTGTTCATCGTTCGAATGTTGTTTATTTCCTGCACATTTCTTCATCAATCGAATGCTTTTTATCTCCTTTTTATGTGTTCATCGTTAGAATGTTGTTTATCTCATTTGTATTTGTTTATCGTTAGAATGTTTATCTCATTTGTATTTGTTTATCGTTAGAATGTTGTTTATCTCATTTGTATTTGTTTATCGTTAGAATGTTTATCTCATTTGTATTTGTTTATCGTTAGAATGTTGTTTATCGTTAGAACGTTGTTTATCTCATTTGTATTTGTTTATCGTTAGAATGTTTATCTCATTTGTATTTGTTTATCGTTAGAATGTTTATCTCATTTGTATTTGTTTATCGTTAGAATGTTTATCTCATTTGTATTTGTCTATCGTTAGAACGTTGTTTATCTCATTTGTATTTGTTTATCGTTCGAATGTTTATCTCATTTGTCCCACCTATGTGTCCATCGTTCGAATATTGCTTATCTCCCGCGCATTTGTTCATCATTACTATGCTGACTTTTTTTATTTCGTATTAAAGCTTATCTTCAAAAAACTCCGTTGAAGACTACAGTATTAATGTTAGTACCACGTGATTAAAGTGTAAAACCCCAGTTTCTTTAAATTGGACAAGGGAGAAACTCGTGGGATGAGTGTATATTATGGGATGAGAGATTCTCTGTATTCGTAATTTAAAATACATACACTCCAACAATGAGTACACTGTTGTCACGAGTTTTTATTTATATAAAAAATAATACATTAGGAAAGAAATGTCTGGACATCTATGAAAACATTTTCAATTTTTTTCTTTTCTTTTAATGCAGAATAATGTTTCGAATATTTCTGACAATGGCACTATGCTGAAACCTTCCTAGTCCTTAACTGCCGTCTGCATGTAAGCGCTGTAAATAAACCCCTTAGTAGTACTTACTTACAATTATCTGAAGCCCACCCCCACCCACTTCCACGACGCCAAAGAACAACATTGGTAGATTTTGTTAGTTTTTTCTTTCCATTTTACAATACTTCATTTTCAGGAAAGCGATGAAGAAACAGAAAGACGTCCTCAGAGAGCTGAGAGAGATGTTCAATGCTTCGGCCATTTTTGACATCGAAAGGACAACGGCTGTGCTGCTGGTCAGTTCTTTCATGAAATTTGATGAATAAACAAACATACTGTTTCAATGATTAGCTTTATTATTCAGAAACGTTTTTCTTTTAAGACATTTTAAAAAGAATATGTTAAGAGTTTTAGAACTTTGCATTTGGCTCTTTTAATATTTTGATATTTTATATAAGTGTGGGCAAAATTTGCAAGTTGTGAATGTCCTAGTTATAGCGAATTAACCTGGCAAATATTGCAATTCTTGAATGACCTAGTTATAGTGAATTAACCTGGCAAATATTGCAATTCTTGAATGTCCTAGGTATAGTGAATTAACTGGCAAATATTGCAATAGTGTCTACATAATACATAATGTATAAATGACATCATTACAAGGATTTCTTGCTGGAGAACACTCTTAGTGTTACTTACCTTTGACAAGAAAAAAGATTTGTTTGTTCACCTTTTGAAATTCAGTTTCCATAGGACATTTGCATGATGCAGTATGTGATACGATCTGTTGAATGTTGCATGATGCAGTGTGTGATACGATCTGTTGAATGTTGAATGTGCAGTGTGTGATACGATCTGTTGAATGTTGAATGATGCAGTGTGTGATACGATCTGTTGAATGTTGAATGATGCAGTGTGTGATACGATCTGTTGAATGTTGAATGATGCAGTGTGTGATACGATCTGTTGAATGTTGAATGATGCAGTGTGTGATACGATCTGTTGAATGTTGAATGATGCAGTGTGTGATACGATCTGTTGAATGTTGAATGATGCAGTGTGTGATACGATCTGTTGAATGTTGAATGATGCATTTTGACAGTTCCTTGGTATGAAACATTTTCATGGGGTATTTGTTTAGGACACACATACAACAGTTGTGCTTGGCATTTGTGTGTGACATACTTACATCGGACAGTTGTGCTTGGCATTTGTGTGTGACATACTTACATACAACAGTTGTGCTTGGCATTTGTGTGTGACATACTTACATCGGACAGTTGTGCTTGGCATTTGTGCGGGATATTTGTATAGGACACACCTATGGGACATACATAGGACAGTTGTACTTCGCATATGTGCGGGATATTTGTATAGGACACACCTATGGGTATATACATAGGACAGTTGTACTTCGCATTTGTGCGGGATATTTGTATAGGACACACCTATGGGTATATACATAGGACAGTTGTACTTCGCATTTGTGCGGGATATTTGTATAGGACACACCTATGGGTATATACATAGGACAGTTGTACTTCGCATTTGTGCGGGATATTTGTATAGGACACACCTATGGGTATATACATAGGACAGTTGTACTTCGCATTTGTGCGGGATATTTGTATAGGACACACCTATGGGTATATACATAGGACAGTTTTACTTCGCATTTGTGCGGGATATTTGTATAGGACTTTTGTTTGGGACAGTTCTATTTGACATTTACCAAGAAGTTATTTTCTTGTTGTGGGAAGCGGGAATGTAGTCATTGACTCTGATGCCTTCATTGTAACAGGACCTGTCCGATTACAAGTATGAGAAGATGGTGGTCAAGTCGCTGGACATCTTGAACAAAATGTACTCGTCACAACACGACATGTTCCGGTTGGCGAACAAAGCACAGGTATATAAGCTGACGGTTTGACATGTGTTACTTGCACATTGAAATACGTTATAACAGTAGTAATCAAGTAGCAAACTTACATTAACCTTATGTAAGTTTCATCTTATAACTGTTTAATTCCTCAAGAAAATGTAAATTTTACATTACCGTTTCAATACATGATTTTTAGCTACTTATTTTATATTCGGTATCAATTGGCCTGCTTCTGCTTTTATTTTATTGCAATTCAATAGTCAGCAACACCCATTATTTTTAAACGTTACCATTGTTAGAAATATATATATTTAATTGCCTGTACGTTACCATTGTTAGAAATATATATATTTAATTGCCTGTACGTTGTGCTATAACATGTTATTGAATAAGCCTTAAATATAACTTTAATATGCGAATGCAAATTGCAATTCTTGTACAATATAACTATTAAACAAAAAAGGAGAAAAAGTCCATACATTTCTACAAAATAAATATTCTGTCAAACTGGCACTTAATTGGCTCGCTGTATTTCCGAGCGTGCTTTAGAGGTTCTTGCACCCTCAAACAGTCACTTTAGGTTGATTGTGTTTTCACCATGTCCAGGTTCTGATGACGCATGATTCAGCCCGAGTTCATCGCGAAGTTCAAAGGTCACTTCCGACTTTGAGACGAATGGCGCGTGCAAAGCTGAATGACCAGCAGGTGGCGCTGATGAGTGAAGTACTCGACGAACTTTGCGAGTAAGTGATACGTGGCAAAAATATAGACGGCTATTTAGGAGCATGAGAGTGGTGCTGGGAAAAGGGTGGGGGTGGGGCTGAGAGTTAGTTCTCTATATAGATAAAGTATTCGGAGGAAATGATAGGATATTTTTAGAACATGAGAGACAGTCGTTGTTTTAAAAATGGCGACAATGACGATCGTTCAAACAGTGAATATGGAGTTGATGTTTATGGTGTCTTTGCTTATATTTATGGTAGAAGAAATTAATGTTGTGACAGAGGAAATTAATGTTATGGCAGATGAAATTAATGTTAGAACGGACGAAATTAATGTTATGATAAAGAAACTTAATGTTATGACATAGTAAATTAAAGTTATGACACATGAAACTAAGATTATGATAGAGGAATCTAATGTTATGAATGTAGACCACAAACGTAAGATTTTATATTGTAATTATTTTAAAGCGTGAGATATTTGTTCTGGTATTTAAAAGAACAGATCACATATTAATAATGCACTGTATATAACAGCTGGAGAGGGCTCGACAGACAGACACATATACAAACAGACAGACAGACAGACAGACGAAGAGTGGGAGCGAAAGAGTTATAACAGACCTATTGCTTTACTTTTCCGAAAGGTTCTGTCATTTGCCCAAGTCGCCAGATGAACCTCACCACATGAACCAGAACATCATGATAAGCCACGGTAAGAGATTATAGTAAGAAAATAGCAATATTTGTAGAACCGATTCATACATTAACCGATATACAAGGACATTCATTTGCATTAGTTATGATGGGACTTCAGACGCTTAAGAGCATTTAACTTGACTTAATCATGCACATAGTAATAGCAATAATAGGAAACGGGAAATTGTATTTATTCATAAAAAATGCCGATAATGATCAGTTATAAATTATACTGGCTGGAAGGAATGGAAATGTAATCCGTATGTCTATGTTCAGAATCAGCTTTGAACCATGTTACATTTTCCATTTTTATTTCCAAGTGACATATTGGTCTGTGCTGTGTATTCCAGGCATTCTCAACATAGTCCAAGACATTTTGTCCCAGGAAATCGAATCCAAACTTATTGTAAGTACTGCCCAGCAACACAATTTTCGTGCTCTTTATTTTCTATAATTTATTTTGCATATATTTCACTGTAATCTAGTCCCTAGTCTTTCACTTTAGTTTCATTTCTATGCTGTTTGTGCATAAATAGAGTTTTATGTTTTATTCAAATAACAGCCTGAATTAGCACATGAATAATTTGATAGTTGTCCTTTACAATTAATCTCATGATAATTAGATAGTTATCCTTTACAATTAATTTCTTGATAATTAGATAGTTGTCTTTACAATTAATCTCTTGATAATTAGATAGTTGTCCTTAACAATTAATCTCTTGATAATTAGATAGTTGTCCTTTACAATTAATCTCTTGATAATTAGATAGTTGCCCTTTACAATTAATCTCTTGATAATTAGATAGTTGTCCTTTACAATTAATCTTTTGATAATTATATAGTTGTCCTTAACAATTAATCTCTTGATAATTAGATAGTTGTCCTTTACAATTAATCTCACATGCACCATTACCTATCATAGTGAGATCTTTACAAGGTTTCCTTTTATATTTTTCTCTTTTTTTTTTCTTTTTTTTTTTTGATTTAATAAGGGAGTAGGATTGCAGTAGAAGGGAACAAAACAAAAGATTACAACTTGACTGCACTCACTAGAGTTATTGGACTTTCTTTATTTATATTTATCTTATCTTGTTTTCTGCACAATGCCACACTGACGGTGTACACTAGAGTTATTGGATGTTCTTTATTTATATTTATCTTATCTTGTTTTCTGCACAATGCCACACTGACGGTGTACACCACTTCCCCAAACCGCTACTGTTTTTCTTTGCTTTGTTGTTAACACATTTTTTTGAGCGTGTACAATTATCGTTTGTTTCCAAATGAATCGCTTGCAGACGACAGGAAGTCCAGAAAGAGGCATAAAAGCATCACGTGCATTCCGTGCCATCCCCCTGGTAATTTGACTGCCATGTTGAGAGTTATTTTCTCTTAATGAAGAGTAACTTCCCTTGTAATTCAGTTACCCAGAGTTTTGCTTCAAGCTTTCGCATTTCATATCGCTTGCTATTGATGCCCTAGCTATACTGCATTGTACTGAATTGCTTGTTGCATAATTATAAAAGTCCTAACTACTAACTAACGTCCATCGCTTTATCAGCCTGCAACGCACCAAGATATTAGTCATGAAATAAGTCGACATTAACCGTTCAGAACTTAGCATCAGGCGACTGCAATTTCCTCGATTAATTAAGTACGTGCCTTGTACATGTGAATTTTCCTTTCAGGATAAGAAGTGTTGGCTTAACCGTGCTTGGTTGTTATTGCGCAATGTATATTCTCAATTATATAAATATGTATTTCACACTAAATACTATATTCAAAATCCCAAGTATAAACTTTAAATCAAGATAGTTACACCAAAACACCACTTAAAATAATTTTTTTCCACAACAATAAAACAAACACCGACTACGTTCGTCATTAAATTTGAAATTAAAATATACACACCGGATTTGAGACCAAGAACCTCAAATCTCCAACGTTCATACACAGTTCTATAAATTGAACATCATGTTCGACACAAATGGCAGAACTTTAAAGTTCATAATCAAATAATTGAAAATTCTTCTACAATCTTTATTTCACTTTTTTTTTTTTTACCAAGTGTCACATTTCGCAGGTCAGTGGCAAAGAAACACACAGGCATTTATCATTTGAGCAATTATCTGCAAAAAGGAAAGAAGTAAATCTCTCTTAATATTTAGCCGAAATAAATCGTTCCTTACTTTGACTCTTGATTTAATTATATTATTTTCATCTGTTGTCGCCCTGAGTCCTAATTTGTCAGAAAAGAGGTTAGAGGGAATGCTTCTCTGCCTACAGAAATCATTCACTTCTGCAGTTCAAACCCCGTTCATTGAGCATTGATTTAATATATTATCTTCTCTATTGCATGCAATGCAATCCCGTGTGGTTTGTATTTTGCTGTGTTCAAGGGAATGTAAAATTTTCAATGCAAAGGTGTAATAAGACAACGTTAAACCCTCATAGGATAGTGTAATCGTCATAACAAACTTTAATCCTCGTGATAATGATGTAACCCTCATAACAAATGTGTACGTCATGACAATGACGTTACCACTTTAACAGACGTGTGATCTCATTTCAATGTTTTGTCCTCATGACAAAGATGTAACCCACGTGATAAATGTGTACGTCATGACAATGACGTTAACACTTTAACAGACGAGTGACCTCATTTCAATGTTTTGTCCTCGTGACAAAGATGTAACCTACGTGATAAATGTGTGCACTCATGAGATGTAACCGTCATGACAAGAGTGTGACCCTTTTGACGAAAGGGTATTCAAATTTACTTGTGTGCCTGCATGCGAGCACAACCCAACAAGCTCACTCATCTATGCACAGTTAAGGCAGTACATAACTGCCAGCAAATATTATATTATAAATATTCATTCTTATTTTCACCCATCATTACAGTTCACTCCCCAACCACCCCCCTCATCCACTCCATTTATCCACATTTATTCAAGCATCTAATGATTTACTATGGTTTCGCTGTCTTTTACTCTTTCTCTCAACTCTCTGTATTATTGATCAGGATCTGTAGTTCCCGGTATTTCTTTTATTTTTATTTTATTTTATTTTATTTTTGTTTCTTTCTTTCAGAGTCTGAAGTTTTCTCCCTTCTCCTTTTCATGTTCTTTCTTTCTTTCTTTCTTTCTTTCTTTCTTTCTTTCTTTCTTTGTCTCTTTCTTTCTTTCTTTTTTCTTTCTTTCTTTCTTTTTTCTTTCTTTCTTTCTTTTTTCTTTCTTTCTTTCTTTGTCTCTTTCTTTTTTTGTCTCTTTTCTTTCTTTCTTTCTTTCTTGAGTTCATTCTGTTTGTATTTCTGTTTTAATTTTATTATCTTATCAATAAGTATTATGACAAACATTGTATTGTATTTCTTACATTTTAAATTTCTTATTACCAATTTTCAAAACATATGTTTTATGAAACCTTTTAGTCGCTAATTTACTCCTAATTCTAGCCACGGTTGTGATAGTTAAAACTGTATAAATAGCACACTACGTTGTATAACTTAAAACGCTTTACTATTACATTATGCGTTTTTGTTTTTCGTACTATTGAAAGGTACGTTTGTTATTGAACATCTTGTGGGTTTGTTTTTCGTACTATTCAACGGTATGTTTGTTATTGAGCATCTTGTGGGTTTGCATGGAGTTACTTTTTGCTTTACCGCATTAACTGCTGATTATTGTTGTGTTTGATAGAATATGATTTAGATCAGGACTTGTTTGATGTAAAGAAATACACAGAATTTTATTCTTATTTGTTTCAATCTTTTTAGCACTCTCTATTCCTCTCCCTATCTGTGTACATCTTTTGTCTCTCACGCTCTTTCTCTCTCTCTGTTCATTCCCTCTCTTTCTATCTACTTTGTTTTCTTTCCTCTTTCTTCTTTCTTCTTTTTCTTTCTTTCGTGTATCTGTCGTTATCTTCAAAGTCTTTTCTTTCTTCCACTTTTTTCTCTTGGTTTCTTTTGATTTGCCTATTCCTCTTTCACACATTATCTCCCTTCATTTCCCATCCTTCACTTTATGCTTTCACACATTATCTCCCTCCATTTCCCCTCCTTCTCTTAATACCTTAATGCTTTCGTTTAAATCAGACTTGTTACTATTTTTATCTTTTCATACATTACTAACAGCAATAAGTTTTATGTTAAATGTATTCGAACAGGTAGGTATAACTATTTTTGTGCAGAATCCTGTTTAAATGTATCCTTTGAAACTGCCTTTATTGAATCCAAATTATTGTAGCGACTATGATGCTTTATTGAATCGAAATTACTGTAGCAATGTTGATGCTTTATTGGAAATTAAGACCAAGTCCAGAGCTAAATGATAAGAGTTTAATAGTTTGAGGCAATATTTTAACTGGTAATTAACAGTGCCCTATGAGGCAAATATTTTAACTAGTAATTAACAGTGCCTTAAAAGGGTAATTTACGGTTTGTTAACAGATTGTAATCTTAGAAATGAATACTAAGACGTTAAGAGTTATTTGATAAATATGTTAAAAGGTCATTGATATTAATTTAAGAAACGTGTATTGCATTTACAAGTATGTAGTCATTTATATTAAGTAACAAATGACTGAAATAGAGTAATCAGATAATAGGTGCATGTTGATTGGTCATTGGTAATAGTTTAAATGTTCGTATGTAATGATAAGACTCCTGTCATTGGTAATAGTTTAAATGATCGTATGTAATGATAAGACTCCTGCCATTTGGTACATGGCGACTGGTAAGAGATTCAGATACAATGGGTTAAAACATTAGTAACAGGTTAAACCGTAAGAAGTAAAAGGTTAAGAAAAACTTGTAGATTGTAATAATATAATTGCTTAGAATGCAATAGTGTAAGATATAATAAAAGTGTAAATTCATATTTAATCACACTTAGGGTTACACTGAATTTTAAATTATATAATTAGGCATTAATTTCCTTTAGGAACATATTGATTAACATGCAAGCTACTTCTAACACTGAAAATCTCATTTCAAAGGGGAATAATCGTCGTCATCTTTAGACCATAACATTTGCGACTAAATACCTAGGTACACATATACATCTTCAATTGGATTAATGGGGAAAATATTTCTACCTGCCTTTGTGTATATACTTCGGATATATAGAGGAGAGAAAATGGATTTAGAAAATAATAAGCTTCCCTTAAAAAAAATACCCATTTTAGTTAAAGCAGTTGCTTTTAATAAAATGTTGGAATCTTGTTTGTTCTCACTAATTAGCTATAAGTTACAATAATTTAGAAAGTCACAAAAAATCGTCTTCATTTCAGCAGCTTACATTTAAAGTATAAATGTTGTATCTTACAGAATAAAAACTAAAGTATAAATGTTGTATAGAATAAATTCTGAAGTATAAATGTTGTATCTTACAGAATAAATACTAAAGTATAAATGTTGTATCTTACAGAATAAATACTAAAGTATAAATGTTGTATCTTACAGAATAAATACTGAAGTATAAATGTTGTATCTTACAGAATAAATACTGCAATAATGCACAGCAGTGTCAACACTGTTTATATATATGCGTCAGTACGGGGTTATATGCACTGGGTATACATGTCAGTACAGGGTAAAAATGTACTGGGATTACATGTCAGTACAGGGTCATATTTATGTTTGTAAGAGAGAATACTTAGTGAATAAGCAGTGCCCACCTAAATGGGTAAAGATGGCGCTTTAAGATATTATTGATTGTAGAAGATGTTTTAGATCATAGCGTATATAAAGGTGCCCGCGGGATGTGTTTAGTAAGAATATCTGTGTCGATACATGAATATAAATAGTGTATATGGCTGTGGAGGTACGATATAATGTACATCTGTATAAAGAAGGATAAGACGTACATATGTATAATGAAGGATAAGACGTACATATGTATAATGAAGGATAAGACGTACATATGTATAATGAAGGATAAGACGTACATCTGTATAAAGAAGGATAAGACGTACATATGTATAATGAAGGATAAGACGTACATATGTATAATGAAGGATAAGACGTACATATGTATAATGAAGGATAATTGTATCTATGTGTCTGCACAGCATCATTTTCCCAGTAAATATAAATGCGTGTTGTGTGTATGCGCGTGTGTGGCAGTATATAGCGAATACTTATGTCTGACTGTTTAGTGATATGTAACGTGAGTCTGTTTCTTTTCGGAGATTATACGCAGTGCGTGTGACTTACATGTAAAGGACACTTTCTAAAATGCACATTTGGTGTTCGGGATTTAGGATCAGTATGCTGGCATGGAGACTGTGTTCCGGAAGACATTGTTTTTGCTCCGCTTGCTGATCCGAGAGAATCACAAAGTTCAAGACCGGATGTTCGAGAACTTGGACCAGTTACTGGACGTGCAGATTGTCCGCTCAGATCTCGCCCTGGCTCTCAAAGAGGTGACGCAAGCTATTGTGCAAATGCAATGTGTCAGTGTGTACTTGTAAAGCAAAAAAGTTGTCAGTGTGTACTTGTAAAGCAAAGAAGTTGTCAGTGAGTACTTGTAAAGCAAAGAAAGGAGAGATAAAACGTACAACAATAATGAATTACTGTATAGATTTTGTCTAAGTATACATCTATACATACATCTGCGAATGCAAATATGTATTTATATGTGTGGACATATACAAGCTCACTACACACACACACACACACACACACACACACACACACATGTGAATATGTATTACGTGCAAGTATGTGTAAATATATGTGTGTGTTTGCATGCTTATGTGTATTTGAGTTTATGCATGTTTGTATATATATATATGTGTGTGTGTGTGTGTGTGTGTGTGTGTGTGTGTGTGTATGTATTTATGCATATATGTAAATATAAATGCATGTATGCATTCTTTTATTTGTGCGTGATATTTGAAAATATATGCACGACTGCGTGTATAATGTATGTGCGTTTGAGTTTATGTACGGTTCAACTGAGAATCAGCTTTCCTTTCAAGATGTCACCACCATTTGTATACTGAAAGAGAGAAGAAATAAAACTTAATCGAACATTTTAACAAACAGATTTTTATCGGGAACCAAACGACATGTCTGAAAGTCCACTCCAGACAAGTCCAACGGATTGTGTTACTTGCGGCAGAGAGTCAGCAGGCTGCTCCAGAATTCTTGGAGCTGCTGCGGTCATTAGTCAAAGTTGAAGGCCTGGACCTGACCATCAAGCGCAACCAGGCACTCGTCATGAAGTACATCATGCAGAACTTCAAAAAGGCAGCATACGTTCTAGACCAGCCAAGACGACTGCGGTTGGTCACTCGACACACACACACACACACACACACACACACACACACACACACACACACACACACACACACACACACACACACACAATGTTTTCTTTCCTGAATATTGTGATGTGCACTAAAGACCATTGAAAGTAATGTCCTATATAAATATCTATGTACATTATTCAAATATAATATGCGTAGCTCTTCGCATAGTTTAAATTTAATAACATACCTGATGTTGACAATGCACAAATAAATTATTGTTAAAATAATACAAACATAAGTCCATCAACTATCGATTGTTATCAACAACTACAGTTAGTATCACATGGAAAAGTAATTGCTCATTTTTCTGTTTGGATTCGTTACTGTTTCAACTATTATTTTCGCATATTATACTAGTAATGCGCTTAGCATCAAACGCGAAAGGAGTTAATTTGTAAATTAATTTTTTTCAGTGCATTTGACTGACTTGTAATAAATTTATCATTCTGTTATAATTATACCATAAGTTGATGTTTTTTAAACATTTGACCTGCATATGAAACCATTTAATTATTATTATGTGAATTATTTCAGCCAAAGGGACATTGCAATTGTTTTTATTATGGTTTGTTTTAGTTTGCGCAGAATAGAGATACATGTGCCTGTGTGCATACCTGTGTATGTGTGTGTGCATTTGTGTGTGTGTGTGTGTGTGTGTGTACATTTGTATGTGTTTGTGTGTGCATTTGTATGAGTGTATGTGTGTGCATTTGTACGTGTGTGTGTGTGTGTGTGTGTGTGCATTTGTATGTGTGTGCGTGTGTGCATTTGTATGTGTGTGTGTTTTGTGTGCATTTGTATGTATGTATGTGTGTGTATTTGTATGTGTGTGTACATTTGTATGTGTGTGTGTGTGTGTGTGTGTGTGTGTATGACTTGCATGCATTTGAGTGTCTGTGATTTGACATATATGGATACGTGTGCTTATTGGCACTTTTTTATTTACAACTAATTGAAGAGAGTGTGATGTACTTGAATAAAGCGCTCATAATAATCATATCTGAAATAAATTTTAATAATGCATCTGAAATTTATACACGTGTTCCAGAGAAAACATCCTAACCAACCAAGCAGAACGAGGTCACCTGACTTATTTCATTGGTCTTGTGGATGTCCTAGCTACCTGCGCTGAGGTCAGCATATCATTGAGTCATATAGTCATATTTCTGTTCGCATAATTGTATTTAAATATTTTAATAAACGAACGTTCAGTACAATAACTGAAAGAATCTGTAAGTATTTTTTCTAGTTTCAAACATGAAACATGCACCATAGGATTATACTTATGTACAAACGGAGAATATTTTTACTTTATTGGATTAGTAAACGAACCGATATTTGAAGATATTGTACACAATTGCGAACGAAACTACCTCACAACCAAATTGTTGCCTTAATTTACATAATGCGACTTTATTTCAACTTATGCTAATTCGACACGTGACTGTGTCATCATGTGCGCGCAATCTTGGGTGTGTGCAGGGCGAGAACAATTTACTTAATGCGACTTTATTTCAACTTATGCTAATTCGACACGTGACTGTGTCATCATGTGCGCGCAATCTTGGGTGTGTGCAGGGCGAGAACAATTTACTTAATGCGACTTTATTTCAACTTATGCTAATTCGACACGTGACTGTGTCATCATGCGCGCGCAATCTTGGGTGTGTGCAGGGCGAGAACAATTTACTTAATGCGACTTTATTTCAACTTATGCTAATTCGATACGTGACTGTGTCATCATGCGCGCGCAATCTTGGATGTGTGCAGGGTGAGAACAAGTTCATCGAATCCCTGTGTCAGACCATCGTCCCTGTGGAGGAGTTGCTTTGGGTGATCAACCACTCCGGGGTGGACTGCAACCTCAAGCGTCCGTTCCTGCACTTCATGCTGTGGGTGTACATGAAGACCTCTGGCAACCTTGTGGAGAGCGGCGCGGCGGATCTGCAGCATGACAAGTAAGCCAGTTGTCTGCTCCTACTTGACGGACACAGTTCAACCAGTGCACATTTCTTGTGCTAAATACATAACATCTAATGACCAATCACAGTGAGCCACGTAGTACATTTAAGGACCGTTATAGATCTAACACGTCTCCGCGAAAGCGGCGGAAGCCGGAAGCGCCCCCTACACTCAATCAATCAATTAACACGTCTTGAGTGCGAGTTATTAGTAGTAGTAGTAAAAAAGCACGGTCAATAGTCACAATATTTGTAACTTTAACAAGTGTATTCCATTATGTGTGTATGTCCACTCTAGCAACCAGACATGTTCAGGTCAGATACACGTAATAAAAGTGAGATTATCTACTGCGAAATGGAAGCCGAATTTAAGATTTTGACCTCTCCGATGAATGTGTCATTGTGCCACTTAAACATAATGCATTTGATAGCATCAGGCCGTATGGCGCTATAGCCACTTAAGCATAATGCATTTGATAGCATCAGGCATTGCATGGCGCTATTGATACCTTTATTTAATACGTCACTTGGCGCTACTGATACCTTTATTTAATACGTCTCTTGGCGCTATTGATACCTTTATTTAATACGTCACTTGGCGCTACTGATACCTTTATTTAATACGTCTCTTGGCGCTATTGATACCTTTATTTAATACGTCACTTGAACACAATTCTCTTGATGGCGTCGGGTAATCTCAGCAACAAAAATTAGTTACTGCACCTGTGGGTGCTGGAGAAATAATGGATATACCTGTATAAGGATTTTGTAGAATTGTTTCTTTTGTTTAATTACGGTCCATACACGCTATACCAGACATGTCTAAGGAGTTAAAAGCCTATTAAGGACTTAGCACATCTGTTGGCCAGATCCATGTGGGACTTCATCCACTCTGCTGTCGGGGACATCCACCAGCTAATAGACTACCTAACACGCCAGCCAGAAAAGATACCCGTGTTGCTGAAGACGCCACCTGGCAAAAGCGAAGTTGCTGACAGCACGGACACAAGGACAGTAATGCAGCACACACTCTTCTACATTCTGGACGGAGTGCTGCCCTTTTTACACGTGAGCGTTAACTAGTCAGGGTCACACTGTTGTTTTCACACGTGAGTGTTAGCGAATCAAGGTCACAGTGTTATATTCACCCGTGAGTGTTAATCAAGATCACGCTATTTTCACACGTGAGTGTTAACCAGTCCAGCTCACACTGTTATTTTCACACTTGAATGTTAACCAGTCAAGCTCACACTGTTTGTTTTCACACGTGAGTGTTAATAGTCAGTAAAGGGCTGCTGTTATTTCATTGGCTTTAGTAATCAACGTAGCTCGACTAATTTTGCGCACGAGTTAAAGTAATCAGTTTGCAATTAGTGATTGCGAAATACAGAGTTTTCCTTTTGTAATATGTCTTTTAATGATCAGTACAGAGCTGCCATAATTGCGTGTGAATTTTATGAATTGGTTTTATTTCTTCACCTATATCTGCCTGTATATTCACAATGATAATTACGAGTCATTCACGTTTCCTTCCTTGAAAGTCAGTAAACAGTCTTACTAAATCTACAGTCTGATAAAGATAAAGTTCATGTGTACTGATTTGTGTTGTACCTTGTGAATCTGTTGAGTGAGTCTTTAATTACACGTTATCTTACGTCATATGTTTAGTCACATTCTTTAGATAGATACCTCACACACTATGTACGTTCGTGCTCCTTTCCAGGTGTTTTACACCATTTTCTACTCGCCCGAGAAAGATCTCTACATCAACGAAGTCAACACAACAGAAAGCCTGGGCAACGGTCTTACTGTAAGCAATGTTTATTGGTTTACCCAACTTCTTAGTATAAGCACCGTGTTTATTGATTAACCGTCTGATTGCAAGCATTGTGTTAACTGGTTTAGCCAACGTTTAAGTGTAAGTAATGTGTTTATTTATTAACCAACGTTTGGTTGTAGGCACTGTGTTTATTGGTTTAATCAATGTCTGATCGTGAGCACCATTTTTACTGGTTTAGTCAATAACTAATTTTGAGCACTATGTTGATTGGTTTAGTCAGTAACTGATTGTGAGTACTGTGTTGATTGTTTCAATAAATAGCTAATTGTGAGAAGTGTTGATTGGTTCAGTCAATAGCCAATTGTGAACACTTGTTTGTTGGTTCATTCTATAGCTAATTGTGAGCACTGTGTTGATTGGTTTAGTCAACGCCTGACTGTAAGCACTTTGTTGACTGGAATACTCAAACTGTCTGTTTAAGCACTTACGTAAAATGGTATAGCCATCGCTATCGATATAACGTATATATCTGTATTGGTTTAGCCATGGCTATCGATATAATGTATAAATCTGTATTGGTTTAGCCATGGCTATTGATATAATGTATAAATCTGTATTGGTTTAGCCATGGCTATCGATATAATGTATAAATCTGTATTGGTTTAGCCAGTGTCCTAGTTATATGCATCACATTTATTGGTTTTAATTAATATAAAGAAAATTCAAGATTATGTAGGCAGGCTAATAAGTGTTTTACAGATGATGAAAACTTCTCGTCATTTTGATTACTCATGTTTACTCGGTAGTCTGAGATTAGAAATACACTCAGTTTAACTGATATGAGTAAAGAAATGTATCATGCTGATTATACAGTGTAATCCTGAAGTCTGAGATTAGAAATACACTCAGTTTAACTGATATGAGTAAAGAAATGTATCATGCTGATTATACAGTGTAATTCTGAAGTCTGAAATGACCAATAAAATGCGCGCATAAATGTTAACTTCCTTCGATTAGGTCCTGGTTCCAAATGAATTAAAGTGAGTCCATTACAATTGTTCTTTCTTTTCTTTTTTATTGTTTACTTTACAGTAATTATTTAATTATGTACAAGATGTATAGGTGAACCTCTCATATTTATCATTGTTAGGCGCTGTGTGACCTACTAGCTGGACATGTGTGCAACCCTCAATACCTTAAAAACATTGTCATGTGTCTGACCACTATAGTGTCAGTGTCCAACGCATCGAAAACGGTAAGAAACAGACATCCAGTTCAACCTTCGCAGTTGAAGTGTATTAGTTTCACTCATTTTTATTTTTGCAGTGAAGAAAATAATTTCTTATTAATTTATGACTGATTTATAATTTATAGTTTACAATTTCTCTAATTGATTATGTGATTCCGCTGTAGAGACATAATTTTTGTATGACTTTTACACATATCCAACTCATTGTTTATTACGGCAATTCGTGTATGCTAGCAACCATTTCACTCAGTATTTATAACGCATGGCGTAACTTGTATCACTGGCCTTTATGTGTTAAAGTGTTTCTAAAGCAAACCAGAATAGCAGTTACTCTGTTCTAAAATAAGCATAGAGGCTAGGCTATTAAAACTGACCACATGAAGCGGGTTTCTCTTCGAATGAACTAGTAAATATGCCACAGCCGTAGGTTGCGCTCTCAGAAAAAAACTGTGGTCACTCATTTGCTATATAAACTCACACTCGCGCGCAAAGTATACGTAAAATGACGTACAATCATACCCGGATGTGCTAGAGCAAAAAATAACGTCAAGTAGGACACACTGTCTTCTAAAACATTTTTTTAAAGTTTTTTTTCTCTCCTCTTTCATTTAGCTGCTGGTCAGCGTACTGGAGAAGTTTACCTGTGAAATGAAGCTTTCTGATACAACCAGTGCCGTCCGAAAGGTAGTGTACTATCTGTTAACACAATTGTTTTTCAAAATTGTCATTGGGCGGGTGGGGATAATTACTTATTTTTAGTTTGTGATTATTAGACATTTTTACAGCTTGATAATTGATTTTATATGTCACTTCCTGTCATGCGCATAACTGTTCTTTATTTTACAATGTGCTTCCCGAATACAGGTTTTTTATTTTCTTTTGAAAGCTACTGTATTGCTGCACTACAGAAGCTAAACTATATAAGAACATTAGCTGTTACTTCAAACTATACATGTAGATATGAGGCTATGGAAATTGAAATCAAAGTTAAAATGCTGTTTCTTCTCTTTGTATTCAGGGTAATATGGAATACTATGCGAGTGAATTAGAACTGAATGCCAAGTTTCACACATTTACAAACAACTGTATGATGCTCCATTGTGGCCACAATACGGTACAAGCTCAGCTTAAAGTCAAATCGAAGAGAGGTTAGTACCGTCTCCATGGAT
Source organism: Sinotaia quadrata (assembly GCA_028829895.1). Taxonomy (NCBI): domain Eukaryota; kingdom Metazoa; phylum Mollusca; class Gastropoda; order Architaenioglossa; family Viviparidae; genus Sinotaia; species Sinotaia quadrata. Next base: position 130,460,843 of record CM054181.1, read on the forward strand.
AAAACCGCTGTTCGTTATTTCCTACAGTTTAACTTCTTTTCACTTTGAAATTTAAATGTTTACACATTTATGGTATCTTGCACACACTCATGACGATCAGATCTTTTCACTCAATGTAAGTAGGAAATATCTCGGACACACTGACACACACACAAGTGTTTCGTAACAAATGTCATAATAGCTTGTCAGAAAACAGTGTCAATAGACTATTTGCAAACTGATTAGAGTCTTTATGCGATAGAGAAAACGTGTTCAAATGATAAGTAAAATATTGCATCCCTTTTGGCCGTTGTCTACAACAGTGGTTCTCAACCTTATTTTTCCCAAGCACCCTTTTCAACCATATGTAAGAATGTAATTCGTCCCTTTTTCAAGATTGTCTGAATCAAAAGGTGCATTCCAAATAATATGCAGTTTGAGACTGTGGTCCCAATTACACCCCCACCCCACCCCCTCACCACCACCACACAACCCCCCTCCATTGTCCAGATGAAAAATAAAAATAGTACAGTGTTTATATTCAAAACACAAAAAGGTATATATGGATGTATGGATGGCACCATGTGTCAAATGAATATATTTTATAAATATGAAAGAAATGTGTTTGTATTTGAAGACTATCCAGTGAATAATGGTTTAATGAATTGCATTTCCAAGTTATCAGTAATTGACATGAAGTCAGATGGCAGTGTAAAACATCTTTTTCAAACAATACAATGTATATCTCTGGCTGACACCCTGCTGTTAGGTAACGATATAGAACTAACAGGATAGTGAGTTGTCTTGCGCAACGTTACTTCTTTACAAAACATTACATACTTTTTCTGTATCTATGTAGCCTACATTTAGTTTCACCCGTAACTTTGCAAAGCTTTGTTGATGGGGCTTTGCATCAGCGAATAGTGGTCTTGTTGAAGCAATCTGTCGTGTTATTTGTGGTCTTGTTGAAGCAATCTGTCGTGTTATTTGTGGTCTTGTTAAGCAATCTGTCGTGTTATTTGTGGTCTTGTTGAAGCAATCTGTCGTGTTATTTGTGGTCTTGTTGAAGCAATCTGTCATGTTATTTGTGGCCTTGTTGAAGCAATCTGTTGTGTTATTTGTGGTCTTGTTGAAGCAATCTGTCATGTTATTTGTGGCCTTGTTGAAGCAATCTGTCGTGTTATTTGTGGTCTTGTTGAAGCAATCTGTCGTGTTATTTGTGGCCTTGTTGAAGCAATCTGTCGTGTTATTTGTGGCCTTGTTGAAGCAATCTGTCATGTTATTTGCAATTTTAAAAGTTTTAATTTTCAGAGTACACAATTCGTGGCACCAACGAAGAACTGCCGTTAGGGGAGGAGTTCCAGAACTTGGTGCGGTGTTTCATTCAGGCAAACGAGAAGAAACCGAACAAGCGTTATGCTCCGGCCGGAAAACTCGTGGAGCAGCTTTGGTCAGTAATGGGCAGCTTTGGTCAGTAATGGGCAGCTTTGGTCAGTAATGGGCAGCATTAGATGTCTTCCGACCATTGTGATTTCTAGACTTATCATGGAATACGTTTTCTGACCACAGTGATTTCTAGTCGTATCATGGACAGACGACTTCTGACCACAGTGATTTCTAGTCGTATCATGGACAGACGTTTTCTGACTACTGATTTCTAGTCGTATTCTGGACAGACGTTTTCTGACTACTGATTTCTAGTCGTATTCTGGACAGACGTTTTCTGACTACTGATTTCTAGTCGTATTCTGGACAGACGTTTTCTGACTACTGATTTCTAGTCGTAGTCTGGACAGACGTTTTCTAACTACTGATTTCTAGTCGTCTCATGGACATACGTCTTCTGACTACTGTGATTTGTAGTCGCATTCTGGACAGACGTCTTCTGATCACCGATTTGTAGTCGTGTTATGGACAGATGTCTTCTGACCACTGTATTTTACAGCCAATAATTATGGACAGCATTTGAGTTGACATGAATTTTCTAGTCAATAATGGATCGACATTATTTACTACTTTATCATTTGTCTTTAAAGACACCATTATGCTGAAAACTGTATTTCCTAGTCGGTAATAGATATTCGCTTTCTGTTCTGTATGGAAAGCATTTTGCTGTCCATTGCACTTTTCTGTCTTTTACATTTTCTAGTCAATAAAAGGCTGAATTGTGTTGTCCACAGTACTGTTTGTTCATGTTGACTATTATTTTCTTCTGTTAAGTAAATGACAGTGTTTCATTGGTCGCATTATTTCCTGGTCACGTGTGTTGTTTAATTCATATCTGATCTGTGCACTTCCACGACAGGTCTGTATTTAGTCACTCTGAATTATTAGTAATAAATATTTACTTTTTGTCTTGTGATAGTGTGCATTTTATTAATGTTTATACTCAACAGTGCTTGGAGCTTTTATTGATTTGTAAAGGTAGAGCACTCTTGTAACTTACCATCATTACAAATTTGCTTCCAGGATTTCGGCTTGCCAATGCAAACAACCGCACACTGACCAACCGACCCATGCCAGCTTGGATGTTCGCTGCCTGCAAGTTCTACGCGCTCTCATTCATAATGAGGAGAGAAAGCTTCCAGAGAATTGGTCACTGAGGACGTCAGAGACGAAAATAAAAAAGTAAGAAGTGAAACAGAAACATGTTTTCGGCTTTCAGCAGTAGATTCTTGTTTCGATGTATTTCTTGTGTTAAAGTGTAAGCTGCAGTAACCTGTACATAGCACCTACACTATGGTGATCTGGTATGTTTTCAAAACGAACAGGTGTTGTGTGGAAATATTCCTTTATGGTGAACTGGTATGTTTTCAAAACGAACAGGTGTTGTGTGGAAATATTCCTCTTTATCTAGTTTTGTGAAGCTTTTAGAGATTTCCATCTAATCAAAGATTAATAGCTCTTATACGTTGTCATTGTTATTATCCTGTGAAAGAGGATGTACTTTTCTTCAAATCATACTTCGAAATGATCAAGCGCCTTATTTATGTCTAATTATTGTGGATAGTCAGAAACGCTTAGACATTTTAGCCAAACAAACCACAGCTTTCAGGCGATATTGTTATAACTGAAAGTGTGCTTTTCTCTCAAAATGTCGAAAAGGGAAATATCTAGGGCAAGGATATTGAGTTTTTAGAAGATAAGTCAATAACTTTGATTTATTTCTGCCCAGAATTTGAATTTTTATCTCTATAGACAGATACACAAAAACAAACATGTTCACTCAAAGGGAATAATTGTATTCATTTTACTGCCCATGAAAGAACTGCATTAAAAAGTTTAAATTAAATTAAAATATTTCTTCATTATTATCTCTTTGAGCATCTGACGAAAATCAACTGCTAAAAGATAAATTATTTGAACTGGAATATTAACTGTACGAATTGTGAAAGAAGAAAAATATACTCATATAGCATTGACACATGTTTGTTCATCATTATCTCCGCAGGCAGTTAAAATATGTGAAAGAAAAAAAAGATACACAAATAGATTGACACATGTTTGTTCATCATTATCTCCGCAGGCAGCTAAACTATGTGAAAGACGTTCAAATCGCCCTGAATGCTCACAGCACCATCATCAAAGTGTTACCCCATCTGGCCAGGCGCAATGACGAGATAGCGCGAGAGGTTTTGGCTTTCATGTGCATCATGCTTTTCAACGCCAACAGGACTGTGCAGGTAACTTGGCTGTTTAGATTAACTTATCTAATGCAGAAAGACACGAAGTATGCAAATGCAAGGTCACGTCTTTCGTGTAAATACATTTGTACACGCCAAGTTATGTGACATACCTGCAAGGTCACGTCTTTCGTGCAAATACATTTGTACACGCCAAGTTATGTGACATACCTGCAAGGTCACGTCTTTCGTGTAAATACATTTGTACACGCCAAGTTATGTGACATACCTGCAAGGTCACGTCTTTCGTGTAAATACATTTGTACACGCCAAGTTGTGTGACATACCTGCAGCAGGTAGACGGAGAAAGTTTCCCTTCATGCTTGGAATGGTAGTGGCAGTAAAAGTTGCATATGCACTCATTATTTACTCATGTACAGGTTAAGACAAAGAGCAGTTTCATATACTATGCTCATCTTTAGTTCAAGACTAAGAAGAGTTAGGTATATTATACTCGCCTTTAGTTCAAGACTAGGAAGAGTTAGGTGTACTATACTCGCCTTTAGTTCAAGACTAGGAAGAGTTAGGTGTACTACACTCGCCTTTAGTTGAAAACTATGAAGAGTTATGTATACTATACTCGCCTTTAGTTCAAGACAATGAATAGTTTCTTAGATTATGCTCGCCTTCAGTTCAAGACTAGGAAGAGTTGGATATACTATACTCGCCTTTAGTTCAAGACAATGAATAGTTTCTTAGACTATGCTCGCCTTTAGTTCAAGATAGTGATTATACTATGCTCATCTTCAGTTCAAGACTATGAAGAGTTATGTATACTATACTCGCTTTTAGTTCAAGCTTGTGAATAGTTTCATATACTATACTCTCCTTTCGTTCAAGACTAAAATTAATATTTAATAATTTCATAAACTGAAAGTCGCTTGGACAATAAGACAAAGAATGTTGATGATGAATACTTTAATCTATTGCTCATGAGTCTTTGGATGAAGATTAGACTACTTTTTTCTCCTTGACTTCTCAATTCTATTTGGGAAAATAGAAACATTTGTATGTATGGATACTTCGGTCTTGAATTTTATGTGTGTATGTGTGTTTGTGTGTGTACAACTGTAGTTGTAGATGGTGTTTACTCTTGTTACCCGCAATCTCTAAGCACGATGAAAACCTTAAAAATACATGTTAACAACCCATAATGGTCAAAACTCTTAGATATCAATTTTTAACACTTCTAAACCGCCGACCTACTGACCTATATGAGAGGAGAAATTATTTAATATGCTGAGTGATTTCCCCGTCAGTGTCTTTCTTCTCTACTTGTCAATAAATTTCTGTTGAGAATACATTTATTGTACACACCTGATTATTCGGTATTAACCGCTTGTCAGTGGAGAATAGTACTAATTAATTCGCGCATCTTAAGGGAACGTGATATGACACCGACACAAGATTTGTGCAATCCTCTTGTGCGATTATCCCTGCAGTGATAATATATATATACATCTTCCCAATCCATGAATACGCTTTATTTATTTTTGCACTAGTTAACCAATTAACCTGAGTTAAAATCACGGCGATTTTGTTATATGAAACTCTTCTGCTATTTACTCGACAGCAATCAATGCTGGAGTATTTCTTATCCACGCGAGAAGAAGTCTTCTTCATGGCTGTTCGCGACCGCATGCAGATCTCAACCAACGCAATCAAGGAAAAGTGAGTGGCTTTGTAATATACAATGTATTTTCATGTTTTTTGCCCTGTGAGTGGCGTTTGTAATATACAATGTGTTTTCATGTTTATTGCCCTGTGAGTGGCGTTTGTAAAATACAATGTGTTTTCATGTTTATTGCCCTGTGAGTGGCGTTTGTAATATACGTGTTTTCATGTTTATTACCCTGTGAGTGGCATTTGTAATATACAATGTGTTTTCATGTTTATTGCCCTGTGAGTGCCGTTTGTAATATACAATGTGTTTTCATGGTTTTTGCCCTGTTTAAGCCAAACGTGAGTACAGTAACGCCTTATGTATCTTTAGGGGTTTTACGAATTATTAATTTAACCATTAAAGCCTATATTTCTGAGAGAAAAGGGTTTTGTTAAAGAGCGAGAGAAATGAAATTATATATACTCTGATGAACATTATTAGATATTAAACACTGGTAAAGGACAAACATCATATCATATAGTTAAAGTTTTGTTGCTATATATAAATCAACCTTTACTGGGAGAACGTTTAATGCTGTTATTGCTGTTCCTATCATTCATTTCTTCCATTTACACATGGTTTTGTGGTACTTTTTGTTTTTAATAATAACTTTTAATTTTGTGACTCTTTTGTACAATTTTGTTAAACGCTGAAATAATTTGTTGCTTCGTTATTTTTTGTGTGTGTGCAGTTTTCGGTACTATTCTAGTTTGTCTTCCTCTATCTTTGTTTCGTTTTTCTAATGCGTTTCTTACATTATTATTGCTTTGTTTCTCGTTTAGAACTTTGTTGCTGAAAAAGACCCGTCGAAATAAGTCTGGGTAACGATTCATAGCATGTTCAAACCTTTGTAGATTATCTTCCCTTTTCTGGGTTGTGCTCTTGGGGTGTGGGGGGGTGTGGAGTTTCTTTGAGTTTGTAGGAGTTGCAACTAATCTTACAGTCGTGAAATTCGAGTTTGTTTCTAGCATGCATGCATCCATACTAGAAGAGAAAAGAAAATCAAAGTTGTGCTTTTTTTGTGCATGATACATTTATTTTTATTTTTTTTTATTTTGAGGCCTTGATGAGGCTATTTTATGGTGATTGTTGAGAAAACGTTTGAAATTGATTAGATCATTGATACATATTAACATGTTATAGTACTAGTGTATACACACAGCTCGCTCTGTTTTTTTTTGGTCGTTGTCAAGCAGATATAAAACAATGCTTTCAGAAAAAGTTGACGTTTTCATAATGTTGGATCTGCTTGCACATGCTATGTTTATGTTGTGCTGATGGCTTTTTAGTGGACTGAACTATACAGTGGTACGAAAGCAAAAGCAAATTAAAAGCAAAATGAGTTTTAAAAATGAAAATTGAATTAACAAAGGCATATTTGTTTTGTCATCACTTTACTTTTTAGGCTGTACGCACTCTTAATCCATTGGCTCTAGCAGGTTGTTGGCACTCTAATATATTTTGTTGGCACTGTAACATAAGTTGTTGGCACTGTAATGTCAGGTGTTGTTAGCGAAAGCTGCTTGCGCCTTCTAAATGGCACTGCCTAAGAGGCAACCAATCTACCAAGGCTTTGAATGTGCAGTCACGAATGTGACCTCTGTGATCGCTGCGTGCAGTCATGCGCGCTTGGTCGCCGTGCTGTGTTGGGTTCCAGAAGTGTGAAAAGATAAAGCAACGTGTCTAGATTTTGCATGATATTAGCATTGTAAAGCCTGTTTTGAAAAAGGCTTTAAGAACTAGTTTTGATAGCAAGTATAATGCTTTGTTTTCAGAGTGTAAAGTTAATTTTAAGAAGAACTGTAAAACTTATTTTAGAGAAATAGTGTACAGATTAGTTGTATGAAAGGGTGTACACAATGGTTTTGAGAAAAACTGCAAAAGCCTAGTTTTACAGATTTTACAGAGTAAAGGCTAGTTCTGAGATGTCCACAACAGTGTATAAATTAGTTTCGAGGAAACAAATCGTACAGATAATTTCAAAAAAAGAATGTACGAGTTATTTGTTTTAGAAAGAATACATGTATTATTTTTTTTAGAAAGAATGTACGAGTTTGTATGTGTGTGTGTGTGTGTGTGTGTGTGTGTGTGTGTGTGTGTGTGTGTGTGTGTGTGTGCGTGCGTGCGTGTGTGAAAGAATGTACGAGTTATTTTTTCTAGAAAAAAAGTTTGTTACTGTTGTTGGGGGTGGGGGTGTGTGAAAGAATGTACGAGATATGTTTTTTAAAAAGAATGTACGAGTTATTTTGTTTTACAAAGAATGAAAGAGTTGTTTTTAAGAATAAATATACAAGTTATTTTGTTTAGAATGAATGTACGAGGTTTTTTTACAAGGAATATACGAGTTTGTTCTATTTTAGAAAGAATGTGCGAGTTTATTCTTTTTTAAGAAAGAATGTTAAAGAATAAACGATTTATAATTTTAGAAAGAATATAAAGACGTTGAGAATAAGAGTGTAAAGGTTAACTATGAGAAACAGTGTAAAACCTATGTTGAGAAAAGTGTACTAGCTAGTTTTCAAATAAACTCAAGTGGCTAATTTTGAGAAAAAATGTAGAAGTTAGTTCAAAGAAAGTTTTAATCTAGAGAAAGGATTTAAGACTAGTCTTGAAAAGGAATGTAAAGACTGTTTCATAGAAAGAGCATAAAGATTAAATTTGATAGGACGTGTAAAAGTTAATTTTAAAAGAATGTAAAGACTTGCTTAGACAAAGAGCATAAATGTTAGATTTGAGAAGGTGTGTAAAGGCTCTTTTTAAAAGAGTGTAAAGACTTGTTTAGATAAAGGGCATACAGGTTAGATTTGAGAAGGTGTGTAAAGGCTCTTTTTAAAAGAGTGTAAAGACTTGTTTAGATAAAGGGCATACAGGTTAGATTTGAGAAGGTGTGTTAAGGCTCATTTTAAAAGAGTGTAAAGACTTGTTTAGATAAAGAGCATAGAGCTTAGATTTGAGAAGGCCTGAAAGTCATCAGGTTTTACGTACAAGGATAGTTCTGTTGAGAACCATCAAGGGATACTGTTGGTAGTTCTAAACTATAGCAAGAGACCTCAATCTAGTGTATAGGTTGAGAACCATCAAGGGATACTGTTGGTAGTTCTAAACTATAGCAAGAGACCTCAATCTAGCGTATAGGCTGAGAATCATCAAGGGATGCTGTTGGTAGTTGCTAAAGTATAGCAATCTAGTGTATAGGCTGAGGGGAGATGAATAATCTTTTCAATAATGTGCTTGATTTAATATTAGTATATAGATTATATTCAGAATTCTTTCTTTCCTACCATTTTATAAATGTAATCGATTTTGACCAAGGAGTAAAATGGGGATTTTCGTGTGTGTGTGTGTGTGTGTGTGTCTGTATGAGTGGGAGAATAGTCTCCACTGCCACATAACATTACGGTCACCACACTTCCAAATTATGCTACAAATAGTCTACCTAAACTCTGGACAAATTATGCTACAGCATAGTAAATACATTATGAACAGGTTCACTAGAAACAAAATCAAATAGTTAGCATACTAAACGCGAACACCTTAGTTCAATATTTGTAAGAATAATAATCACTTAATACACCTCTATGTAAGATTCAAGTATAATATATCAATAGCAAAATGCAGAAATATTTCTAAGTCTATTCTCTCTCAATCAGTCAGTTAACTCACCATTAAGCTAACGGCTGCCTTTCATAACCTGACTTCTTTCCACACCAAATTCAAGTGATTAGACAATAGAATTCTCTGCAGCGATAAACTTTTTAAACGCTGGTCTCGTTCTCGTAAATCGTAACCATTGGATAATAAAACTACTCATCCAGCTGGAACTGGTTTGGACTGCATCAGCAATTTCTAGCGTATGAATTGTTTGTATCCAATATCTGAGTGAATTGTTTGTATCCAAGCACTGAGTGAATTGTTTGTATCCAAGCACTGAGTGAATTGTTTGTATCCAAGCACTGAGTGAATTGTTTGTATCCAAGCACTGAGTGAATTGTCTGTATCCAAGCGCTGAATGAATTGTTTGTATCCAAGTGCTGAGTGAATTGTCTGTATCCAAGTGCTGAGTGAATTGTTTGTATCCAAGTGCTGAGTGAATTGTTGTCTGTATTCAGGCGCAGTCTGCTCGCGCAACATGAAGCACGAGTGAAGGAAGCGATGGCCAGCATGACTAACTACAACATGACGCTGTCCGTAGGTAGAAAAGCGCTTCAGGTGAGTCAAAACTGCTCTCATGTAAGAGTCTGCCAAAATAGAATATAAAGTAAACTGTTGCCTTCGTTCTTTTTATGTAATTGACGAAATAGACTCTCAACTGTTGTCTATCATTCTAGCTGTCTTCTTTGAGTTATCTTTCTCCTAAATTATCTTTTGCTTTTCTTGTTTTTTGTTTCATTTATCAGTTTATCTTTCTTTCTTTCTTTTTTCTTTCTTTCTTTCTTTCTTTCTTTCTTTCTTTCTTTCTTTCTTTCTTTCTTTCTTTCTTTCGTTCTTTCTTTCTTTCTTTCTATCTTTCTTTCTTTCTTTCTTTCTATCTTTCTTTCTTTCTTTCTTTCTGGTAAGTTATTGTCCTCTTTTTCTAAAATGTCCTTTGAGTCGAATTGAATGGGGAACTGTTTAATGATTCGCTGGCATTATTCAGGAGCACTTGGTCCACTCAATCTTTGTTAATACATGTCCAGCCACTCTTCATTAATACATGTCCACTCACATGTCATGCCACCCTTCATTAAGACATGTCCACCCACATGTCCAGCCAATTTTCATTAAGACATGTAATATATTTATTTCAATATTTATACAGTTACTTTTGTCCTTTGTCCGCAGCAAATACAGATCTTTGAGCAGAAAATGAAGAGTGAAAAGCTAGGTGGATGGGTGAGTAAATTATTAGAGCATAATTTACATTTCTGTCGCCACTTAATTTGCTCCTTTAGGCATGTAGTCAGCATTTTGTGTGTAGTTTTACATAGTCTTTCGTTTCTGACGCAAGTCTCATTTTGTGTGCACAGTATACTAAGGTAGCTATTAACTATTTTTTACTTCTGATTTCTTGAGTACTTTTTAAGGCTTTGTTTACTGAAAAAAAGAAAGTATTTTTTCTTTTCCTTCTAGAAACTGTTCGATTGTTTCGTTCGTTTATTACGATGGTGTGTTGGTGTACAAGACTTAATGTATCGCTCATGTTTTTAGGCCACGGAGCTTCGTAGCAAAACAAACACATGTACGGTCATGGAAAAAGCTGACTCTAACTGCGTATGATATATTTTAATTTTAATTCCTGCTTTGTATATTGTTTCATATACTGTGCTTACTTTTACGCTTTGCCCAAAGGGAGCTAACTTCAGGTAGCACTACATTCTGTGATGCAAGATTTGTGCTTAATATACAACATATACAGCACTTAGCTTATTACTGATCTCATTGTCATAATTATATGTGTACATTACAGTCATCACGACATTAAATCGCTTTTCTGCTTTATTACGTCATTTCTCGCGATGACATTACGCAGAATAATTATAACTGTCAGGTTCCACTGATATTCTCTAATTTAAAAGAATTGCTTTGTCACTGTCTAACATTATTCAAGGGATCATTTACTTAATGCAATATGTCAGTAATATAATAATAATTTATCATTCTGTCTACATGCACTGTAACGAAATGCTGCTAAGTAGAACTTTACTGACGCTTGTAATTTTGCTTATGCTGTCTCCTGTTTTTTTTTGCTTCTCCTAACATTTACCAATATTTTATTTGATTATTATTTGTTTATTATTTTATTTTTCCTTTGTTTAATATTTGTTTATTCATTGCTTAATATTGGTTTATTCAAACACATTTTCCAATGTTTGGTTTGTTCATTATTTATGGTTCCTATGACGTATTTACCAATATTACTTTCCTTATTATGTATGTTTCATATGACGTATTTACCAATATTACTTTCCTTATTATGTATGTTTCCTATGACGTATTTACCAATATTACTTTCCTTATTATGTATGTTTCCTATGACGTATTTCCTTATTATTTATGTTACCTCCGACGTATTTACCAATATTATTTTCCTTATTATTATGTTTCCTATGATACATTTACCAATGTTTGCTTTGTTTAATATTTATCTTACCTTTGACACATTTACCAACTGTTGGTTTCCTTATTATTTATGTTTTCCTCTACACAATTTTCCAACGTTTTGGTTTGCTTATTATTTTTATTTCTTCTGACAAATTTACCAACTGTATTTTAGGTTGCCTGTACACATTTTCCAACTGTATTTTAGGTTCCCTGTACACATTTTCCAACCGGATGTTTATTTATTATTTATGTTTGAAATCATCGGGCAAACGTTTTGAATTTTGGTTGAGGAAGGACGTGTACTTCTTTCTGTAAACAGATGGTATTACTTATTCTATCACAAGAATAGCTTGTGTTGTGTTATGCACTTTGAGTTTTCGTTATGTGATTATAATTGCTTACTTTTCCTTTGCTATTTTGTGTGTTTGTGTGGGGCAGGGTTCCTTAACAGAACATGTCTTGAAAAGTGTATACAGATGGTACTCGATTCATTACTCATCTGTGTATTCGCACCAAACTGTGTGATTATAGTGTGATTACCATATTAAATTTAGGAAATTCGCACTAAACTGTGTATTAACCATATTAGATTTAGGAAATTCGCACCAAACTGTATGCTTACAGTGTGATTACCATATAAGATTTAGGAAATATGTACGTAATATACATTTGCCAATTGACGTTAATGTTTAAGATTGATGACATGAAATTTATCATGTAATGTATTTGTAAAGTGAAGATAATGACTTTAGACTTATGACATTACACGTATAATGGATTTTATTTGTAAAGATATTGCTATTAGACATTTTCCCATTAAACATAACGTTTATATTTGTAAAATAAGAGAATTTTATTAGACTTTTTCCCTTTAAATGTGACGAAGTATATTTGTAAAGAGAAGAGAGTTTTATTAGATTTCTTGTATTTAACATATATCATATTTGTCAAGTGAAGATATATTCTTAGATATTAATCATATAACATAGCATTATTTGTCAAGTGAAGTAGTGTTAGGAGATATAGTGCTAGTACAATTATGGCATTAAAGGTCTAACATATTTATCAAGTGAAAATTGTCTTAGTATATGTGTGGCATTAAAGGTCTAACATATTTATCAAGTGAAGATAATGTTAGTACATTTATGGCATTAAAGGTATAAAATGTTATGATTTTAATGTGAAAGTAGTATTAGTAGATTTAATGTAAACGTGGATTATCATATCAGTACAGTAATATAGTACCATCACATTTGAATTATTAAACATTAAAAAAAAAATATTACGATTGTAAAGTCTATTATAAGGTCTGTGATCTTAAGCGTATAATACAGTTGTGTAGCAAAGTGGAGATTTTATTCATAGACTTACGAAATTAACTGTGCAACGTATTATATTATAAAAGTGAAGATTTTATTAATAAATTTATAACATTAACCGTTCACCATACCGTATTTGTAATGTGAAGACATAAACTGACTGATTTATAACATTAACCATACTACATATTATATTTGAAAATGAATGAACAGCATACTTTATTTATAAAAAGTACACGAAATATTTTTAGTTTTATGCCTTTAAATGTGCAACATATGTTTGAAATGTGAAGATAGTGCTATTACATACAAGACAAAGAGCTTACAATACTTTATATGTACAAAGATAAAGAAGTGTTATTAGACTTATATTAATGAACGTACTATAATGAAGAGACTATAATTACGTTTATTATAATAAAGGTACAACACGCTATGTTTTAACGATAGTATGGTTAGTTTCGACATTGAATGTATTACATACTATATTTGTGAAGTAAACAATAGTATTATTAGATTTATGACAGTAAACGTATTACATACTATATTTGTGAAGTAAACAATAGTATTATTAGATTTATGACAGTAAACGTATTACATACTATATTTGTGAAGTAAACAATAGTATTATTAGATTTATGACAGTAAACGTATTACATACTATATTTGTGAAGTAAACAATAGTATTATTAGATTTATGACAGTAAACGTATTACATACTATATTTGTGAAGTAAACAATAGTATTATTAGATTTATGACAGTAAACGTATTACATACTGCATTTGTCAAGTAAAACAATAGTATTATTAGATTTATGACAGTAAACGTATTACATACTATATTTGTGAAGTAAACAATAGTATTATTAGATTTATGAGAGTAAACGTATTACATACTGTATTTGTCAAGTAAAACAATAATATTATTAGATTTATGACAGTAAACGTATTACATACTATATTTGTCAAGTAAAACAATAGTGCTATTAGATGTATGACATTCCACATATAACACATTATATTTGCAATATGAAAATATAGTGTTGTTTGATTTATGACATTATATATGTATTTGTAATAGTTTTATTAGACATATGACTTTAAACGTGCAAAATATTATAATTGGAAAATTATGTCAGTTTCATTAGATTTAGGATAATGAACGTATGATATTTGTAAAGTGAAAATAATATTCGAACATTTATTTGCACTGATACGAATCGTGAGCTTTTATTGATTTCAAATTATTTTATAAAACAAAATTACAACATCAACACTAAGTGATTTGAACATCACATTCGACAACGAGCACACGGCCAGAAATACACTGTACACACTACACAGCACACAGCCCAGAAATACACTGTACACACTACACAGCACACAGCCCAGAAATACACTGTACACACTACACAGCACACAGCCAGAAATACACTGTACACACTACACAGCACACAGCCAGAAATACACTGTACACACTACACAGCACACAGCCAGAAATACACTGTACACACTACACAGCACACGGCCAGAAATACACTGTACACACTACACAGCACACAGCACAGAAATACACTGTACACACTACACAGCACACAGCACAGAAATACACTGTACACACTACACAGCACACAGCCCAGAAATACACTGTACACACTACACAGCACACGGCCAGAAATACACTGTACACACTACACAGCACACAGCCCAGAAATACACTGTACACACTACACAGCACACAGCCCAGAAATACACTGTACACACTACACAGCACACAGCCCAGAAATACACTGTACACACTACACAGCACACAGCACAGAAATACACTGTACACACTACACAGCACACAGCACAGAAATACACTGTACACACTACACAGCACACGGCCAGAAATACACTGTACACACTACACAGCACACAGCCCAGAAATACACTGTACACACTACACAGCACACGGCCAGAAATACACTGTACACACTACACAGCACACAGCCCAGAAATACACTGTACACACTACACAGCACACGGCCAGAAATACACTGTACACACTACACAGCACACAGCCCAGAAATACACTGTACACACTGTTTGCACGAGGAAGGAATTTATGCTGGATGGATGAACGAGTGAATATATAAGTATGTCTGTCTGTCTGTCTGTCTCTCTCTCTCTCTCTCTCTCTCTCTCTCTCTCTCTCTCTCTCTCTCTCTCTCTCTCTCTCTCTCTCTCTCTCTCTCTCTCTCTCTCTCTCTACGTCCTGTTAATGAGGTTTGATGTTGTTAGTTAACATCTGAAAACATTCTACTCATATTCTTCTTTCTCATCCTTCTTTCATCTGCACTTCCTGTATCACCGGCCATGTTTGTCCTGTTTAGGGGGTTTCTCAGAAAGATATAGTTCTGTTTGTATACTATATAGTTTTCTACCTCATAATGCCTATGTGTGTGAGGGTGTATGTGCTAGTGTGTGTGACTTTGTTTAGACTTCTCACATGTCGACACTGCTTGAGTGTACAATTTTGGCGAGCATGTGTTTGCAAGTGTGCCAGCGTGGGCCAATCATTTCAACGCACGTGGTATTATTGCGTGCTGTGTTAAGACCTAGATGACATTGTCTTTGTTTTGCTTTACAGTTCCATCTATTTCATTTAATATATATGTTCACACTAAATATGTACTTCTCTTAAGTTCAGGGTTTCGTTTTCCTAGCATCTTTATTACTACCAAAAATTTAAACACTGTTTAAATACTGTGTAGGCCTACAGGTGAATACGATTTTATTGCTTTCGGGGTACTGTCTTTATTCTTCAGTCATTATTACACTCATACTGTCCAGATCTGTTCGCGGTTTCTGTTTGAGAGAGACCAGTAAATCTGCACTAGGTTTGCTTATGTCCTTTGCTTGAAATACAATACTTCAGCAAAGAATACACTTCACTGTGTCGTTCACTAAACCATCCGCCCGTGTAATGCTTTCAATTCAAGCGCGCCCTCTGTCGAGCGATCGAGCCGGCTGATGAACATAGACTGAGGCGAAAACTGACATGGCGGAGAAAATCCACGACAACGGAGAGCAAACGCAAGAAAACCAGAGAACTGCCCAACGGCATCAGTTCCACCAAAGATAGTGATGCCTTGATGGGAGAACAGTCAGATATTGAGCTCTCAGGGGTGAAGGTGGAGGTAAGCGCTGACTCGCACAGGAATGTAGGCGACCAGAGTGCTTGCCCTTTTGCATGCTTTTAATATTTTTTCGTGGACTTTTCGTCTGCAAAATCTGTCGCGGAATCTGTTGTATACCCTTACTCTCCGTAACCTCTTACCCCAAAACTTTGTGCTGTGTGCTACCCGGTACTTGAGTCCTAGTATTGCCTTCTTCACTGCCTGTACCCAGCTTCTCCTGTGCATGACAGTATTGGAAGTGCGGTTTTGCTTGACTGCTTTCTTGAGGCTAGACATTCACCATATGCATGTCCCCATTGCATCATGTTTTAATTCATTTACTTATAAAATTATTCGTTCCTGGTTGAATGCCTCCAAGTGTCTACTTGAATAAAATACATGTACTCGGAGTTCAAGTCTGCACAATCCATTGGATGCATTAGATTACATAATATTTAATTATTCTGAAACAACACCCACGTAAGAGATTATATATTGTACGATTAAAAATTAATACCCAAATCCAACATCGTCTTAATCGTGTAATTTAACTCATTCCAACAGGTTGTACATAACATTATTTGAAGCAACACCCTGTCCAATTAATTGAACATAATTTGATTCTTTTAAAATCACTCTGTCCAGTACATTGTATATCCAATACAGTACACTAGATTGTACACCGTATGTTTTGCAAGATCACTCAAATCCAATGGATTGTGCGTGAGATGATACAATAACCCAGTCCAGTAGATTTTATATCTTATTATGTGCAAAATCACTCAAATCAATTCAACAATCAGCCGTGGTACATTTTATTTATTAACTATGCTAAATTTATTACAATTATTTCCATTCTAAAATATTTTGATTTATGCTTATTATTTACTAAAGAACAACAAACACTAAGGTCTAGGTGACATTAATCTTTCGACCACAAAACGGAAAAGAATGCAGATTTATGAAAATATTCATTTATTCTCTTTTATCAAAATACTTATTACCTTTTTATTTGATTCTTTAATTTGTATTCATTTTTTTGGTGTACATGTTTTCTGTATCTTAAACCTGGAATATGTGCACGTACAAACAAAACCAAGACACGCCAATATCAGCTGAAGTATTTAAGCTTTTCGTCAACAATAACTGAGTCTTGAGTGGAAAAAAAAAAGTCTTTGTTTAAATTTCTTTTATTAATTTTCGTCTTTTTTCTTATTTTTCCTATTATCACTGTAAATATCCAAGCTTGTATTTATTTAAGACAAGGGCAAACCGTATGTGGACTTTTAAAGATCTAGTAAGGTATTTTATATCTGTCATGGCTTTTGTTGGGACAGCTTGGTAGTATGGGGAATACACGGTTGTTTCCCCTTGTTAGGTTTGGTGTTTGTGTTGGAGGTTCAAAACCCTACCTGCTGTGCATACTCAGTTCACGCTGCTTCTTAAGGGTTCGGGTTTCGTCAAAGTCTGACAAGAGTTATAATTATGATCAGATGTGCTTACCTCCCATGTATGTCATCTACATGCGTCATTCCTTCATCTCATTACGCCTCACGTGTATACGGAGTAAAATCTTATTAATGAAAAGAAATTAAATTGAATAAATTAATTTTTAAAAAGAAAGCTTGCGAAAACGCTGAACCAGTCAGGGGTACTGGTAGTTACATAGATAAATTGTACATTAATATTTGAAAAGTGAATATGTGTTTACAAATATAAAATATGCATTCATAAATTATTTGTTCTTCTTGTGCATTGTTAAAATACAGTGTTTAGATATGTACACAAATTGTATTCTGTTCTTTTTTAAGGTGATAATTTCATATAGGAGCACTCAGCAAGAAGAAAATGAATAGGAATGAAATCCATCGTTTTTCAAAGAAAGCTAAAATATACACTTTACTTTCATTTTATTTTGTATATCCCTGATTACAACTACCGTGATAATTTCTACTTGGTTTTTTTTGTACATCGATTATAAAGAAAAAGGAAAACTATTAAAATGTATTAGTGTAGCATGGATAGCTTTATCGTGAAAACTATTAAAATGTATTAGTGTAGCATGGATAACTTTATCGTGATAACTATTAAAATATATTAGTATAGCATGGATAACTTTATCGTGATAACTATTAAAATGTATTAGTATAGCATGGATAACTTTATCGTGATAACTATTAAAATATATTAGTATAGCATGGATAACTTAATCGTGATAACTATTAAAATATATTAGTATAGCATGGATAACTTTATCGTGATAAAGATAACTATATAATTTAATGTGTAATACCTTACGTACAAATAAAATAGAATCAAACGGCGTTGTTTTTACACTTATTTCCTAAAGCTGTTTCTTAGTATCACATGGAATTTTAAATAATGCGAGAAATGATAGGAAAATAAGGATCATAAATATGTATGTTATAATTATGTCGTTGTTAGGAAAATAAGGACCACAAATAAGTATGTTATAATTATGTCGTTGTTAGGAAAATAATGACCACAAATAGGTATGTTATAATTATGTCATTGATAGGAAAATAATGACCACAAGTAGGTATGTTATAATTATGTCATTGATAGGAAAATAATGACCACAAGTAGGTATGTTATAATTATGTCGTCATCTCACCTTTCTTAAACAAACATTTTGTTCTCTATTCAGTCTCTGTATTCGTTTCTTTCTTTGTCTTATATTTCGTATTCTCTCTATTCTCTATTTTCTCTTTCTACCTCTCTGCCTCTTTCTCTCCCTCCCTCTCTTCCCCCTCTCTCCCTGTATAATTTGGGTGTTTCACTGGTTTTTTTTCTTTTTTCTCTTTTCCCTGCACTCTTATTGTCTCTCGTCTCTCTTCTCTTTACCCCCATTTCCTCTCGCTGTTGTCTGAATCTCTCCAATCTCACTCTAGCCCTTATTGGTGATTTTATCTATCCTTTTCTCTCCCAATCTCTCTCTAACCCTTATTGGTGTGTGTATCTGTCCTTTATCGTATCTTCTCTCTCTCCTTCCCCATCACCCTCCCTCTCTCTAAATATCTATTTCGAATGATTTTATATTGATTTCTGGCATATAGACAGTAAACATGAAAGTAACAATAAGTATATAATGATACTGTTGGTTACGGAAATGACCGTGACGTCATCCTTTGCTTGCAATGCTCGGCAACTCTATACTTGTTCACTTTTACTGCTTTTTTCTTTCTCTCTTTTTTCAAACGGACTATTATTGATTCCTTCTCGTTATCTTTATGTTTGTGTGTGTGTTGCCTCATCGAGCCTTTTATTCTTGTTGTTGTTGCTTTGTTTTAATTATCCCCTGTGTGCTGTAAACACCAACGAAGCTAAAGCTAATTATCTATGTTTAAGCAAGATGACGTGTTGTTCAATTTCTTATCAGCATGGGAACGTTCTGCGCTATTTGTCTGTTTGGACGTGCATGTCTCATGCACACACATATACACTCACGTACTCACACGCGCACACAGATATACAAAACATAAAAACATGAGTGCACGTACCTGTAAGTAATTTTATGCTTGACAGATTATCTCTATCTTGTTTCTTTGCATTTTATTTTATTATTTTATTTTATTATTTTATTTTATTATTTTATTTTATTATTTTATTTTATTATTTTATTTTATTATTTTATTTTATTATTTTATTATTTTATTTTATTATTTTATTTTATTATTTTATTTCTTATTTTTTTATTATTTTATTTTATTATTTTATTTTATTATTTTTTTTATTATTTTATTTTATTATTTTATTTTATTATTTTATTTTATTATTTTTTTTATTATTTTATTATTTTATTTTATTATTTTTTTTATTATTTTATTTTATTATTTTATTTTATTATTTTTTTTATTATTTTATTTTATTTTTTTATTATTATTATTATTTGCTGACAACACAGGTATATACACAACAAGGTAAGACTTCTGGTAGGAAATGATTAATATTCATCGAGACATTACAGTTTATTTTCATATTACTTGCAAAGTGTATTTATAACATTAAGGGGTTAAGGGGTTTGTAGCATTATTGTGAAAGCAAAATGTATTTATAACATTATTCTGATAAAAGAATTATGTAATTGATAAAAGAGTTTGTAGCATTTTGGTGAAAACAAAGTGTACTTATGACATGTTCTAATAAAAGAATTTATAGCATTATTCTAATAGCCAAGTGTATTTATAAAGTTATTGTGATAAAAGAGTTTGTAGCATCATTCTGATAACTAAGTGTATCTTTGCATTATCCTGACTGATGAGCGTATTTGTAGCATTATGTGATCTCAGTGTGTTTGTAGATCAGCATGTTTTGCTGCACTTCGCGATGAAGTATTAGTATAAACTAATCAACGTAATAAATGTGTCAAATTGTCAGTATTAGTATAAACTAATCAACGTAATAAATGTGTCAAATTGTCAGTATTAGTATAAACTAATCAACGTAATAAATGAGTCAAATTGTCCGTATTAGTACAAACTAATCAACGTAATAAGTGTGTCAAATTGTCAGTATTAGTATAAACTAATCCACGTAATAAATGTGTCAAATTGTCAAAACGACGTGTCCATCTTAAAGAACAAACACTCTAAGTTTTGTTTACCTCGATCGTTCAGCAACAGCTGTGTTCACTTCCTACTGGTCAATATTCACTTTTATTTTTAAAGTAGACATTAATACACGTGAAAAACAATTATATTCAGTTCTTTCCTGTACTACGAGACTGCTTAAGCATTTATTGAAACTCACCGGGCATTTCCTTAGAGTACAAATATGCGTTTGTTTGTTGTTAATCACCGGAAATGACGTCAATTTCTAGGAAGCGAAAGCGGACGACGACATGGAGATGGCACTAGACGAGGGCGTACGGGACATGCTTGAGTACAAAGATGACGGCTACATCGAGCTCGTGCTCAAGCTCCTTGCGCGAATCTGTGACGGCCAGCACACGGGTCTACAGGTAACTGCCCGGATATGTTTTGATCGAGAGCGGATGTTTGATACAGTTGCTTCCCCTGTTTTCGAAAGACGTCATGTCGTGTACATGTTTACTTCATAACACTTGTGTTTCTTTTATCAAAGTCAGGTGGAGATATTAAAATGACTCTAAGTGTAGCAAGTCTCTGTTTAATTTTACAAGAAAGAGAGAGAGAGGGGGGGGGAATAGAATTATCGTTATCTCTATCAGTATGATTGTAGACTTAGACGTTTGCATTTTTCTGGTAACGGCATCGAAATTCTGTCAGAAAACGTTACCTTGAAGCTAGCCCTCAGACTGTGCACTTGACCTTGAAGCTAATTCTTTTTCTTAAGTGAGGTAATGTGTGAGGATGTGTGAATGTATTTGGGATCCATATGTTTCATTTCCTTGTTTTCTCACTATTATTTTCCTCTCTGTGTGCGTGTGTGTGTGATGTGTGTGTGTGTGTTTGGTGGGGGTGGGGGTGACTTTCTGCTTTCAGAACTATCTTCGTGAGCAGCCAGATAATGTGAAGTCGTTCGACATCGTTGGTGAATCGGCACAGTTCCTTAATGTCGTATACACGACGATCAACAGCAAGACCATAGAGCTCGTCATCCAGCTGTTTAGAACTCTGAACGAGTTCTGTTCAGTAAGAGACTGTTTTGCTTTAGCTATTTAGAACACTGTTCAGTAAGAGAACGTTTTGCTTTACCTAGTTAGAACACTGTCCAGTAAGAGAGCGTTTTGCTTTAGCTGTTTAGAACACTTTTCAGTAAGAGACTGTTTTGCTTTAGCTGTTTAGAACACTGTTCAGTAAGAGAACGTTTTGCTTTAGCTGTTTAGAACACTTTTCAGTAAGAGACCGCTTTGCTTTACCTGTTTAGAACACTGTTCAGTAAAAGACTGTTTTGCTTTAGCTGTTTAGAACACTCTTCAGTAAGAGAACGTTTTGCTTTGACTGTTTTGGGACACTGAATGAGTTCTGTTTAGTAAAAGACGGTTTCTTTACTTTGGGAAACTGAATGAGTTCTGTTTAGTAAGAGATGGTGTTATGATTTAATTGTTCAGAACACTGAATGAGTTCTTTTTAATAAGAGACACCTTCTTTGTTTTGCTTTAGCAGTGCAGAACACTGACTGGGTCCTGGTCTGTACAAGACATTTTCTTTGTTTTGCTTTAGCAGTGCAGAACACTGACTGGGTCCTGGTCTGTACAAGACATTTTCTTTGTTTTGCTTTAGCAGTGCAGAACACTGACTGGGTCCTGGTCTGTACAAGACATTTTCTTTGTTTTGCTTTAGCAGTGCAGAACACTGACTGGGTCCTGGTCTGTACAAGACATTTTCTTTGTTTTGCTTTAGCAATGCAGAACACTGACTGGGTCCTGGTCTGTACAAGACATTTTCTTTGTTTCACCTTAACTGTTCAGATCACCGAATGAGTTATGTCGCTAGGAGACAACTCTTTATTTTAGATTTACTATTTCACGATATTCAGTAAATCTTTATTTGACGGAAACAAATCTCTGATATTGTTTTTTGAACACCTTGAAGACATTAAATAATTCTTGTTCATTAAAAGATTTCCGAGTGTATTCTGGTCAAATTAACATACAGCTCTTACCTTTAATAACACATCGCCTATTGCTGTCCTTTTATATTTTATTGACTTTTGGTTATATTTTATTTAAATGAATTGCATTTTTGAAAAATCTAGAGCGTTTCCGCAGTTTCGAAAAATAGTTTTATAATTTAGTATTATAAGGACTGAGTAAACTGTTTATAGCCAATGACGCTTTATGAGATTTGAGAACTTCATGTTAGGATGCATTCCGTTTTCATTTTCATTAATGCATGACGACACTCGGTAAGGTTGTTGTACAAGGACGATTTTTGTTCTCTTTCTTTAACACGTCTGCTTTTATTTGGGGGTGGAGATTGTTTCACATATTTATTCCAGTTAGACCGTAATTATGAGAATTTTGAAAATCTTTTATTCAGATTTTCTTACTTTCATTTTTCTTGTATTTCTATCTGTTTTCTTTATTTATTCCTATCATTTTGTGTTTCTCTTATATTTTCTTTTCTTTACTTTTCTTTTTGCCATAATAAAGATGTGTTCCTCCTAATCGTTCTTTTCTCTAAGTATTTCTTTGGCAAGTCGCAGAAGTTGTGGTTTGTTCCACAGACACACACTCTCTCCCTGGCTTAGGATTAAGCTGTTACCTTATATGAAATATAACCCTTCTACTGAAATAATAACAAACATTTCAACTTTATCTATCTGTCCATCTGCTCGTTAGTCCATTTATTTATCAGTCCTTCAATATATCTATCTATCCATCTCTCTGTCTGTCTATCTATAATTATCTTTACTAGATATATGTGTCTATCTATAATTATCTGTACTAGATATATTAAGTGCGTGCGGTATCGTACAGATATTTCAGAGTTTGTTTGCTTCAAACCCATAAAACATAATACTTTTTCTTTTCGTTGTCAGGGAAACCAAGAGAATCGCGTTTCCGTGTATGACAAGAAAGTTATCGACTACATCAACTTCATTCTGAGGGCGGGAGAAATCTCTGACTGTCCTATTGACAAGGTGCGAGTTGTATTCACAAATCTCGTTGTCACACATTAAAAACTTAACTCTTTTAATTTAAGTTCAATTAGTAATATTCATCTGGAGATCTCAAACAGCAAATGCTTTAAGTGTTTGTTGCTGTCTTCAAGATGTGCTGACCCTTCAGTGTCAACTCTTATCTGTTGATCGAATGTTTCAATGTTTGTTATATATTTTAAAGCCGCAGATTTCCAAGAGATAGCAGATTTCCAAGAGATAACAGATTTCCAAGAGATAACAGATTTTCGTCCGAATTGATTGAGATGCATTTGCTTGTGTTGAACTCGTTGCAGGTGATAGAGCTTCAACAAACAATCGGAGCACTTGTCATATCTTTGATCGAGGAGAACGGGCCAGGCGCATCCCAGGTGGCTAAGGTACGAATCCCAAGACCTTTTCGCGAGACTTTGAGTAGATTAAACATGCAAAGATCAGATAACATCAAGAAAGGAAAGACAAATCATCTTTCTTTCAAGCTTCAATTTGCTTGGATTTTTTCACCGCTGTATTTTAATACTAATTATTTCAGCACAGTGATTCGTAAAACTGTTTCGTTGGGGGCGGGGTGGGGGTGGGGAGTTTGATATTAAATAAAACCCTTCAGTTGTGTTTGACGAACAGGAAGTGAAAGATGCCTTGGACAAGGAGGCTGTGTGTCGCTGCATGACGGCCTGTTACGAAATGCACCAGGCGGAAAAGAAGTCCAAGTTGGAGGGGCTGGCTAAGGGAACGGAGGGAAGTTACCTGCAATCTGCAAAGACCATCGCTGCCTTCGGGGGAAGTCTTCTTCAGGGAGTTGTCGTAAGTATTGGTCACGTGTTCACAGATTAGGAAATCTGTCATATTTTCATGACGTCGCTTACCTATCAACACAATACGGATCGATATATGACCTTGTACGGGAAGTCTTCAGCACAATGAGATTGTATGGGGTCCTTACAATGTCACAACTCTTTAAAATCAATAACTTCTTTTTTATCATTATTACATCCAACCAAACAAGCGTTAGCGTATTGTTATTATTATAGAACTTTATAGTCAAAAGAACCCTTCATTATTATAGATTACAACATTATCAGTTGTCATACAAAGACAACAATCAAATCAACTTCCCAACTAATTAAACAATTCATCATTACAACTCACGGTAGCGGTCATCCACTTTGTTATTCATTTACATGTATGAATAAGGAAATAAATTAATCTCGACATTAGAGTTTCTCAATTTACAAAAGAAGAATTGCGCTCTACAACATGTTTGCTTTATGAGTTACATCAATATAAATTTTCTAACAGGCTACTCTTTAATGCCACACAAAGTTTTCTAGTAACAGACTACTCGCTAATGCCACACAAAGTTTTCTAACAGGCTACTCGCTAATGACAAAAAGTTTTCTAACAGGCTACTCGCTAATGACACACAAAGTTTTCTAACAGGCTACTCGCTAATGACACACAAAGTTTTCTAACAGGCTACTCGCTAATGACACAAAGTTTTCTAGTAACAGGCTACTCGCTAATGACACACAAAGTTTTCTAACAAGCTACTCGCTAATACCCCACAAAGCATCTGTCTAAAAGAATACATGCAATGGCGTTCATACGTCCAAATAATAAGAATTGAAGAATAAGAAATGGCAAAATATTAAAACACTAAAAAATGTAAAGATAATGTACTAAACCTGCTCCCTGAAATGAGGATGATGGCGTCACTGCTAACTTAAGTTATATAGGTTGATTACACCCCACCCTCACCATTCTTAAAATCAGTACTACTCACTCACGATCCTATAATTTCTCCAACATGTTACTGCCGTAAGTATTTATTTAAGAGTGGTTGCCTGCTCAGTGATCTGTTTTCGTCAATTCTTTCTACAGAAAGGAAAGAAGAAAAACGCGATGAAAGAGAGCGTGATGGAAGTGGGGTTCACCTATTATCTCATCCTTGCCCGAATGATGGACATCGATCCGAACCTTGTCGATAGTAAGTTAATTAATTTCGAATTATTCTATTTTTAGTCTGCTTCTTTCGACATGAGCATGGCAGTACTTCGATCTGTGAAGCCATGACTTTCTTAACATTGTTTTCCTTTCGTCAGTCCAGGTCTGAAAGTATTCCTGATAAATCCTGAAAAGATTTCAAGAAAAGTGGCATCAGACATGTCTGGTGTTGTTGTTCATTTACGTCCACACACACACACACACACATATATATATATAACACATACACACACTCACACATACACACACATACATACATACACATATGCATACACATACATAACACGTACACATACACACACATACACACACACATACACACACATACATACACACATACACAGCTGTGTCCCTTTTATTTGTGGATGTGCTGACTAGTAATTATGTTCCAGCCGTGAGTCCACTACACAGAATACAATACTTTCCAAAAGAAATATGCATACAAATTATTTTTTTAAACTTTAAAATATTTTACTTGTACATTTCGATTAATCACTTTGCAGGAAAATACGTACACACACTGACACATGAAATTGTGTCAGGGTTGCATTTTCAGGATTATCAGGATTCTTATGTTTTTTTTAAAAATATTATTATGTGGCCATTTTAAAATAAGCATTGCATCGTTTGTAATTGGCCATGTATACAAATAAATGGGGTTTGCCTAAGTGACCTGGTTTGTTGGTGTTTATAATTATTCTAATCGACCGTATTTACAAGTGAATATTATTATGCAGCAGATCAAGATTGCTTGTGATTATGATTCATCCGTCCAGCTTATTTATGGTTATTGATTTGCGTCATTAAACGAGACTTTACAAAATATTTTTCACACTTTTCTACGTGGCCAGGTTTACAGCTAACCCCTGAGAAGCAGAAAGCTCTGGAATATTACAAGAAAAACTGTTTGTCCATTGAAATAGTTAAAGACGACATCCTGCAGAAAGTGAACTTCCGGGTCCGGAATAAGGTCCAACAACTTCTTTCATTCTTATCGTGTGATTTACATTGCAAAGCATTGTCTGTTCTTTTTCTTCTTTCACTTTTGTGTGATTTACATTGCAAAGCATTGTCTCTGTTCTTTTTCTTCTTTTATTCTTGTTATGTGATTTATATTGCAAAACATCTCTTTTTCTTTTTCTTCTTTTACTCTTGTTGTGTTATTTAAATTGTAAAGCATTGTTTTGTTCTTGTTCTTTCACTCTTGTTAAGTGATTTATATTGCAAAGCATTCGTGAAAATTATGCAATATTTATTTATTTACGGAATGCAATTAAGCTCCATTCAACTTCATTTATTGATTTTTGTCATAACCAAATGCTACTGTACTCTGAGTGTAAAAGTGTTTTATTGGTTTTTGTTGTTGATTTTTGTTTCTTGTTGTGATTTGTCTTACTGATATGCTATGTTGCACGATTCTGTTCTTATGTTGCCGTGATACCCTGAGCTTATTTTTCTGTTATGTTGCTTGCTGTTTTACGTTTCGTTTACCTGCTGTTCCGTTGCTTGCTGTTTTACGTTTCGTTTACCTGCTGTTCCGTTGCTTGCTGTTTACGTTTCGTTTACCTGCTGTTCCGTTGCTTGCTGTTTTACGTTTCGTTTACATGCTGTTCCGTTGCTTGCTGTTTACGTTTCGTTTACCTGCTGTTCCGTTGCTTGCTGTTTTACGTTTCATTTACTGTTCCGTTGCTTGCTGTTTTACGTTTCATTTACTGTTCCGTTGCTTGCTGTTTTACGTTTCATTTACTGTTCCGTTCCTTGCTGTTTTACGTTTCGTTTACATGCTGTTCTGTCATATTGATCTGTTGCCATGTTGTCAAGTTATTATTTCCTGTTTTTCTGCGGTTCTGCCGGACTGTTTCTCTTTTGTGTTAATGTTTTGCTTTTCCTGATATTTTACTGTGCTTTTGTTACAGTATTCTGATATCCTAACATTTTACTGTTACTTTTGACAATGTACTTTACTGCTACTTTCTTTGCATTTAAATCTCATAATCATTTGTGGGTTGATTTGATTTGATTTTTAATAGCTTTGTAAAGAATTGAATCATGATCGAGTTACATTATTTGAAAACTGAAAGGATTAAGTTGTTTGTTCTAACATATATATGGGTGGGTTTAGTTGGTCGTTGTACTTCTTTGTGAGTGTACATATGGCTAGTGTGTGCATGTGTGAAGATAGATGGATGGATTGGTGGACGGACGGACGGATGGACGGACGGATGGACGGATGGATGGATGGACTGATAGATAGATAGATAGATAGATAGAAAAAGCTTGCTTTGTATTAAAAATCTAATTAAGATTAATTTGTTGGAAACAATGCAGTTATTTTCTACTTTAAATTTTTTCACAACGAAAAAATCTTTCCATTCAGAGTGTACTGCGTGAAGAGGTCAAGGATAAGCTAAAATGGAATGTAGACCGCACATCTCCGACCAATAAAATTCGTGACCTCATGGGATGGACACGGGACATCATGAAGGACATTTCCTATCAGCGAAAAATACTGGACAACCCCATCGCCAAAATGTTCACCAAAGGCTGGTACGTGTGATTTGCATTTAAATTTCGTCAACGAATGTTCAACTATATTTATCTTTTCTTTTATAAATATGCAAAAGAATGTATTGTAATTATTTGTCATTGCAACAACAAAACTATGCATGCGACAATAAGACTGAGACTTGCCGTACCATTGAAGCTTTGAGCCAACATATATATGAATGCGACAACAAGACTGAGACTTGTCGTACTATTGACGCATGCGACAACAAGACTGAGACTTGCCGTACTATTGACGCATGCGACAACAAAACTGAAACTTGCCGTACTATTGACGCAATGCGGCAACAAGACTGAGACTTGTCGTACCATTGACGCATGAGGCAAAGATAATTTTGATGAAAGCATGGTAAGAGGTCAGAAATTAATGCATCCTTTACAGTGCCAGACATTAGTACCTAGTTCCATTAAGTTATATTTCCTACGGTATCGAGGAGGTTTAGAGATTTTACTCTTATGTCTGGTCAGATGGTGGAGATGGGGTGGGGAGGTCCTATCGCGCTAGAACGGATTAGGTCAAATATTTCACCGTGTCGACGTAGGAGCGACAGTCTGAAAGCGTGTAAAACCTGTAAAATGTGTAAAACCTGTAAAATGTGCAATTATTAATATAGCCTGTCTCTTTGGCTGTGTGCTCTATAGCTCTCTCTCTGCTTTCCTGTAATACCCGTCGAATGCCTGTTCATTACCGGATTCCTTTTAGCATTCCTTTTAGCATTCCTTTTAGCATTCCTTTTAGCATTCCTTGCATTCCTTGCATTCCGTGCATTTCCAGAAAACTCCATCTTCGCACGCCTGACTTAATTTTTAAATTTTCATTCGTGACCTCATTTCTTCAATGTGATTTAACCGCAGGCTCTTGTGGAATTACGGTGCCATTATCCTAAGCATTGCCATCAACGTCATCATGCTGGTGACGTGGAACGCCCAGGCGTCGATGGAAGACTGTAACAAGACAGCGAGCACTGGCAACGAGTCTTCCTTCTACTGCCCGTATCTGGACGAGTGAGAAACTGCTTTCCATATTTCAAAGTATTGGGAAATCTTTCTCATGCACGCACACACACGCAAGCACACACAAACACACACACACACACACACACACACACACACACACACACACACACACACACACACACACTCTCACAAACACACACTCACACAACAGTAATGCTCAGAATGTAAATATACAGTCACTCACTTGTGCATCCACACAAGCGAAGTCATAACACAATCATACTGACATATGAACATAGTTACTTAGACACAGTCATGCACACACATACAGCAGCACACACAAGCTCGTACACACGCACACACTTTGTTAAATATGCACGCAATGCATGTACTCACTTTTATGCATCTGATTGTATATTATAGGTCTAAGGAGGTTTCTAGTACCAGACCTCAGAATGTGACAATACACGGTTAAGCATGAAGTTGTTTCCCATTTATAAATAATTGAACTCAGTACATGTACTGTCTGTTACTTTCATGATGTATATAATTATAGCTGCAACTTACAGTAATAAAACACTAGAACATATGTGATCAAAGCTCTCTCTGTTGTCAGTCATGCCTAATATAGCATATTTATTTTCCTTCACAGCCTACTTTAGTGTTTGTACATTGGTATTTTTCATATGACGTATTTTTCGCTTGCAGCCCCAAACCGCAGATTGACGGAATCGAAGCCAACGACTACCAGATAACATTGTGGGTTTTAGGCGGCGTGCACAATCTGTTTTCAATATTTGTTCTCATCAGCTATTTCCTGTCAAATCATCCGCGGTTGCCAAGACTTGTTGAGATCAAGGATTGTTTCAGGTAATTTACTTTTACCGTGTTTTCGCACAGTAATTTACTTTTACCGTGTTTTCGCACAGTTTGGATTTGTATGTTTGACCTCTAAGTGACCTGCAAGTAATATGGCGACGCTATGTATTAAGTGGTATTGAATGCTGCCTTTAACTAGTGTCTAAGATTTCGTCTGTGTTTAGATGGGTGAATGCTGCCTTTAACTCGTGTCTAAGATTTCGTCTGTGTTTAGATGGGTGAATGCTGCCTTTAACTCGTGTCTAAGATTTCGTCTGTGTTTAGATGGGTGAATGCTGCCTTTAACTAGTGTCTAAGATTTCGTCTGCATGACGTAGTCAAACAAGGCAGGTGGTTCTGTGTTGTTAAGAAATGTGGCTGTTACCATGGACTATTAAAAAGAAATTAAGGTTCTAAAGATGTTTCTTGTGTTTAGAATAAGGCACTGTTTCATTAACCTATCGCGACTGCTCGCTGCACAATGTTTGGATGAAAATACAAAATTAGTTGTGTATTATTTTTTCAGCGGTCTGTGTGGAAATAAGCCGTCTGAAGAGGAGGAAGGGACAAAAGAAGATGACTCGGTGTCCAAACTTCACATTCAGTTCTTCAGCTTTACCACGTTTTATTACCTCGTAAGAGATTACCTCGCTTAGAGCTTATATTAAGATAAACACTTGATTACTCGCTTAGAGCTTATATTACGATAAGCACTTGATTACGTCCCTTAGAGCTTATATTACGATAAGCACTTGATTACGTCCCTTAGAGCTTATATTACGATAAGCACTTGATTACGTCCCTTAGAGCTTATATTACGATAAGCACTTGATTACGTCCCTTAGAGCTTATATTACGATAAGCACTTGATTACGTCCCTTAGAGCTTATATTACGATAAGCACTTATTAAGATATCGGTATTATCATTCCTACTCGACTGCTACTAGTTGCAGTAGTATTATTGATTAATGAAAACAATAATTTAAAACGTACGACTGCTACTAGTTGTAGTATTATTGATTAATGAAAACAATAATTTAATACGTACGACTGGTACTAGTTGCAGTAGTATTATTGATTAATGAAAACAATAATTTAATACGTACGACTGGTACTAGTTGCAGTAGTATTATTGATTAATGAAAACAATAATTTAATACGTACGACTGGTACTAGTTGCAGTAGTATTATTGATTAATGAAAACAATCATTTAATACGTACGACTCCGTTTTACAAGAATAACATTCTTTTCGAAAACTCAGAGTAGATATTTTATTATTACGTTTTAAGTTTTAAAATTATTTTAAATCGATGTTAGGTTTGAACAAACTGAACAACTGCTTAACCTTTCAAGAAGTTGCGTTAAATTGGCTTCTTTGACGTCAACATTCATCAGATGTCTATTATTATTGAATTTATTGTCTTCATGTGTTTGATGTCTAGGACAGTATGCATTGGGGTCAGTGCACTATATCAATTGCTTATTACCTTTATTATCTGATTTATGTGTGTGTGTGTGTGTGTGTGTGTGTGTGTGTGTGTGTGTGTGTGTGTGTGTGTGTGTGTGTGTGTGTGTGTGTTGTGCGTTTGGGCTTGTTTGTCTTTTAATATGGCATCTTCTATGATAATTTTTATGTACTAACATTTTGTTTTGTTTTTCATTTCAAAGCTTTTTGTCGGAATGTCAATAGCAGGAACTCTATTTCACGGCTATTTCTTCGCGTTTCATTTGCTCAACATCGTCAACAACAACCAGCTTCTCTCCGGTGTTATCAAAGCTGTTACACTGAATGGTACGTGCCCTCGCGTTCTCTAGGTGCTGGGGTTCGATTCCCACTTTTAAAGCGCTCGGGGGTGTGAATGTGGCTAAACCTCTAGACTTATATTTTCTGGCTAATGGATTCGATTCAAGAGTTATATACATATCCTAGACGTCATGAAGTGTTCGGGTTCCCTGTAATAGTCAGCGATCTCGTGCAGTGAATGACATGACGTCATTTTGAATGTCTCGTGAACATCACCGTCATGTAACTCGTGTGTTTGTTTCTCAGGAATGTCGCTGTTATGGGTTGCCGTTCTTGGCTTCATTGTGATCTACATATACTCACTGGCGGGGTTCGCCTTACTGCGAGCTTACTTCAAGCCTGACCAGAATCTGTATTGCCACACCCTATTCCAGTGCACAGTGACAGTGATTCGTTACGGTCTAATTGGTGACATGTTTGAGGTAAGTAACGCACAGTCTCTGATCGGAGACATGACTGAAGTAAGAATAACGCAATTTTAGTCAGAGAGACTAAACGGGAACGTGGCTGTAGTAAGAAACACACCGAATCTAAAAGGGGACATAATTGCAAAAAGAAACACACTGAATCTAAAGGGGACATGATTGCAAAAAGAAACACACTGAATCTAAAGGCGATATATTTGCAAAAAGAAACACACTGAATCTAAAGGCGATATAATTGCAAAAGGAAACACACACTGACCGGGAACCTGAATGAAGTAAGAAACAGTCTCCGATAATGCAATTAAAATTCAGAAAAGTATTTGATTGTAGCGATGCAGATTATGGCTGTAAAGGTTTGAATTTCTACATCTGCTCTGCTTGTTACGGTGCCTGTTTCCTAAGCCATTTGTGTTCCAAAATAAATTATGAATACTCCAATAAATGTTTTCAGTGTTGTATTTTAATATCTTGGCCTTGGTTTGTGTGTGTTTTTAATCAGCAAATCCTAGAAAATCCATACGGCAGTTCTTTCTCCAGTTTCTGGCCAATCGTGATCTACCACATCTCCTTCTTCATCTTCATCACCACCATTGGCCTCAACATCATCTTCGGTATTATTGTCGATACGTTTTCGGAGCTCAGGGATCTGAAGGTGAGTTCGTACACACACACACACACACACACACACACACACACACACACACACACACACACACACACACAAGCACACACACACACACAAGCACACACACACACAAGCACACACACACGCACGCACGGACGCGCACACACACGCACACGCACACACACGCATGCGCACACACACACACACTGATGGGTTTCATTGCGATGCATAACGTTATTCCAACTGAATTCGATATGACATCTTACCTGTTTACGGAGCTATCTGTATATGCAGGCAGAATTTCATCTGATGCCGAACGTAGAACCTCTGGTTGTGCTTTCAGTAGTTTAATAATTATTAATAGTCTGGATGATATCTGCAGTCGTATACAACATACAGTTATTAATAGTCTGGATGATATCTGCAGTCGTATACAACATATAATTATTAATAGTCTGGATGATATCTGCAGTCGTGTACAACATACAGTTATTAATAGTCTGGAAGGCATCGACATTCAAGTACATTGTACAACATATAATTAGTAATAGTCTGGGTGATACCGGCATTAGTATACATTGTACCGCACACAATTATTAAACCTGGATGATATCGGCAGTCGTGTATAATATACAATTACTAATAATCTGGATGATATTGGCAGTCGGGTACAACATACAATTAATAATAATGTGGAAGATATCGGCAGTCGTATAAAACATATAGTTATTAATAATCTGGATGATACCTGTACTCGTGTACCGCATACAGTTATTAATAGTCTGGATGGTACCTGCAGCCGTGTACAACACAATTTATTAATAGACCGAAGGCAGCATTCGTATACAACACAATTTATTAATAGATCGAATGCAGCATTCGTATACAACTTATAAATATTAATAAACTGGATGATACCACATAATGCCTGCAGTCGTGTACAACATACCATTTGTAATTGACTGGAAGATATCAAAGTTATGTATGACAAACATTTATTGACAGACTAATAGGTACCTGTACATTAGTACAACGATAACTTATATCTAGATCGAATAACTCTTGCCATCTTGTACGACAAAATAATTATTAATAGACTGAACGATTCCTGCATTATATTTTAGCAAATAGAAATTAAGAGACTCAATTAGTCCTGAGAATGTGTATAAAAAAAATTATTAATAGACTGCATGATATTTGTGTGTGGAATATATAATTATTAATCGTCTAAATAATTCCTGTAGTAGAGGTCAATATGATTATAATTTTTAATCGACTAAATATTTTCTGTAATGTGCAACGATAATTATTAATCGACTAAATATTTTCTGTAATGTACAACCTATAATTATTAATGCCCAACAAATTATCAATCTACAACGTATAATTAGTACTCTAGTGAATGATTTCTGAAATATACAATATAGAACTATTAATTGTCTGGATGATGTCTATAATTATAAATATACTGAATGACATTTATAATTATAAATCGACTGAATGAATCTTATAAATTATAAACAGACTGAATAACACACATAAATACAAATATAATGAATGACGCTTGTAATTATAAATAGTCTGTACTATGTGTGTGGTAGTGTTTAACAAATAAGTCTTTATAATACCACAGTGGAGAGCCGAATCGGACATGAAAGACACGTGCTTCATTTGCAGTCGTAACAGCTACGATTTTGAGCACCACGGAAAGGTATTGTTGTGACGTTCTGAGTTATTACTTCTCTGTCACTTTATTTCTATATCATTGTACATCTTTGTCACTGTACTTCTTTGTCACCGTATTTCTTTGTCACTGAATATCTTTATTATTGTACTTCTCTCTCACTGTATTTCTTTGACTCCCTACTTCTTTGTCACTGAATTTCTTTGTTACTTTAGGTCTTTGTCACTGTACTTCTTTGTCACAGTATTTCTTTGTCACTGTACTTCTTTGTCGCTGAATTTCTTTGTTACTGTACGTCTTTGTCACTGTACTTCTTTGTCACTGAATTCCTTTGTTACTGTACGTCTTTGTCACTGATTTTCTTTGTTACTGTACTTCTTTGTCACTGTACTTCTTTATTGCTGTACTTCTTTATCACTGTACTTCCTTGTCAATGTACTTCTTTGACACTGTACTCCTTTATTACAGTTTTTCTTTTACACTGTATGTCTTTGTCACTTCACTTCTTTATCACCACTGTACCTATTTGTCACTATATTTCTTAGCCACTATACTTCTTAGTCGAATCACGTTTTTGTCACTGTATTTCTTCGTCATTGTACTTCTTTGTCACTGTATGGGTTATCATTGTACTTCTTTGTCATTGTTCGTCCTTGTCACTACGTTTTATCACTGTACTTTTATGTCATTTGAATTCCTTTTCACTTTATGCCCTTGACACTTTACGCCTTTGTCACTTTATTCCTTTGTCACTTTACTTCTTTTTCACTCTTCTTCTTTGTCACAGCTTGGATTGACTCTCATTTGCTAGATACAAGTAAATCTATTTATAGTAAATATTTCAAACTATTATTTATAATAAATATTGATTAAGGCTTTGGGTTAATGGAGCTCGTGGATAAAATTGAGGAAATCATGTTTTTGTGTTTTTTAACTGTTGACAGAAGACTCTCAGTTACTTTGATATTGACGTAAAGATCGATAATCTGACACACACTCATTTCTCATATATGGTAGTTGGCTGTTATTAATATTGTAAAGATCGATAATCTGTCATACACTCATTTCTCATATATGGTAGTTGGCCGTTATTAATATTGTAAAGATCTATAGTCTGTCATACACTCATTTCTCAGATGTTATATAGTTGTTGGCTGTTATTAATATTGTAATTCACCGAAAATTTTCTTGTTATTTATTTAATTTCTTTACTATTATATTTTTAGCTTCCCTCCCAACCCATCCATGTAGACTATATAATTATAGAAAAACAAACAGTCACTGCTGGGTTTTTTTAATTAAATTTAAATTGCAGTGCACTTAGCATTCTAAAGCGGTTGCATATACAACTAGCTACACATGTGTACTCCAGAGAACACAAATAGTGCGTAATTATGTGTAAAAGAGACAAAAACGTCATTTAGTGTTTGACTGACGTCGCAAAATTAAATGAATACAGAACCTCATAATCACAAGCTAAAGCATTAATACTATACACATCTATAGTGTACATATCCATGGTATTCGTATGATTATAATGATGGTCACTTGATACAGCGTCTAAACTCTCACAAGCTTTAAACATCTTACAATGATTGCACAAAAATATCCTATTATGGTCTTGATATAAACTACGTCAACACATTAAAAATGCATATAATATAGCCAGAAGTAAACCAAATGATGCTTCTACATGCAAAATAGCATCAAATAGCAATATAGTCTACACTTAATAATGACACTATAGACACTATATACTAACACTATAGACACTAAATAATGACACTATAGTCACTAAATAATGACACTATAGACACTAAATGACACTGTAGACACTAATTAATGACACTATAGACACTAAATAATGACACTGCATAAGGTGAATGACAGATGAATTCAGAGATAAGCAGGAGATATTTCCTTTATGGATTTCGTTTTTGTCACTGCAGGGCTTTGACTGGCATGTGCGCCACGAACACAACATGTGGGCCTATGTGTTGTTCATTATGCACCTGGATGACATACAGTCCAGCGACTATACGGCACTCGAACTCTACATGGCCAGACTGGTGAGTCGGACAACACTTCTATTGTGCAATGAGTTGCCTCTAGAAATTAACTCTCCATGTTCTGAGTTGTATCAGAGAGACAGAAATTAACCTTCTGAGCAGTGAATTCTCTCAGAGAGATAGAGAGTTTACTCCTTGCAGTTAACTGTCTAATTGGGAGACAGTTAACTGCAAGGAGTAAACTTTCTAGCTCTCTGAGAGAATTGAAGCAAGCAGATTAGAGAAACACTGGAAATAATGAAATATGGGGATAGGGTCAAAATCTATAATACGCCACTAATTTTGATTTTCAATCTGAACTTGTTCAGTCGACTATTTAGATTTCGGCATTCACTGGAAAACAGCATTTCATGAACGTTGCTCGACACTTAAATGCTGTCAAATGTGTGTTTCATGTCAAAATTTAAATGCTGTCAAATGTGTTTAAATACCGTATAGTCAGTTTACAAAAATTCAAACTCCAAATGGTGTGCATCTTCTTAAACTAAAGGTGAATTGATTTGTATGTCCTAGTATGTCTTTTTGTTGATATGTATGTCCTACTATGTCTTTTTGTTGATATTTGTTGATTTGTATGTCCTAGTATGTCTTTTTGTTGATTTGTATGCCCTAGTAAGTCTTTTTGTTGATTTGTATGTCCTAGTATGTCTTTTTGTTGATTTGTATGTCGTATTATGTCTTTTTGTTGTCTTTTTGTTGATTTGTATATCCTAATATGCCTTTTCGTTAAGGTCGGAGTTGACCTTTGTCCGGATATGTTTTATAGTTAATATTAATGTCCTGATGTGTCTCATAGTGGAAACATTGAGTTGCATATTATGCCCCTGATATGTCAATAGAGAATTAAAACGACTGTAGTATATTACAATCCTCTATTGTTTCTTATTTATTTACATAAATATACGTAAAGAAGCACGAAATACTGCAATTAGCAGAAATATATGTAATCATTTTTTTGCACCAAAGAATGACTCATTTCTAGTGTTTTGGGCCAATTTCATTAATTCCAGACGGAGAGGGAGAACTACGAGTTCATTCCCTTGAATCGAGCTCTATGTCTGTCCTCGGTAGACATTGATTCTACAGAATCGAAAATCGACGACCTATTGAGCCAAGTGACTGCTATTGCAAGAAAACAGCGCGAGGATGTAAGTAAATACAAAAAAACAGAGTATCTGATTGGTAGTTTGCTGTACCGAGATGTACGTAAATACAAAAATCGGAATATTTCATTGGTAGTTCGCTGTACCGAGACTAATGTTAGGATATTGTGCAGAATGGTGTGCATTTCTATAGCATACATACCTACGCTGTACCTAGCTATGTTAAACATATCTACTCTACATATCTATACTAGTATATACATATCTGCTATATTATCTGTCCTATATACATTTCTATAGCATACATACCTACGCTGTACCTAGCTATGTTAAACATATCTACTCTACATATCTATACTAGTATATACATATCTACTATATTATCTGTACTATATACATATTAATAGTATACATACCTACGCTGTACCTAGCTATGTTAAACATATCTACTCTACATATCTATACTAGTATATACATATCTACTATATTATCTGTACTATATACATATCAGTAGTATACATACCTACACCAATCTATACCACATCTACTATACATATCTTCTGTACATATTTAAACTGTATATATCTATACTATACAAAGCTACTATTATATATGTAAATATAAACCTTACATATTTATCTATATATATATATACTCAATATATCTATACTATACTCATACTATCATACCTTATAAATGTGGATTCCATTGTTAAAATATACTGTCATATTTTATAAAAGGTTGGAGATCCATGGTAGGGAATAAATGTTTTAAAGTAGTATAAAAGATTTTATTTTATTTTTTACTAGCATGGCCATGTTTATAATTAATTTTCTATAGGAGAATAATTCGCACTCCGATATGTATATATTCCATAGTTCGTAACCAAATACTACTATGTCCAGCAAGACCCTCACAAAATCCTCAAATCCTCCATAATACATTATTTACTTGCATCATTTTTTGCAGGAAGCCCCTCACAAAATCCTCGAATCGTACCTAATTCATCACTTGCATCATTTTTTGCAGGAAGCCGAAAAGAAGAGGAAGGTGGAAAAGCTGAAACAAAAGCGGTGGCAAGAGAAACACAGACGGTTCGTGTTCGGCGTTACAACTAGCGAATACGACACAGACCGAGACCCCCTCTTTCCCCCTTCCCGGGCTCAGAGTGTAGATCGACTCCAATCAAGAGAACCCAGCACTTTGAGAGACCATCCCTCCAGCAGTGCCTGCGGAAGGAGCGCGGCGACCGGCCCCGCGCCCGATCGTGAGGACTCTCAGTCAAGTCTGGCGCGTTTCCTAGCCCCTCCAGTGACCGATCCTGGTCGCCGATCTTGGCCGTCGGCGGGAGGCCTCCCAGCACCACCACCGCCATTGCCACCTCAATCCAAACAATCCTTGTTCAGCGCTTCTCACGATTTACTTCGACCCCCCACCCCGCCTCTGCCTCCTCCTCCTCTCATTGAAGGACACACCCCTTCCTCCCACAAGAAGCCTAGGAGACATCAGGCTCCACCGTCGCCTCTCCCATTTCAGCGTGCCCTAGCTGCGGCTGGAGCCGTGTCACTGACAGGGCCACAGTCTGATGACGATCTTGATGACGTACCATCGGACAGTGATTCCGCAGACAGCATCCATGCCCGTGATTCGTATGACCTTCTGGACGAGGACATACCATTGAAGGAGTCGTTGCCACTTCCATATCCGCCAGCACCATTGACGGCAACCCCCACCATCACCCTGCCTTATGCAGCAATGTCCATCGAACCGGAACTGTCCACGTCCATGTTAACGTCCACACCCATGCTTTCGGACACAGGAAGTAGGTTGTTCGCGCTGCCATTGCGTGACATCTCAGATTCTGAAATAGCAGATTCACCAGAAACTACGTCGACGCAATTGTAATGACTGTAATGACTGTAATGACTGTAAAATAACAAAGCTTGTGGACTGCTTGTTTTTAGTTTTATTTAAAAGTCTCATGGACACCAATGCTTATTTGAGTGACCGGCCCTGATCGTTCGAATATAGTTTTGAGTGTCTGCAGAGTGGTGTTGTATGTTTCCAGGGAAGTCCTGAGTTCTCAAAGGGAGAGAATATTTCTCGGCATAATCCCTGTCGGAACGCTTCCCGCGGACTAGTGGCGTTCAAGAGTCGCGAGGATTAAGTCGGTTGGCGGGCGATTTTCCTGCACCGCTGTTCCTTGCACACCACCATTCGCACAAATGTGGACTGTGCTGGACAGATGGACAGTGCTGTGCTTTGACGTTCACTTGTGTCGGACACGCTAGTTTCACGAGAGGATAGCGGGCCAAACAACTGGCGCTCATTTCTTGGCGCTGCGTTTACAAGGTGAAGGTTGAGACTTGACAAGCTGATACCGGTGACACCGTAAGAGTGACTCTGTACACAAACAGTTTAGCGTTATTTCCATTTAGGTTTTAGCCAACCGTAACTGCTCTCTGACATTTAAATGTACCGCGCCTGCGCATCACAAACGTAAGGGAAAGAGGTCACTGGTTGGAAAGTTATAAAGCAAGCAAACTATCGCGGCAAATGTGGTTTGAATCTCTAAATGAAGGCGAGGCTTTTTGTACATGTCAAACTTTGTCTTAATGAAGTTTTTTCAGTGAAAGATTCAAACTTAAAGCTCGAATTTCTGAATAGGACTGATCGATTGTCTCCCTTACCTACACGGACAAGATACATCACGAAGTGCTTTAAAGCTTTTATTTCGTGACGTCACACCCGTCACAGAGAATGTAGTGAGCATTTAACTCTCGCAATAACTACGTCTCTCGGCATCAGCCGTTAGTCGACGACGTCATGAATGAGATGTTTCCGTAAGCGGAAGAGAACCGTTGTTAAACGTTTAGACAACAAAATAATAATTATCTTTTTTCGTGTGATATCGCTGCATTTTAAATTCACCGTTTAATATCTTATAACAGTACATTGAATGTATTGTTGTGTTATTGTTGGTCATATGTTTATATAGCATGTTGATGTAATGTGTATTTTTAACCGAAATGTGTACACGTCTTGATTCGACAAATTAAAAAAAAAATGTTTAAAATAATTAAGCTCTAATTCCGAGTAATGGAAAGAAGCATCGAGGATAATGACGATACGTGTATATAATTAAAAAACTTTTAATTTCATTTGCAATAAACACACTTTTATCGGTACTGACTTCCATAAAGGATTCATAAGATATATATTATACAAAAGAAGAAATTAAATTACAAGGTGATTGCAATGTTAATTAATTATGCCTCCTTAAATCTTTGGAGTCTTGGATTCTTGGAGAAACAACTCCATTCACGGAAGCACTAGCAAAAGTAAGACTGTTATGTTATTTCTTTACGCTTAAGGTAATATTCACGTATGTTATCTACAGATTTGTAACTGGAAACTGTTATGCGGAAAACAAGATTTTGAACGTGATAAAGTGACCAATGACTGTTTAATGTTTCCCAGTGAATTCATTAATTGCATGAAGTTTTTTTTTCACTTTGAACAGTCTAATATGTGTATCTCATTTAAGAAATTAATATGGTTTCAGTGTTTGCTAATGTAGCTGTGTTACGTGTACATGTGATTTGGGGGAATTTTGTGCGCAATAAAATGTGCTTAGATTTTCCCGATTTGTCGAGTGACAGGATGATAGAATGCTATTTCCGACCATTAATATTAAACGGGAAAGCCCCATTTTAAGATATTTACATTTCTTCCAAAATCCACGTTGTTCTTGGCAATACGTTTCCCAGTATTGATTGTTAATCGGACTTGAAGAAATCATAAATGTTTACCTCCCCTTTCCTTGACAACCTTATAACAATTTCATGTTCACTGTCAGACATAAAACGAAATAAACATTCTTTTGTAATTGTTGCTACAGTTTTCGCTCGAATAGTTTTCATGTTCTGGTACCCTTCATAAGTACGAAAACAAAACTCCTCACGAAAACTTCCCATTTAATGCTTCTTTATGCAAAGTAAACACAAGTCTTATGAGTTATGCAAAATAAACATGAGTCTTGCGAGTTATGCAAAATAAACATGAGACTTAGAGTTATGCAAAATAAACATGAGACTTAGAGTTATACAAAATAAACATGAGTCTTAAGAGTTGTACAAAGTAAACATGAATCCATGAGCTATCCAAAGAAAGTT
Source organism: Sinotaia quadrata (assembly GCA_028829895.1). Lineage (NCBI taxonomy): Eukaryota > Metazoa > Mollusca > Gastropoda > Architaenioglossa > Viviparidae > Sinotaia > Sinotaia quadrata. Next base: position 130,502,607 of record CM054181.1, read on the forward strand.
CAATCTTCTTGTGCAAGTTGCAGTTTGGTAGACGAATGGCCTACGTATGCATTGCTTCAAATGAAGAAGGACCTCTTCACTATCCATATTCCAGTACCTTAAATATATCAGCCACCTACTACTTCAACCACCAACACCCCAGTCTCCAACGACACTTCAACCACACCACGCCCTTGCCACTATCCACTGTGATTAACCATCCCCCCTTCACCGTGACCAGCTAAACACAAATATCGATTCCCATTAATCTAATTAATCCTTCACTGTAACTATAACCACATAACCACATAACCACTGTAACTATAACCACATTGGCTATATGAAAACATTCATGCAGTCCTAAACCACTTCTCTTACTAGAATTCCAATCGAGATGTTAATTATTTGTTGTTTACTTGTTGTGCCATGCACCCAGACTGCAGTTTGCCCTTTCTATTAATCTAATTACAACAATCAACCCCAAATGTAGCATTTTGCTCACTCCTAAACCCTACAGTCAGCCCTATGTCTTCCACATTAATCTAATTTAAAATACCAAATCCTAACTTCTCCATGCTAGTTGTCTTAATCACTAACAAACAAACCCATCTCCCTTTTCCATTATTACATGTTTTCCTAACTACAGCCAAACGATAAATATTACCGTATTGGTCGTTTAAGATTCACAAATATCCCTACCCATTAATCTAGGTATAATCAGTGTGTATATATCAAAGTGCCTCTACTTTAAATTCCTAACCCAAACTCTCTGCCCCGATATCTAACAACTCTGCACCTGTCGTAGAAAAATGCTGGCTATGTGAGAATTACAACAATGACATCGTGCCCCAATCTTTGATTACAATCGAAGTGAAATAGACCACACACATCTTGATTCGCTGTCTGTTTTAGGTTTTTCAGTGTTTCTTATATCAGGCTGGTTGTGTTGAGATTTAAAACGGACACATTCTGCCCCAATACCTCATTATAATCAAAGTATATTATAACACAACCACTATATCTCAGTATCTCATTACAATCAAAGTAAATTAGAACACAATCATCCTGTCCCAATATCTCATTATAATCAATGTAAATTAGAACACAATCATCCTGTCCCAATATCTCATTATAATCAACGTAAATTAGAACACAATCATCCTGTCCCAATATCTCATTATAATCAACGTAAATTAGAACACAATCATCCTGTCCCAATATCTCATTATAATCAACGTAAATTAGAACACAATCATCCTGTCCCAATATCTCATTATAATCAACGTAAATTAGAACATAATCATCCTGTCCCAATATCTCATTATAATCAACGTAAATTAGAACACAATCATCCTGTCCCAATATCTCATTATAATCAAAGTAAATTAGAACACGAACAACCTGTCCTAATATCACATTACAATCAAAGTAAATTCACCCTGTCCCAATATCTATTTACAATCAAAGTAAATTAGAACACAAACACTGTCCTAATATCTCATTATACTCAGAGTAATTTAGAACACAAACGTCCTGTCCCAATGTCTATTTACAATCAAAGTAAATTACAACACAAAGGTCCTGACCCAATAATTCATTATCAAAGTAAATTAGAACACAAACACCTTGCCCCAGTATATCATACAATCAAAGTAAATTACAACACAAATACCCTGTCCCAATATTAGAATTGTAATCAAAGTAAATTACAACACAAACCAATATCAGTGAGAAATCAAAACATCAGTAAGACCATCGATATTAGAGTCACAAGGTGACAGTAAATTGGGTAATATCAGGCGAAATTATGGGATTTCTTGATAAGAGATCGTGTTAAATTCTCATGAAGATCAGAAAACGTTATTATTAATCCAAACAAAGAAATACAAAATGTCATCATAAGAAGAGACTTTAATAGAACTACTGTTATATCTATTAATTGCAATTAACCTCTTTTTATTACACCTCAATACTCCGCCTGCACACATTCAGTCATTAAGAGCAACACTTCTTTATAGTATTACACCTCAATACTCCACTTGCACACATTCAGTCACTAAGAGCAACACTTCTTTATAGTATTATGACACCATTCTCCACATGCGCTCACATACACACAGACAGACAGATACACACACACACACACACACACACACACACACACACACACACACACACACACACATGCATGCATTAAGACGCATTTCTAAATCGGAATATATGGACGAAAATGTCATTAGTTGTCAATAAAATCCTCCAAAATTATTCTTTTGCAGTATAACTGAGAGAAACATGTTTTGTGAAATTAATATAAATATCAGACCGATGGATAACATCTTAATGTTTTATTTAATAACTAAATCTATGGGATTAAAGGATTTCGTTTATTAATCAAACTAAAGAACGTGTAAGCTACTAAATGCAATCACTCAATTGTGCCAGGTGTGCGAAGAACAAGATTTGTTCTGAGTACCTACCAAGGTCAAGTTGACCCCGAGTCCAGTCCAACAACAACACAACTCCAGATGGCAACTATCGACTGTGTCCCCACCCCACAGGAGCTGCAGGGATAGGGTTGGGCTAGGACTGGAGACATCTTTTCTGCCAGTGTGTGTGTGTGCACAACTAGAGACAAAGGTGCAAAGTTGTCAACGGTTTTTTTCTCTGCACTATAGTCGGCACCAGTCTTTTCTGAATTTTGAAGAACATTGTTTAATTTTCCTGAGAGGAAAGCACATTTATCATTCATGGCCACCACATTCGTCATTATTATCTACGTATTTGTGTGTATATACATCTATGTGTTCGTCATTATTATCTACATATTTGTGTGTATATACATCTATGTGTTCGTCATTATTATCTACGTATTTGTGTGTATATACATCTATGTGTTCGTCATTATTATCTACATATTTGTGTGTATATACATCTATGTGTTCGTCATCATCTTCCACAGAACTGCAAATATAACTGTGGGTAGAAATATTCAGGGTGCTTTTTCATAGGTAGGTGGTTAGGTCATTGTTAGTTGTTGGTAAATGTTCAAATATTATTAAAACATTTATTAAAACTTTCAGCTTTTGACATTTGAGTTTTGTGAATGTTCCATATATTTTCATTCATATCATTTGGGGGTTTTTCAAACCACATATTTGTGTGAATTTGCAATTATGTTTGGTTCTATTGACATTTTTTTTTAGTCTAGAAAACATTTTTGTCAATAATCTGTTTATCGATAAATTTGTGCGTAAATATGTATAACTAATTGTTCGCGGTTATCACTGCTAGTTATATCGTACATTTAGAAAACTGTATTGGGTTTTCACCCACGTATTGGTGTGGATGCACATTTGATTGTCATGCTTATCACCGCCCTCTATATTGCTTAATTTTATTATTTTTTAAAATTATATTTCATTGCTCTGGTCTCCCTGCCCCATGAATGAGTGCGGATGCTTCTGGATGAATGGCTAATGGTCATGCAAAAGTATCCCCATATTGTTGAGAATAAAATTCTCATTGTTAACTCTTTTTCAAGAGTCTTCGTTTTTTTTCTGGGTTTTTTTTTTTGAGGGGGGTTACGAAAGTACGTAGTATGGTTGTTTGTCCATTCTTCCCATTTGTCCCACATTCACATTCACACCGCTTGCTCACACTCACAGCTGACCTTCACAGTTTACCCTACACTCAGAATAAAGTGTCCCCTGCACACATGAACATCGTGGTATCTGTGTGCAAGAGTTGGTTCGTCTTTTCATCTTGCCACTCGGTGTGTCATCGGCATCACTGCTGACCCCCCCTCCCCCATCCAGGAGGGAAGGTGGTGACACTTTAGATGAACATTGGACATGTTTTAAATTTCCCATACTTTTTTTTAGATGGGCATTGGACACGTTTTTAAATATCACTTACTTTAGATGGACATTGGACATGTTTTTTAAATGGCATGTTTATATCCATGCCATTATATGTGTGCGCATGCATGTGTGTGTGTGTGTGTGTGTGTGTGTGTTTGTGTGTGTGTGTGTGTGTGTGTGTGTGTGTGTGTGTGTGTGTGTGTGTGTGTGTGTGTGTGTGTATGCATACATGTGTGCATGCCTGTGAGAGTGTTTCACAGAGGTCTCTATTAGATTTCATTATATATGATTTACTGAATCACTGAATGCATATTAGAGAGAGGCTTAATCGATACATGTTTTAGTGGTTAAATAAAGCAACAATCAAATACTCACACATGCAATGCTGTAATATTTACTCAGATTAAATTCCGACATTTCCCAATTTACTCAAGTGAGAAAGGTTGGAATACTGGTGTGAGTAGTGGTCCAAGCAAACAGGCATTGCTCTAGGTCGATATATTCAAACAAGAAAACACGCTAATGAAAATTCTGAGGCAGGCAATGGATTGATGCTTTGCGTAAATAAAGGAACAGGTAATATTGTTAGGAAGTGTTTAGCCGTGAAAATATATAACATTATTGGGATTTAGTAACTTAAGTAATATTGTTAGGAAGTGTTTAGCCATGAAAATATATAACATTATTGGGATTTAGTAACTTAAGTAATATTGTTAGGAAGTGTTTAGCCGTGAAAATATATAACATTATTGTGATTTAGTAAGTTAAGTAATAGATAATGCAATGGATGTTGATTTATTAGTTGTTATGATTTTTCATTCAAGCAATATATAATGTAATAAATGTCGATTTGTTAGTTATAATGATTTAGTCAGTCAAGGGAAACATAATGCTCTCTTGTCGATTTGTTAGTTATTATGATTTAGTCAGTCAAGGGAAACATAATGCTCTCTTGTCGATTGTTAGTTATTATGATTTAGTCAGTCAAGGGAAACAATGCTCTCTTACCTGCAAGAAATTCGCTAAACATTGAATGAAGAAGGATTATGACATCTAGCAAATAGCAGCAAGGATCAAGGGACCTAACTCTAAATCCTAAGGACTAACATAAGGAGCGTGCCAATTCTGCAAGTAAAAGATAAGATATACATACCAACATCCTGCAAAATAATTTCTACAATGTCTCTCTCTCCTGTACTCAAACTTATATCGATCTGCATAGAAAAGTCATCTCCAATCACACAGAACACTCAAACATATATAGACATCAGAACACAATCAGAACTTTACATGCACCTGTTCGTCAAAATTATTTAATATAACAAAATATTTTTCTAAGTCCAATTTTTCATTCACATGGTCAGCTACTTAGCTTACCGAGAAAGTATTTGCTCTCAGACTGCTTCACACAGAATCAGCATTTGTTGCAGGTAATAAATAATAGGCTTCCTAAGGTGTGTACATTTTAATGGTTAGATCAGAAATAGATGTGATATGTTAATTAAATGGAAGGATTTACTGGTCAGGTTTAGTAGGAAGATGGGTATTGGTGGACACTTATTTTTCTAGGTGTACTGTCGGTCAAACTTGCAGGGTGTGACATGAGTTCTAAACCAGTAATGCTTAGAGATGAGTGGAAATAAATTAGTTAACAGTTACTGCACACGAGGGATTCAGTTTCTGTTCAAACGTGTCCAAATGCATTTTGAAAGAATGAAAAACTGCTGCAGATAATCAAACGCATTTAAGAGAAAGGTTATTGAAATAGTTTGTATTGTCCTTCAGCCATTACTTGTAGTCTGTTTTCATAGTTTCCCTGGCGTAATGCCCAGCTCTGGAAACATTAAATTACGATAAATAAGCAAAGCTTTGTGACAGAAAATCGCACTGGATCCACCCACACTGACACCCGCAATCAACACTGCAGCATTCTAACTAAAAGAGCCAGGCAGAGAAGCTGGCTTCAGACACACTTGGTAGGCAGCGATTATGACGTGCAGTGTATTGTCAAGGCCTGTATGAGAGCGCTTGCATCGACTCACTCGGACCGCGAATGTCTAACCCGGCCCACGGACTGCAGTGTATTGTGTAAGAGAGCAACATAATGGCGATTGAAAAAATGTTTCAAGCAAATATCAAGCGCTGGGACGATTAAATATGAAGAACAGGAGAAATACGTGGACTCGCTGTGTTTATCTTTGAACCGGTAATTTATAATAACGGCATACTTGGACGGTATGTTTGCGGATCCGAGCAAACAAACTGGTAGTGTGTAACAGAGTTCTGATGAATAAATCAATAATTTTGATAACTGTTCTCGACAGAGACAAATAGAAAATCTTGATCATGTCGTCGATATCTCGAAGAAAATCGTATTTGATCAAATGGTGGTGCAAATTTCTATCGATTAGCCTTTGATGTCCTCATTTTTTAAAAATTGTACGAATATATAAAATGTCATGTGAAAAATAAAATATAATGTGAAATGACTCATTAGTGCGCTGGACTTGCTTTCAAACTTATTAATTTGAATACCTACATAGGAGATGTAGAGGGTCGTTAGTCTCCATCAGCTTCTACACCTACCTTACCAAGATTAGTGTCTGGTCTTATAAGATTACTGACTGGTCTTACAGCTTCTACACTGGTCTTAAAAGATTACTGACTGGTCTTACAGCTTCTACACTGGTCTTATAAAATAGTTTCTGCGCCTTTCTTATAAAAACATTCTATATCAGGCTATAAGCAGATTCTACGTTGATCATACAAACTGTTTCTACATCGGCATTACAGTTTCTACACCAGTCTTACAAACAGCTTCTACTCCTGTTTTATGAACAGTTTCTACACCGGTCATTTTACAAACAGTTTCTGCTCTTGGTCTTGCTAGTCACCTCGGTATCATCATTGTCATCGAACGACATCTCAAATAAAGTAGAATCACTTTAGAAGAGAGAGAGGGAGAAGTCTCAGTTCAGAAAATAAAAACAAAATAAAATGTCTCCCTTCCTGTGTTTCAACGTTCTGAGTTCGACAGTACTAGTTATCGCAAACACAATGCCCACCAAAAGAGCTCTCGACTTTATCCGCCATGATTTACTCAGCGGTTATGACCCCTTAATCAGACCTGTTCAGAACCAATCAAGTGCTGTGAACATCACCATCACCCTCAGCGTCTACTCTCCAGTGAGTCTTGATATCTCTCAACAAACGTTTTCCGTTTCCGGGTGGATACAGTTTCATTGGACCGATGAGTTCTTGACTTGGTTTCCGGATACCTTTCCGTGTAGCACCATCCACTTAGACAGAGCTTCCGTTTGGACACCGGAAGTCATCATCAGTAATTCCCTGGATTCACTTGACGAATTGATCAAACTGAAATTGGGAAAGGTGATCGTGAAACACAATGGGGAGATAACTATGTTCGCAAGAAAAATATTCAGCACTTTCTGCGTGGCCGACATCAGCTTGTATCCGTTTGATGTTCAACAGTGTGCGATCGAAATTGCCTCGTGGAACTACGGCATTACCGAAATGAGACTTGATGGGTATTTTCTGCCGGTAGAGGTCGCCAGTGGTTTGGATAACAGTGAGTGGACGCTTGCGCCATTGGACGTCGTAAACTTCTACGACAGTTCTAACAACTATGAAATTTTAAAATTTCGCATCCGGCTGACCAGGAAGGTGTTGTTTTACGTGGTGTACATGATGGTGCCAATGTTTCTGTTGTCCATTTTGAGCGGAGTGTTGCTGGCCTTGCCTGGCAATTCCGGGGAAAAGATGACCTTCGGTCTAACGAGTTTCATCGCTTTGCTGACGTACGTCAAGGTCATCACAGACTCGCTGCCTCGGAATTCAGACACTGTGTGCTACTTCAGCATCTACCTCAGTGTCCAGCTTGTGATTAGCGTGTGCACCGTTGTCATGGCCTCGGCGTTTATGTGTCTGGAATTTCGCGACGGCAATTCTTCGAGCAATGAACTCAACAACTCGTCGGGTCACAAGACTACTTCCGCTACAGTTCACAAACCAAATGATCCAATCGGAGGCGGGAAAGGTCCGGGAAAATTGAATATTTGTTCTCTGTTTAAATCTCTGAGAAAATGCAGTCGCGTATTTCCACACGATGGCGTGGAAAGACGTGTAAATAACAATGACGTCATTGTCAAAAGTCAACGTTTAAAAGGTGACTTTTACCTGAACAAGAACGAGAGCGTTCTGCCAAATAACGCTTGTGAAACATTATGGCATTACACTACAAAACGAAATTACGTCACAGATGGTCGTGCGGCACTGATGCAAATTCGGGCAGTGGACGATTATAAACTGGATTCGATGACCGGGTGCTTCCAAGCGCAAAGCACAATGACCCCAAGCAAATTCGCGGACAAGACGGATGACACAGGCAAATTAACAGGCAAAGAAAATAATGAGTCTGGATTGATTGAAACGCTGAGAAAAACAGGAACATATACATTGATCTTTTTGAATATTTTTAGCAATGTCATGTTTGTTTCACTTGTAGTTTACTTTCGAAATTGAGAACAGTTTGTATAGAAACTAAAATGAATATAACAATTTTTTAAAAAACAGCATAAAGACAAGTGAATTGAGGGAGACATGAAAGGAATTAAAAACAAAATATGAGAATTGGGTAAGGGGGGGTTGAGCGGATTCTCTAGACGACGGTGAATTGTCCCGCTGCAAACAAGCACTTTCAAGTCCTGCACATCATAAAGTGGGGTGGGCTGGACAGCTACAGTTATGGTTCTTGCAGGAATAAACACGGAATCTTTTCGCAATAACTCTCGGCACTTTAGAAATCTTGACGTCATCTTTACAATGGAACATGGTTTGTACAGCACATACATAACAGTGGTGTGAAAATACATAACAGTGGTGTGAAAATACATAACAGTGGTGTGAAACTACATAAGCTCGATGTTGAAACACAAACTTCACCAATGACAATAAACACAGTGAATAGAGACGTAGATTTTATGTAAATGTTGTTGAGTTTAGTCGCGTTAATGTAGATTTTATGTAAATGTTGTAGAGTTTAGTTGCATTAATGTAGATTTTAATATAACTAATGTAGACTGAATTCAAAATGATGTAGATTTGAGGTGAATGCTGTGTAGAGTTTAGTCGCATTAATGTAGATTTTAATAGAACTACTGTAGACTGAATTCAAAATTATGTAGATTTGAGGTGAATGTTGTAGAGTTTAGTATAACTAATGTGGACTGAATTCAAAATGATGAAGATTTGAGGTGAATATTGTAGAGTTTAGTCGCATTAATGTAGATTTTAAAATAACTAAGTTAGACTGAATTCAAAATGATGTAGATTGGGGGTGAATGTTGTAGAGTTTAGTCGCATTAATGTAGATTTTAACATAACTACTGTAGACTGAATTCAAATGATGTAAATTGGGGCGGGGTGTGGGGGATGATGTAGAGTTTAGTAGAATTGATTGTTATTAACTGGTGAGGGCTTTAGGCAGAGTTGTAGATTTATGGAACTGATGTAGGGTGTAGTCGATTTATTTAGTAGATTCTAATCTAACTGATCTAGGTTTTAGCTAGAGTGAAGTAGTTCCGAATCACACAAAAATAAATTTTGTCCCGTAATAAAGTGAAAATGAAAATAATTTAGCGTTATTTCAAGCAATATACATACAAATAAAGTGTGTGAGAACTATACTTACAAATAAAGTGTGTGAGAACTATACTTACAAATAAAGTGTGTGAGAACTATACTTACAAATAAAGTGTGTGAGAACTATACTTACAAATAAAGTGTGTGAGAACTATACATTTGTGTGAGGAGGTAATTTTATAGTCTAGTTTTCATGTATGGGCACTAACATAGCGTCTTGCGGTTTTATGGCTGGGCGTAATCATTGCTGTACTGATCATTCTATGTAATAAACGTTAATGTTGATTTTTTTTTTTACTTAATCACAATTCACTTCTCATGATGTTGTGTGCGTGTTCGTTGTGAAACATTCTGTGACAATTCTGTACATACTTCACCCATTATGGTTGCTATTTATTAATTAACAACACACAACTAATTACAAGTGATCAAAGTCTTTGTTTATAGTTATTAATAAGTCCAACATGTCTCTCACTTTGGCGGATCGTAAGTGTGTCGTAAAACTCTTTACACAATAATAAAATAGACGTATTACTTTCACTTAATATTTCTGCAGGTGGAAACTTCTTACTATAGGAGTAATAAAAATCCGTCTTTTATTTATATTTAACTAGCACCCATCCACCCACTATTTCTTAAACATAAGGTTAAATATATGTGCAAAAAGGTTAACAAATTTATTAAATCAACAATCAAATATACAACATATGAATGTAATCAAAAGAAAGTTGACATGTACATCACGTTACAACAATGTTTGATTAACGCTAGACACTCATTCAGTTTATCCTAACATAGACATCAGCAAGTTCTAGCATATTCTCCACCTGAGTTGTTTACTTCAACTCTGGCACTTATAAAAAATATCATCATAAGCAGTGCCTAAGGTCGGGTCAAGTTAACATTGACAACAGATATATATAATTAAGTTTAGAAATAGGGATAGACAAATTTACATTCCAAAATTAATATTATAATACAAGTGTATACATTATTCCACTTTAAAAATACCATGATTAAAAAACTAATTTGCAGACTAATTCAAGAGTGAATATTAAATTCCATGTACACATGCATTATTAAAGATAATGAAAATGGTTTACTTGCACAGAAATGAACAGCAATGACTAGATGATGAAGAACAATATTATATTCCTAATAAAATTTCCAGATTTAATATACAAAACTTTTCAATTAATTATTTTTAAAAGCATTTCAAATTCCTATGCCGTAAACTAATTTTAAAAGAGTATTAATTATTTATTTTTTAAAGGAAATTAAACAGTACTGCTGCTAAATGTTCCTTAAACAAATCATTAACCAAACTCAGCACGATGCATAACACAAACAGTACTGTGAATGTAATTTTTTAAAACGACTAATTTAGTCAGTTGTAAGCAATGACTACCTTGGTAAATTAAAATAATGACTAATTTCTAAGTAATTCATGATGATAATTACTTAGTAAACTGTTAGCAATGACTAACTTAGCAAATTGTAATAATGACTAATTTCTAAATTAAGAACGATGACTAATTTAATAAACTGTAGGCAATGACTAACTTCAAAACTATGCATGATGCTAACTTAGTAAATTGTAAGCAATGACTAACTTAGTAAATTGTAAGCAATGACTAACTTAGTAAATTGTAAGCAATGACTAACTTAGTAAATTGTAATGAATGACTAATTAGTACATTGCTCACAATGACAATATAACTGTAAATTGCAAGTAATGACTAAGGAAGTAAACTTAATATAATGATTAACGTAGGAAATTGTAAGTAATTAGTATAATGTATAATTATATTGACAAACAGTAAATCATAAATAATGACTAACTTAGTAAATTATAAGTAATGACTAAATAAATATTGATTGTAATGATTAACTTAGTAAATTATAAGTTTAGACAAAATTAGTAAATTTATATAGTGATTAATTCGTTTATTGTATATACTGACTAACTTAGTAAGTTATTTGTAATGACTAACTCAGTAAATTATAAATAATGACTAATTAAGTATATTGTATATAATGAGTGACCTAGTAAATTATTACAATGACTAACTTAGTATGTTGAAAGTAGTGACAAATTTCGTAAATTTTTCTTAATGACAGTAATTCATAAATAATGACTAATTAAGAAAATTGTATACAATGACTAACATTAATTTGTAGGTAATGACATACGTATTAAATCTGTATATTGCAATTAATTGCTAACAGTAATTTGTAGGTAATGACATACGTATTAAATCTGTATATTGCAATTAATTGCTAACACTAATTTGTAAAAATTGACTAGTTAGTAAATTTTAAATAATGACTAACTTACTAAATTGTAAATAGTGACTAACCGTAAATATTTTGACACAATTGCGAATTCAGAGACACTTTCTTAACTTACTAAATTGTAAATAGTGACTAACCGTAAATGTTTTGACACAATTGCGAATTGAGAGACACTTTCTAAGTACACGTCATGACAGTAATGAACACAACGCTACTCAGAACGTTCAGACACTTTCTAAGTACACGTCATGACAGTAATGAACACAATGCTACTCAGAACGTTCAGACACAACGTGAGGGCGAGGCAAACTCTATCCAGTGTTACTGACAGTTGTCGCTTGTCCTGAAAATTCAACAGACCCAATTTCGTACGGTGCAATCGCCCTGGCAACACAGATGACGCATTTTGCCCTCTGACATCGTCCTTAGTTTCCGAATCCAAAGTCCCTCTGACTCCCGATGCATTGGGCTCGTGAGAAGTCCCTCTGACTCCCGATGCATTGGGCTCGTGCGAAGATACTGTCGAGGTAGCCATGATCGGTTGTGCGTTCTCTTCTGTTTTATCGTGCGTATGTTGCCCTACCGTTAGGTGACTGGGATCTGACGATGAGCAATCTCTCCTGAAGAACGATGGCAAAGACGACTTTGGTGTTGTCTCCCTTTTGTCTTGCTCAAAGATGAAGACTACGACGGATGCCATGACAATGGAGCAGACACTGAGGAACATCTGGACGGCGACAAAGGCGCTGAACAAGCACAGAGAGTCGGAGTTTTGAGGTAGGGACTCGTTGATCATTGACATGAAGACGGCAAAGGACAGGAAGACTGTCACGCTGACAGTCATCTTTTCTCCAGACTCCACCGGCAACATAAACACCAGGCAGTTCATCTGAGACAGCAACACAATCGGGAGAAGGACGTTAATGACATAGAACATGACCTTTCTGCGGAGGATGAACTTGAAGCTCAGCACCCAATCGTTGGAGGCTGTGAGCGAGTAGAGAGTTTGCGTGCTGACCAATGTCCATTCTGGGTGGTTTTCTGTTGTTTTCATCTCAAACGGTATATCTGCGAAAGACCCGTTCAGGAAAGAATTGTCCAGAGACCATGACATCACGTCAATGGAGCAGCTCTGCGTGTCTAGAGGATAGTGGGATATGTCTATGGAGCAATAAGTCTCGAACAAACCACCCGGAAACCACATGACTAGCCCAGAATTATATACGTTGACTTTTATCTTCTGGTCTTCCAGGGCGTCCAGTTCACGGACTGAGTTCAAAATGACGAGCTCCGGCCGCCATATCATGTCTGATGTGAGATGGACCAGACTGACCGGGTGTTCGTCTGTATTCCAGGTGAGAAATTCGTCATCCCATAATACAGAGAGCCACCCGTAAGAAACCAGTGTCTGTTTCTTCATGTCGACTTCAATGAAACTTTTGATGCCTAGCGACAACCATAGATACACTGGCTGGCTGGAATTGATCACGGGCCTGACTAGAGGGTCGTAATCTTTCATTAGTATGTTATGTATGAAATAACTTTCATTCCATGCAGCAAGTGTAGGGCAGAAAAGGGGAAATAACTGTATAAATTGGAGGTAATTCATTGTTATATACATGAAGTATTTTGTTGGTCTCCTTTGAACAACACAATGTCACAGCCGCTTTTTTATAGAAATTTATTTTACGATTTGCAAAGTTCTCCCAAAATTCTCAAACTCTTGCAATCATCTTGCAAAATTAGCATTCAAATTCTTTCCAGTTAATATTACAAAGAATATCTTTATAGCAGGCACTTTTTTATTTATACGCTTCCTAGTTTCATACGACAAGTCGTGTGAAAATGATTGCAGAAGTGCTCCCAGACGATCTTGCATTAAAGGTATCAGAAGTTGCACATTTACAGTGCTCTGTTATCTTTTGCCCTGTTGTCCCTGATTGTATGGCGAAAGATATCTTTCCATTTGTACCAATATAATTTGCACAAATCTATTTACGCTCTTTAGCCCACAGGACTAGCAACTTCACATGTCCTGTTGTACCAATATAATTTGCACAAATCTATTTACGCTCTTTAGCCCACAGGACTAGCAAATTCACATGTCCTGTTTGTCTCATCAGAATGATCACACCTAATAAACAATGTTAACTTGTCCATCCCAACAGTAATAACAAATACATTTTCCGCAGTTCCATATTAACGAACACACTTAATACAATTGCTGATTTTCTCCCTGGACACGTGCTGCCCTCGGTAAGGGAGAGCATACCGTCACATAAGATACCCCATCAGATGAGGTGTACTTAATGAACACTGTTCTTTGACCCAACAGTAATAACAAACGTATATTTTCTTCAGTCCCATCAGGAGAAACACATTAATAAAATACAGTACTTTCTCCGTTGACATTGTGTTGTTTCAATCTGGAACAGCAAACCGTCATTCAACATTAGGTCACGTAACACATTCTCACTTGTTTCATGAATTACTGAATACTCTCTGACGTCCGGAATTTTAGATATGCACACATTTTCAACTTTACGTAGTTTTCTTCCTTATTTTGGTTTAAAGAACACACTTGACTGTTTTTGCGGTTGATTTTGTTGTCTCAAGCTCCTACTGAATTTAAGTAAATTAAAACACGACATAGAATAGTATTCATCGTACTTTGTCGATCCCCATTTTAATACGCTTTAGTCATCTGTGTTACAGTTTTGGCCACCGCTGTCAGCCATGTTCACATTACTGGTTTGGTTTTTATTTCTTGGGACCCATGTCATGACGACCTCGCAGAGAATGGTACTTCCGGCCTTGACTTTATGCTTTTATACAAAAAAGAATTCCCATGTGTGCTCTTCTTCTTTCTTTGTTGGTAGTATGAGTTGGCGCAGGGTCAAACTATCTAAACGATTTTCTTAAGCGTGACTTCTAGAGTGTTGCACACAGTACGTTTTGTTTTAAATCTGCAAGTTGTCAATCAACATTACGCATCTCAGAGTCTCCTCCCCCTTTTCCTTCCACACCAACAGACTTGCTGCAAGCCACATTGATTTTATAATTATAGTTTTAAGGCAGGTAATGATTTCTTGGTTTTGTTGGTTTCATCAAACAGCAATCGTCTGACTGTATCGTGATTAACACATTACAAACTCAGCAACAACTATATTGTCTGAAGTTGTTAACGCTGCAGTACAATCATCATAACAATATAGTATAGAGAGTATATTATAGTATTAATATAGTATAGTAGAAACACAGTACATGTTTAGCTATGTTGATGCTGCAGTTGACGTCATAACACTTAATATAGTTTTAACAATGCAAACACAACTTGTATATCTATGTTAACACTGCAGTTGACGTCATAACACTTAATATAGTTTTAACAATGCAAACACAACTTGTATATCTATGTTAACACTGCAGTTGACGTCATAACACTTAATATAGTTTAACAATGCAAACACAACTTGTATATCTATGTTAACATTACAATTGACGTCATAACACTTAATATAGTTTTAACAATGCAAACACAACTTGTATATCTATGTTAACACTGCAGTTGACGTCATAACAGTTAATATAGTTTTAACAATGCAAACACAACGTGTATATCTAAGTTAACACTGCAGTTGTCATAACAGTTAATATAGTTTAACAATACAAAACAGAACTTTGGCATGTATAGTTATGTTGATGTTGCAGTTGACGTCATAACAGTTAATATAGTTTTAACAATACAAACACGGAACTATGGCATGTATAGCTATGCTGCATAGTGAAACGTTGAGCATACAGCAGTTCACGTTTCCTTATGCTATTATTTCTATACGCATTAATTTATAAGTGTTCTTCATACATTATTTTTCATATCACAATGTCCAAAATACGATGTTCTGTAACATAATTAGGGAATACTTTGGTGAAATGATTTATATGTTATTAACCAGGAGAGCTATTAGGCTAAACAAAAATAATTTTATTGCAATTTATCATCAGCACTCAGCAACACACATATTCACGCTTATTGAAAACATGTTCCGTATAAAATGCTAGTTTTCTATTAAAACAAAGTACATAATTATATTGTTTCAAGTTGAAATTACTTTTTGAGGAAAATTGTACTGCTCCAAATGCATATACAAGTTTATAAACTGTTTTCTTTTAATATAACTTCTATTCTCAAACTCTTAAAAATGAATTATCGTTAATTTATTTTTTCTTAGCATTTATTCTTGTATCATGTAGAAAACGATTTATTCATTTCAAAATACCTTTTTATGCGTATGACAACACCCTGATCTTTCAAAAAGTGACAGGCATGTCACAGTAGACAGCGAAAGACACACGTAGCGCACTTCAACGGCTGTCAAAGATGGAGGGCGGTAGAGGTGGATTGTGCAAACACGGGATTTGCCAGGATTGTTTAATCTGTGGATTGTTGTTTATGGCCTTTAAAAAAAAAATGTCTCTGTTCACTGGTTATATAAATTATTTTCTTATTTACCGCACCCCCGTTTCGCAAATTTATTAATACTTGAACATTTCAATTCTTAGAAACATTGGGTGAGGTTGAGAATCTGACGCCACAAATGTGTATATAAAATTGCGGGACGTAACTCGCATTGAATAAATGCGATAGCTTAGGTGATGCCCCTTAGTATGAGCAGTCTGAAGCCACAAGAAATCGATTTAGTTGTAATTAAGATGAACCAACGACAATTAATTGCTGTTATAAATATTTATATCATAATGAAACACAGACACACACACACATGTTAACACAATACGAGAGCAAGGCAGTAAACTTAATCAAACCCATTTGCTTCGGCAGACCATTAAAAGCAAGTAAATGTGTACAAAGCAAGCAAGAACATGCAAGCAGGCAAACTCAAATAGACATTTATAAATTAATTATTTTTTACATCAACGGTCGATGCAAAGATCAGTAT